>JABFTP020000165.1:1200000-1800000 GCA_013387265.2 Cryptolaemus montrouzieri
AAATCCCGTAATATATATATATATATATATATATATATATATATATATATATATATATATATATATATATATATATATATATATATATATATATATATATATATATATATATTTATATATCTAGAAATTAAACATAACCTAAACATGACCTTCCTAAAGAAAAAATTTCACAAATATGAACCTGAGATTATTTGTGAAAATGACAAATATAAACTTTATTTTGATAAAACAATTCTTTGCAACAGAGCTGTAAAACACAATAGACCAGATATCATTCTTAATGATAAACAGAATCAAATAACATATATAATGATATTGCTATACCCGACACACATAATATACAAAATAAATACAATGACAAAATTTCTAAATATATGATGCTTGGCGACGAGATTAGAAAAAAAAGTATTGAGATTTTGGGTCTGAAGAAAATTTGTTTGAACAGTTACAAAAGATAACAGTCATCAAATCTTGTAATATTCTTCGTAGGTTTCTTTCCGAAAATAATTATGAGGTAGAGTCATAGGTTTTCTCTTTAGTTTATACTGCTCAGAATCTCATTTCATATTTTATTTATTTGTTTATATAAATGTAATATAATTAACTGACAATTTTGTCATATTTATATTCAGAGCAGTATTCTATTCGATCGTTCACCATTTCACACAAAGGAAACTATTAATGAGTAACAATCAGTGTTACTTGACTAAGGTCCGTAAACTGGATTTTTCCGGGGAGAAAGCCTCTGACACTACTCGTTGGTACATTGATATCATTGTCTGATGATGCTATAGTATGTATATATTCTGGTAGATTGATATATTCTCATAACATTTAACTTTATCCTAATATATAATTATTCCAGGATATGTTTTGATTATAATCATTGCCTGGCAATGGTATTAATTACCGGGTGGTGGATTTATATTTTTTCATGAAATCAGTTTGATTGCATGAACAGATATATGGGCAACTCGTCGGGGTAAAACCCTATATATATATATATATATATATATATATATATATATATATATATATATATATATATATATATATATATATATATATATATATATATATATATATATATATATATATATATAATATATTATATAACGTACGAAGCAGAGTTAGCCTCACCAAAACTTATTGAAATGAAATTTGCAAGATTCGGTCCTGTTCGCTTGGCTCTTCTTAAAGCTTCAAAGGTTCATTAAGAACTGAGCCCTTGGTTCTTGTCGGCCCGTAGTAGTCATAAGAAATAAAACTGAAGATTTCAACGCCCCGTATTTTGGTACGAAGTGATGGGAGCTTATCGTCATAAAATGGCTTGAGGAATCTCCTAGTGAAATTTTTCGCACTTACTCATTTACACCCTGTATATTTTCTGATAGTAAAAATAGTAATTAATGCAATACTTTTGAATTGTGGAGGCCGTTACTTGATGTAGATCCATGATATAAAAAAGATAAAAAACACAAGGTTTAACTATAATCTACACTGTATTTGAAAAAATTCGACGACGTTTCGCTGACACAGCAGCTTTATCAAGAATGACAAACAGAATGAAGAGTATGGTATTATAAACAAATCGTAGAACAAGTTGGATGAATAACATGAAAATCCACACCGAGCCATTGTACAGTTAGTATGAAAGGTAATAAAAACTAATTAAACAAGTTAAGTAGGGGTGAATAATTTACATTTTTGAATGAGCAGGTAGATGTGAATTATTCACCCCTACTTAACTTGTTTAATTAGTTTTTATTACCTTTCATACTAACTGTACAATGGCTCGGTGTGGATTTTCCTGTTATTCATCCAACTTGTTCTACGATTTGTTTATAATAGCATAGGTTCATTCTGTTTTTCATTCTTGACAAAGCTGCTGTGTCAGCGAAACGTCGTCGAATTTTTTCAAATAAAGTGTAGATTATAGTTAAACCTTGTGTTTTTTATCTCATTTAATGCAATACTCATTATTTAAATATTTGATACCCCACTTTGTATTGTAGTACAATTTAAATATATGTACTATTCAACACAACCTACATCCTATGGTTCTATTAATGAAAGAAAGTAACTTCATTTAAATTCATCATGAATCATAAAACTTTGGAAGTAGAATATCTTACGTTCATTGGAAACTAAAATAACTCCTTTGAAGTAATTGCATGCTCGTTCGAATTGTTGGAATTGTAAGTATCGAAACCGTTACAACAAGTGTCTATTCAGAGAATTCATTAGTAAAGACATAATTCACTGCTGACTCACCTCCATCAGGAACACTTTAACAAGTTCTAATTTATATCGAAACGGTTTCCTTCCTATCTGTCGGTTTATCATCGTCCTCTCAGAAAGACTTACGAGCGAAAGCCTCTCACGTGCGTGTATCTATCGTTCTATCTCTTCCGATCTGAATCCAATAGGTAGAAAGGGAAGAGGAGGCCTTGGTTTCTTTGTTTCACAAGGGAAGTTTCTCGCGTGTCTCCCTGAGGGTGTAAATCCTCCTTTTTGTTGCCGCAATGAACTCCATGCGGGCGCTTCAAACACCTTTTCAGTTCGTACGTAGAATCTTAAATGGGCTCTAACGAACCAGTCACTTCTATCAACTGGAAATTCGCAAATCTCCAGACGGGAAATCTATATTTCAACTAGGGGTTGAATGTTTTCAAAAACTTTATGAAAGTGATTCATTGTTTATTTGTGAATTACCCTATAATCTTTCAAGAAAAGCTTATTATCTAAAGCTAAGGTTGTCATTATCATCGGCTCTTTTCTGCTGAATAAAGGTTTTGTCAGAATCGACAGAATTTCCCCAAAATAAGATTGAGAAAGAAACGATGGTATGAAAATATGAAAAATATGAAACCCTTGCTGCCTGATGTGTGGCGCTCTTCTTCACTTGTAGGATGGCATAAATGGCTCCGCTCTACTTTTTCCGCATAACTTCTATGTGAAACATCCAGTTCAGCTTGCTGTCGATGTGAACTCCAAGAAATTTCAAGTATGACGTTGTGCTGTCTGTTTTCGAAAACTGAGGAAGGTGGGTCTTATTTTTATTCAAGAGCGAACGGTTAGCAGTAAACCAATGAAATGAATTATTTCAGTTAAGTCAATATTAGTTTCCACAACTGAATAATGAATCAAGTGGGGACGAGTTTCCGGAATTTAGATGAAAGATATCCTTTTTAAAACAAAAACTTAGTCACAAAGGTGACATAAATTGAACAAACCAGCAAATAGTTACCTGAGAGGTCTAGAAGTGAGGACAGAAATCTTGTTATTTTTTGCACGAAATTAATTAGCTATGTCATTTTGTTCCTATTAGTTATTATTAATTTTGTGAAAATTCATTTCAAAATATCGAAAAGAAAATAACAATTTTGTCCGTTTTCCACTTGTGTTTGCTGATACGCTACCAGTTTCGTCCCTTTGGTCATTTTCAAGTGCTGAAGATATATTGCTTCGTGAATGTTAAGTATGGGAGAGTTATTGAAGTTGGCTTCTGAGAGTAGTATAATAAGGGATTTTCCAGAGTTAATTAATTTCAAAACTTTCCAACAGATCCATTCTTCTTCCTTCATGGCATTTGTGGAGGACTTTGGGATTGTTTAAAATAATTGTATATTTTGTTGATTGAATGTGTTCAGATAATGAGGATTTCTGGTCTGATGATATATGTTCTTTGATTCTGCATCCAAAATCTCTATCTATTGGACGTACATAAATTGTTCGTTACATTCCATCTTGTGAATAATAGAGTTTTCAAGGTTATCTGTTATCTCTTTTGCATTAAAAATTATTTGCTAAGATTTGGACCGCTTGAGAATGAAGAGGATGGTATATAGTTGTAACAGACTATTTTTTTCATGGTATTTATTTCGATTCAGATATCTTGAATTGAAGAATGGAAAAATGAGTCCTTGGGGTTTAATGCATCCATAAACAATTCTTTCCTATAGATATTATAAGTTAGAATATTGTTGATGTTAAATCAATAAAGTTGGTGGAGTTGTTACTTTTGACTTCAATGGTTCATTTTAGATGACCGTGAGTCTTATTAAGCCTGAAAAACCAACCAAGATATCGTTAGATGCACAAAATTTTCTTAAAAAATTCAAACGTGATGCAAAACTTGCAACATTTCGATTTTAGAGTCAGAAAGGAGAACGTGTTGAAAACTTTGAGAATACACTATCAAGAGTGGATGCATACTTCAAAAAACAACGTACTTAAAAATTCAAAATTAAAATTGAATATACACGGTGTATCTGTTGCTGATGGCCAAACTTTAGAGGATGATGGTACATTGTACATTGTTGAGTATTCTCGTCGTTATCCTGAAAGACGCATTCCAAACAGAAACACTTTTGTAACTGCATGTCGGACTTTTGGAGTGTTCCAAGATATCATTCTCTGAATGCCGATCGAGTAAATCGTCATCAATATCAAATCATAACAGCGCTTTTTGAATGAACTCCAACACTAAGTACGCACAAGGTAGAATTTCCCATACATCAGTTCACAGAAGTCTTAGAAGAAAAAACCTCCACTCTTATCATTTCACCCCTGTTCAAAATATACTGGATCGTGATAGGGCACAATGTATCCGATTTTGTCAATGGTATATCGAACAAACTAACAGAGATCCGCAATTTTATAATAATGTAATGTGAACTGATGAGTCAATGTTCGCCAGAGATGGCATATTCCAATAATCAATACAGATTTAAAGTTAACGTAAGGATGTGTATGATTAGAAATTACGCTCCTAGACCAATTTTACTAAAAAACACATCAACCGCAGAAAGATTTCTGAATCTTCTTCAAAACGAACAGCACAATGTACTAGAAGAGGTTCCAGTGAATTTAATTAATTCATGGCTCCAAATGGATGGTTGACCTACTCAAAATATCAGGGAGATTCGGACGTGGCTAAATGAAAATTATGAAGATAAATAGATAGAACGCTTTAGTACAGTTAAATGGAATCCGCGAAGCCCTGATCTAACTCCTTGCGATTTTTTTGGTGGGGAAGATTTGAATCATTAATATATGAAGTACCAAATCAAACTAGAGAACAGCTCGAACGGAGAATTTTCGCTTGTTGGGAGTAACTTCAACACCACAATGGAAAAGTGTGTACCTCTTTCCAATAATTTCATCCTTTTATAATAAAGTAATAGTCTTAAAATGCAATAAAATAAGATATTTGTTTTTTCGATTTTAGTGGTTTAATTGCTTTGGCTAAGATATTGCTGCAAGAGAAACAGCTAATGCTAGTTGATATTTCGTTGAAAATCTTATTGAATGCAATAGTTTTGGCCGAAAAAAAACATGTCCTCATCAATGAAATTCTAGCGATATGACCACCTTGAAAATATCACAAATTTTGCTCATTTCCAAATTGTTGCATTTAATCTCTTACAACACCCAGTATAAAACATTTTTTAACATTCATAGATGATTTTCTTATAGGAAATTTAATACTTTCCGACGGTATGTCTGAATTTTATGTGGCTAGAAGAATAACGGATACATTTTATTTTCATGGGAAAAATCATAAAAATTCCAGAAATATTCAATAAAAGAGTAACTAACAACTTTTCAAAAAGTGTTGTAAGCCTTTTTGTATAATTGAAAAATTCAAATTTTAAGGAGACTTTTGAATGTCGGTTCAAGACAGGAATCTTGTAATCTATTCAAATCGTTTAACTTTCTTCGGCAGAAATATTCTTCATCTAAATGTTATCAATGAATAGCAGATTATATGTAATGTAATGTATACATATACAGGGTGCTTCAACGAAACTAAACAGAGGCTATATCTACCAAAATATTAATTTCTGATCGAAACGCAGAATTAGGTCAATTTTTGTTTCAAAGAGGACATCTTCTGGAGTACAAAACTTGCCTGAAAGATCAACCCCCTAAGCGGGAGTTGCAATCCTTGAACATTTTGAATGGGGAAGATTGGTCTAGTGATGACTCAAAAGAAAGGTATTATCTTTGTCTGCATTGCCTTGAACGAATTTCCATTTTTAATTGAATACTGTAAAAGATACAGGGTGAGCAACTGAAAGATAGGGAAGACTATTTCCCTGAGACTATTCAAGTTTCAGTGAAGTAAATCGAAACAGATCCATACTGATCAATAGCGGTCGTCATCAAGTACCATCCTCATCTCGAATTTCAACCCCTAGAGCTGGGGTGACCACCCTTGAAAATTTGGAAGAGGGTGATGGGTCGAGTTATACCTCGAAAGAAAGGTATTATCTTTGTCTGCATCCCCGTGAACGAATTATCATCTTCAATTGAAAACTGAAGAAGATACAGGGTGAGCAACTGAAGATAGAAGACTATTTCCCTGAGACTATTCAAGTTTCAGTGAAGTAAATCGAAACAGATCCATACTGATCAATGGCGGTCGTCATCAAGTACCATCCTCATCTCGAATTTCAATCCCTAGAGCTGGAGTGACCACCCTTGAAAATTTGGAAGAGGGTAGATGGGTCGAGTTATACCTCGAAAGAAGGAATTATCTTTGTCTGCATCCCCGTGAACGAATTATCATCTTCAATTGAAAACTGAAGAAGATACAAGTGAGATACTGCAAAATAGAGGAGACTATCTATCGCCCAGAGCTATTCAAGTATTAGTGCAAAAATGGAACAGATTCATTTCCAGATCAAAGGCTGTCATCTTTGATCTAAATGAATCTATTCCAGTTTTTCACACTAATACTTCAATAGTCTTGGGCGATAATCTATTTTCAGTTCAGTATATTTGATAGTTTTCAAAGAAAATGAAAACTCTTTCACGGGAATGCAGACAAAGATAAACCTTTCTTTCGAGTTTTCACTCGACCCGTCTACCCTTTTCCAGATTTTCAAGGGTTGTCACCCATGCTCCAGGGGTTGAGATGAGGATGGTACTTGATGATGACTGCCATTGATAGGTATGGATCTGTTCCATTCTACCTCACTGAAACTTGAAGAGTCTCAGGGAAATAGTCTTTCCTATCTTTCAGTTGCTCAGCTTGTATCTTTTACAGTTTTCAATTAAAAATGGAAATTGGTTCAAGGCAATGTAGACAAAGATACCACCTTTCTTTTGAGTCATCATTTGACCCATCTTTCCTATTCAAAATGTTCAAGGATTGCAACCCCCGCTTAGGGGGTTGATATTTCAGGAAAGTATTGTACTCTAAAGATGTCCTTCTTGAAACAAAAATTGATCTGTTTTTGCGTTCTGATCAGAAATGAATACCTTGGTAGATATAGCCTCTGTTTAGTTTTCATTGAAGCATATGTAATGATTCTTGGAACATATGTAAAGTTTGAATATCATTTCATGGGGATTTATAAGTATAACAATAAAATCAAGAGCTCATAACTGAGAATTCATTTATCGAACTTAAGATTATTCTATCCTTTCCTATAAAACGAATAAATAACTTAATGTTTAAAAAAAACTGAAGTGGAATTATGTCGCTTATCGCTAAACATATGTTCATATGGAAAAACTTCGTTTTACAACTACTGAGGTGATACGCGAATAGTTTTAATTTCGGCAACACGTTTTCGGCGAATTTGAATTCCAATTTGGAATACCCTTGGAAGATTATCACAACGTTTGGATTTCCTTTTTTCAATTTTCTGAATACTAAGTTATTATTTCGTTTGATGAATGCAAGACTTCTATTAACTTCTTAATTTCATAATTAAGTTTTGGATGATACGACAGAAAAAGTATGATATTTCTTTGATGATTTTTTTGATGCAGCACTGTGCCACCTTCCCCATCGGGTTAATACTGGTTGTGGTGGTAGCTGCAGATTATGCAATCTTTCTTCATATAACTGTATTCGAAGGGTACTTTTGTGGAATACTTTTTCACTGATCAAGTCTTTCACGAGTTGATTTATTTCTCGAATAATTTCTTCTACTCTGTTAACTCCATGAGCTAATCATGTGATGTGAACTACATTTTCAGGACATATTTTGTCCTATCACCACCATGTTTGTTACATCTGATAAAAAAATTATAAATTTGTTTCATGGAAATGCATCCTGTAGAAAAAATTTATCAATAAATCTTGTATGAAACTTGTATCAGATACATCATTCGCTTTTTCAAGATACTAAGAGGCTAGTAAGAATGAAAGTCCTTGAATATTTTCTTCCAGTGCTTCAATAAGTAAATGAACTATGCATTTTCCACAAGCATCTGTTGTTTCGTCCACAATAACATAAGAGAAATTTTCGCCGATATCCTTTCTGTTTTCATTCATCGGCGTTCTGAAAATACATTCAAAGCTTGTTTTTCCTTATGTAGATTCGTCAGGCATATTCAATTAACAATATTTTTCAAGGAAGACTTAGTGTTATTTAACTCTTTTCATGGTATATTTGACGTAACGCTCAGCACAAATCTTCATTGAACTGTTTCCTATTATTCGTCTCATTTCTATGAGAGATGAACTGTTTGAGTAATTTGCTGCTCTTTTCCTTCATTCCTTAATCTTGCAGCATTCGAAACATGCTTGGCTGTTCTGACATGCTGGTCAACGTGAAATTTCATATCAGCTCTAATCTGAAACAATGTATTCGAATTTTTCGACGATCTTTCCATCAGCTCTAAACATTTTACGGGAAATTCCTTTCAAGACATCGAAAACCCATCGAAAACCGTAATGTTCTTCTAGTGGGAGACTTCAATTTCTCATCAGTGTCGTGGATGTACAATGGAGTGGGTTCATGTTTAGAAGCTTGAATCAAGATTTTGAATTTGATAGATTTATTTTCTTCCTTAAAATTTCTCCAATTCAATAACATAACTAATGAGAGTTACCTAGTTTCAGATTTAATATTGAGTAATACCTATAAAGTTAGGAATCTGAAGCGTTGTGATAGTCCTCTAGCCAATGAGTACAATCATCATCCACCTCTGGAATTTGTATTCCAAACTGAATATCAAAGCAGTCTTCTCACTGACTCTAAAATTTCTACAAATCAAAATATCAATAAAATTTTCCTCTCACTCTCATTTCACTTCACTGGGTGTATTTCCAGACAAATAGAAGGTCGCTATCAATACACCCATTCATAAAAACGAAAATGAAAATTTGGTCAATAACTACAGACCCATCTACAAACTCTGTATCTTTGAGAGGGTCTTCGACTCCCTCGTTTTTCCTCATTTATTCAATCTCGTAAAAATATGTTTTCTTGCAAGCATATCAGTTGAAACAAATTCAATGAACTTTGTAGAATTTTTAGGTGTGTCTCTCGATAATCTCCTCCAAGTTGACACAATCTATACTGACTTCAGCAAGGCATTCAATAAGTTGAATATAAATCATCGGGTTATGACTCTTGCTGAAGCATGCGTTGTTGATCCCTTTCTTCAATGGTTCACTTTATATTTGTTGAATAGATCAGAGTACGTTGCTGTTAAGAGTTTAAAACCTAAATTTTTTGTTACCCATGGTTCTTCCCTGGGTCCCTTACTCTTTTTGATTTACATAAACAAAATTATCTACTATGTTATAAACTGTAAGTTTCTACTCTTTGCAGAAGATCTCAAAATTTTCTGTCAAATTTGGGATACACAAGACTGCTTGATTGAACAGCAGGAGCTAGAACACCTGAATAAATTCTGTAATGGAAAAAGTTTATTCCTCAATCTGTCTAAATGCCACGTTATATCTTTCACCCGCAATAAAACTACAATAAATTACCAATACTGCATCGAAAATACTCAACTATCGAGGGTGAATGTTATTAGAGATCTCGGCTTAATATTCGATGCAAAGTTTACTTTCAACCGCCACATCGAATATATAGTAAATCAAAGTAATGAAATGGTTGGATTCATTACTAAACAACGTAAATACTCAATACTTCAACGAATTTGAAATTTTAACTCATCAATTTGAAATCCTCGAAATAATTTCCATACCCAACGTATAGAGAGCGTACAAAAGAGTTTTGCGAGGTTTTTAAGTTTCAGGTGAAATTTAAGTTTGACTCCCAGGACCCCGATAATTATTTCAAACGTCTCAAACACTTCGGGTTGTTGAGTTTGGAGAAACGCAGAAAAATTAAAGACATTTCGTTCGTCTCCAAACTTTTAAATGGTTTCTTGGATTCGCCGGATATTCTCCAGTGTGTTTCTTTATACGTTCTACTTAGGCGTTTCAGGCAGCAGAACCTATTTTACTTGTGTTTTAGAAATACTAATAACAATTAATGCTCAAAACTCTCCCTTGAGGAGGATTCAACAATTATTTTGATCAAGAAATCGATTTATTTAGTTGTAAAAAATAATTTATGAAAACTAAATTGAAGCTTATATTAGATAATAAGATATAATGTATTAGTAGCCAATGTCGCCCCCTTTCTCTTCTTTTTTTGACCTTTTAAATCAACTTTCTTTAACTGTTATTTTCGATTGTTATTCAATTCAAATTCAGTAGTCACAAGAAGTTTTGAATACGGTTTTTGGGTGTTAGTTCTCCTGTGTGTATTTCTAATTGGTAAATAAATTCCTTTTAATTCTTCAATACACTAGGTAACGCTTGAAAACTAACCGTCGCAATTAAAAGGGCTTTTCATCTTCACAATTATGGAAAACATACAAAGAAAGTAGAGAGATATAATGAGAAGTATTCTTTCAATCTAGTTGTACAGGGTGTTATAGTTAGAACTTGGATAGGTAAATCTAACGTGCAATTTTAGGAAATACGTTTATATAAACATACGTCCGCAAAAGCTTCCTTACGGAGCTACAGGGTATTGAAATCTCCTGCAGTTTTTGAGATATTCAGCCCAAATTTGGAATGCAAGCTATTTTTTACAGCCTTCATCCATTACACGTCCTAGATTTTAACTGATTCTCAAGGTGTTTTCTTTTCCGGAGCCATGTCTTTTTTGCTCTTTCAAACTTTTTTGCAGTACGCCATTGATCAGCGTACAATCAATTTTTGTCATCTTCGTTCAATTTCGAAATTGTTTTGACACTTGTTGTTGTTTTTTTCTTTTCGCATCTCCGATCGATCGAACAAAAAATCATTAATCAATTGTATGCATTGGCTAAATTGAAAGCACTTCTTATTGAAAAAATGACTTGTAGGCTTTGATTTTGTCATTTATTTATTTATTTATTTTGACAGTTGCTAAAATTAAACAAGTGTCTGCTGGAATTGTTTATTAAATTAACGATTAGTTTGAAGACTTTTGAAGTTATTGCTGTAAGAAAAAATGGCTAATTTTACTAACGCCGAATTGACTGATATCCTTTACATGTACGGTATGGCTGACAGAAACACAACAGGTGCGCTTTCAAAATCAAGTAAGACCAGACAGGCGATCATTTTCTAATAACCACATAATCTTGAGGGAAACTGGTACTTTTACTGCAAATAATCATTTAAAAGGTGCCACTCAAACTATGAGAACTTCAGATATTGAGGAAGCAGTTTTAAATTGTATTGATTTGATTCCTCATACAAGTACAAGAAAAATTGGAAATTAGTTGAATATTTCACATGTTCTAGTTCGGAGGATTCCCCACGACTTTCATTGTACCCGTTTCATATTCAACGCGTCCAAACTCTACTTCCTCGAGATTTTCCTTCAAGACTGAATTTCTGCCGATGGTTTTTGGATAAAATTAGAGAAAATGCTCATTTTGATAGTGAAATAACGTTCACAGACGAAGCTAACTTTTCGAGAACTGCTATCACAAATTTTCACAACAATCATTATTGGGCTGAAGCAAACCCCCATTTGATTGAAAAACCTCATCATCAAGAACAATTCTCACTAAATGTCTGGGTCGGCATAATTGGAAATTATTTGATTGGGCCATTTTTTTGCCAAACAGACTAAACGGTCCCGCTAATCAGCAATTTCTTGAGGAGGAGTTACCTTTATTGCTCGAGGATGAGCCACTTTAATTGAGAAACATAATGTGGTTCATGCATGACGTGACACCAGCACATTTTAGTGGAGAAGCTAGAGAATTCTTGAATATTACATTCAACAACCGATGGATATGTCGGGGTGGGCCAGAACCATGGCCTCCTAGGTCCTCAGAATTATATAGTTTAGACATTTTCTTATGGGGTTATCTCAAAAATTTAGTTTATACCACTCCAGTGAACACTGTAGAAGAATTTCAAAGAGTGCGTTATAATATGCGAAGAATGACAGAGGCCTGTATTCTTTCAAGTGGAGGACACTTCTAGCAATTTATTTAGTTTTCAATTGTTTTTTTTTCTAGTTTGATCTAGAATAAGTATCAGTTGAGTCTCAGAAGACGAGCTATCAAAATAAAAGCCAATTTTGGTAAAACCTATAGAGAATTCCGTTTTTTCTTATTTAGCGAATAACATACAATTCAAATAATTCAAACTAAATAATTTTTCACTCGAAAACGGTTGGAGATACGAAAAAAAAATTCAAATGTCAAAAAAGTTTGAGAGGGCAAAATGAGACATGACCTCGGAAATCTAGGAAGTAATTATGGAGGCTGTGAGAAATAGCTTGCATTCCATGCATAATGCTTGAAAATTTCGAAAACTGCAGAAGTTTCGAAAAAAAAAACAATTTTTTTCGGAAATTTCAACACCCTGTAGCTCCGTAACGAAGCTATCTTTATATGAACTTTTTTTCTTAAAATTGCACTTAGATTTACCCCATCAAGTGGTAACATACTATTATGTACTAGCCTGTATAGGGAAAAAATCCAAAATATTTCAATAAATAAGCTGTATTTACGTTTTCGAGCATGGTTTGCAAAATAAACTTTCTCCATCCATGGTCATCTCTGTATATGGTTCGATCCATATCGCGTTGAGATTCACTTTCGGCATTTTCAAACTGTCTGTACACTACTTGATTTCAACACAGAATGATACTTGTAGTGAAAATTTCAAAAATCTTAAACATCCCGCTAATATATTACCCCCTATCAAATCCCTCGAATGGAAAAAAGGTATGGCAGGCAATCGAATTATAGTTGAATAATCAGTCTTTTTTATGACACAAATGTCCTAACGCGTTTTCCAACGTTTATCTCTTTCGAAGGTTAGGTTATGATGTCAATCGTTTCATTGACAACCCTTGGAAGGAACATGATCTGTGAAACCTAGGTAAATGACGAAAATATGTAAAAAGACATACATATAATCAACTCCTTAGTTATTGAATATCTCAATGACAGATTTCAACTTATAACCTCCTTTCATTCGAACGGTAAACTTCATTCTATTTTCATCAGCAAGGAACTTGAATTCGAGCCAACGTGAAAATCTGAAAACTTATCAAAATCTGTAGTGTTTCTTAAATAGAGTATGAATGCGATTTTTAGTATCGCTAGTTACAAACTTCTCAACTACATGAGTATTAAGAAACTTCAGGAAACTTACATGCATAAAAACGTCAACAATGATGAAGAACTCTGAAATTTATCACCTGTTTCTCCAAACGTAGGATAGTTCCGTCATTGCATTTATGAATGCTATAAAGTAACTTGAATATGAAACATATGAGAAGTTCAGAAAAACAATTTTCTAAGTATTCGGTAGAACTTGATTTGAAACAAACGAATTTTATTCTCGGAATTCTAGGAAGTTTATGAAGTTTCCAAGCAATAGAAAAACTAAACTCAATTATTCCTATCGAAAATAGTTTTTTCTTGCTCAAGTAAATAAAAAGATGCGTAAAAAGAAATTTGAGGTAAATGGATGAAATAAACAAGTTTTGTCTGATTTCCACAATGTTTATTTTTGATACACACATCGGTTTCCACAGTTACGTTACATTTAAGAGTCTACAACTTACAATTGTAAGAAATAATGTACTAACTATATCTTTTTACATGTTGAGTAGCGGAGAGTGATTCATTTCTAGTTGACTATTGAGAGTTGTAAATTTTGGGTTTTACAAACCTTAATAATTTTCAAACTTTCCAATAAAATGATAATCATTCTTTTGTTGCATTTGTAGGAATTTTCAAATTATTTAATGTAATTATGTGATATGTTGATTTAATGTTCAAAATTGTGAATTTGTTATGTGAGTAGAGATCTGTAAATTCTTCTTTGACAAGGTCACTTCAAAAAATATATTCAATTTTTTCAATTTCTTATACATATTTTATGTAAGTCGAATCACCCAACACATGCCAATCAGAGTGAAGGATTCACAGTTTTCATATAATGTTATATATTTGAACAAATGACCCTCAGGAAGGAATTCTAATTCTGAAGGAAGTCATTGAAAATATTGAGAATGAACTAATGTTTTTAGGGTTGGAACTTGCTCCGAAGAAAACGAATTTGTTCATTTCAATAAGCGAAAAATAGGACCAAGAAAGTCTCCGAATAGGAAATGATACCCTTGAGTCTAAATGCTCGGATAATTTTCTGGGTGTTACTTTTGACTATGACATGTCATTCAATACACACATTAAAAACACGCTAGTCAAATGTAATAGGCCCATGAATATTGTTAAATTTCTTTCAGGTATTATTTGGGATGCGGACCCCCTCACGCTATTAACTTTCTGCAAAAGTTTCATCAGGTCCATCATAGATTACGGCTGTTTCATTTACCATCCGATCAATAAAAATGGGCAACAAAAACTCTAGAGACAACAATATCAGGCGATCAGACTCTGCATGGGATATACAATTTCTACTCCTAACTGTGTATTACTTGCTGAATCGAAGCTTCTCAGTATAACCTCTCGCATAAAATTTTTGTGTAAAAATTACTCAATGAAAACTGTCAGTAAACTAGATACTCTGGTACAAAAAACAGTGGAAAATTCTTTCTCAGTAATAATCAGAAAACATGTAGGAAGAAAAAATATTCTTCACTCTTGTATCAAACACATAATGTGTTATGAAAATCAACTTCGATTACCGAGCCTTATTCTATCTAGTTATCATTGACACCAATTTTGGAAAGAGTCTTATAGAAGAAGTCAAAATTAATAATTTATTACACACAAATTTTTAGGTTTATATCAGAATCATATCTACACAGATGGTGGAAAAGTAAAAAATTCCAGATCAGTTGGCACGGCTTGTATCTGTCCTGAATTAGATATTAGTAGGAGTAGAACTCTTCCTTCGTATACCTCAATTTTCACCGAGAATGAATCGCTATTCTAGATACTTGGGAAATTGCTACACAGAATAAATCAAAGAGCTCTTTCGTTTTCACTGATTCCCTAAGTGTGTTGGAAAGTCTGCAAAAGTTTCGATTCAATTTTAATGTTAATTGCTACATTTTGAAAATTAAAGAAAAGCTCTTTGAGCATTTAAAAAACAATGTTTTCAAAGCAATAATAGAGTTCGTATGGATTCCATCACACAGGGGAATAAGTGGAAACAAGAAAGTGGATCAACTTGCAAAAAAAGCTACTTAACTACCCAGGAACGACATACAATACATCATTCCCTATCAAGATTTGAGCGAAAGTTTTAGACACACTGCATATGTAGAAACATCCAATTCAATAATTAAATTGAAAACGTGGAATAAAGGAAAATTTAATTCTAAAAATTTTTCGAAAGTTCAAAACAATCCATGGTTTTTTTAGGAAGAAATGTCATAGACAGTCCCATGTGTAAGTGTGGACACGAATTTCAAACTTTGAGTCATAAAGTGTTCCAATGTTCACTTCACGATAATGAAAGGAACAATGTTTTAAGAAAATTGTTAGACATAGGGCTGTTTTTAACTTTGGACATCAAGTGTTTATTGTGTGAACCTAATATCGTAGATATGAGAATTGTCTTTAATTTCTTAGATAAGTGTAATATACACTTGTGAGTACATATATTTTAAAATTGTCACTATTACCATAGGATAAAATGTAATTTTTGCTGTACTCATTAAAGTTGAGCTCAATAACCCTTGAAGGGTTCTATAGCTCTAATAAATAAAAAATCAATTTCTTTTTGTGGGAAATAGGACATCATCTGATTTTTGTTATTGTTGCTGCATTATATATACTCTACTTTAATTTATCGTTTGAAGTATTAATACTTGTATTGCTCAATACAAGTAGCTCAATAATGAACCAAGAATTACCACGTATTCCACATATTTTCAATATTTGTATGTAATCTTGAAAAGACTTGCATTTATTGTACATTACTACATAAAAGTTTTATGGAATTTAATGGGAAAAGCATGAAAAGTTAGTTCCGATTGATATGTTTCATTTTGAAACAATTTATATTCGAATTATCACATTTTTTCATTTTACCTTCGATAAATCATTCCTAGACTTATTCTGAAAGTTTATTTTATATTTGAGTTAGTAGATAACAAAATCATTGAAACATTTATTCGAATGAAAAGAGACTACTTGGATAACGCCAATGCCACTGTCAACTTTTAATGAGAGTTCTAATACCATAAAAGGAGAGCTCACAATGCAGAAATATTCAAAATATGAAAGAAAAAAACACTTTTGTCAATTTGCCATGTTTATTTGTTAAATTATGACCGCTTTCAAGCCTTTGGTAATTATATAATTATATAATTAGCTTAGGTACAAAGATGATAACTTAAATGTTTAGTAGGAGGACAATATCAATTTCAAGTTGGCTATTAAGAGTGAAAAAACGTGATGTTTTCCTGAGTGTATAATTTTCAAAACTTTCTATTTCCTTTATTGCATTCATGGATGAATTTATTGACTATTGTGTGGCTTGTTGAATGAATGTTCTCAAATATAGGGAATTTTTAGTCTGAAAATATATGTTCTTTGAACCTGCATTCAGAATTTCGACCTGTTTGACCTACATACACTGAAGGACATTCAGCACATTCCATTTTGTAAATACCAGATTGTTTGAGTTTATATGTTCTCTGTTTTGCATTAGGAAGTAATTTCTAATTCAAACGCATCATTCATAAACTCCCCTTATTTAAATTTAGTCATAACTTTCAGCTTGATTCCTTTGATGTATCAAACATGTACACAAACATTCCAGCAGTTGGATGTCTAACTTTAGATTCAAATACTTTCACGAAAACAAATCATTTTCTCATATCTCCTTTGAATTTTGCAACGTATAAAAACCGAAATTATTTCCAGTTTCAAAATAAATTCTTTGAACAAAAATCACGACTTCCTATGAAATCGCAACTTATTCCCCTATTATCAAACGGCCCTAGTCCTAGCGAATTGGTTTTTGATGCAAAACAGAAACCAGATGAACTCTAACAATCTGGTATATACGAAATCGAATATAATGAGTGCTTTCCAGCTTATGTAAGTCAAACAGGTAAAAATTTTGAATGCAATTTCGAAGAACATATATCTTCAGACAAGAAATCACCAATATTTGAGCATGGTTAATCAACAAACCACACAATTGTTTCAGACAATCTCAAATCAAAACAATAAAGAAAGTATAATGAATATGTTGAAAAGTTTCGTCGAGAAAACTGAGAGAAATATTTGTTTCATATTTTATAATGGATTTCCACAAAATGAATATGTCATCAATATTATTAATAAAAATATTCAAAACACACCAAACCTCCTACCATCGACATTAATGTAAATTGGATGAACCATACTTTTCACCAAGCTAACAGGACGAGAAACCTCAGGATAAACCATGTCTTCTCGACTCTTATACATCAGTAATAGCTAGTTGGTGAACGAGTTGTGATCGACAAGTGAAATCAGAATTATTGTGTACACATTTTTATCCCCATTCTAACCAGATCTTCAATCGATATTTGAAGTGTAGGAATTTATAAATTTAAAAGAAGTCAGCAAAAAGTCACGACGTTCATTTAAAAGAAAAATATCAAACGTAAGAAGCGAGATGGTACACAGTATTAAGATGATCAAATAATTCATGACCTGCCACACTATTTACCTCTCAATGCCGATAATCGGCCGCAGATTATGTTTATTGTAAGGTCTAATGAACTGATTTGTATGATCATGAGGACCTCGGAATGTAATACCTCTACAGCAGGGGTGCTCAAACGATCAATAACGATCGACCAGTCGATCGCGAGTTCTTGAGTTAATCTCGAGAAGAAGAAAATTCTTAATAAGTAGGTTAGATTAGAAATACGAAAATTTATTACGTAATAAAATAACACTCTGCTAGCGCATAAAGGCGGCTTTATCAAAGGAACGCGCGGTACTTGTCAAGATGAAGCCGCGATTTTTATTCTTGCAGCTTTTCTAGAAATTTCGGGCAGCACATTTGAAGGCAATATTACGTCGATACAAAGTTTATTATTAAGTAGTACAAAATGATTGCAGCGAAGAAATCTGAAATGTATCATTTAAATAACGCTTGGGAGGAAGAATTTTTTTTTTATGGTGAGGATAAGTGCATTTGTCTTATTTGTCGTGCGTTAGTTGCAATACCTGAGCGTGTTAGCTTGAAACGGTTCATAAAAACTATGAAAACGATTTTCCGCCGCAGAGTGAATTGAGAAAACGAAAAGTACCTGATTTGATGTCTTGTTTGAAAGAGAACAAACCATTGTCACAAGACCAGCCAAACAATCAAAAACTACTACGATCGCGTCATTTGAAATATTTCATATATTGGCGGAACACAAGAAACCATTCGAAGATGGAGCGGTTGTGAAAGAAGCAAATATTGAAGTGGGTGAGACTTTATTTGGAGATATTAAAAATAAAAGAGAGATCATGTCTGCTTGTATTGAAGTCATGAGTCTGGACATGGCAGATAAACTGAAACATGATATCGTAAAATTTACATACTTTTCTTTACTGTTCGACGAATCCACCGATATGACAGACACTGCCCAGCTGTGTATTTTTTATTCGGATGATATTCAATGACATATTGGCTAAGGAAGAATTTTTGACAATCAATCATCTGAAGGGGAAAACTCGTGGCGAAGGTATATATGACATTTTCTTCAATTTTGTAAAAAACTACTAGCTACTAATATATAAATTAGTGTGCATTACAATCGATGGAGCACCAGCAATGACTGGAAACAGTTGCAGTTATATGCAGATAGGAAGTCAGCTGAACACACAGACTTAGTTCTTCACACAGACGTCAGGTGGTTGAGTCACGGAAATTCCTAGAAAAGTTTCAATAACCATTGCCCGAAATAACAGGTTTTCTAGACGAAAGAGGTGGTGACACTCTGATGTTGAAAATCGAAAAATGGCTGACTGCTATGGCATTTTTGACTGACACCACAATGCACTTAAAGACCATTAACTTGGAGCTTCAAGGTTAAGGAAAAACTATTATTGAGATGATTAGCGCAGTAAACGCATTCAAAAGTAAATTGCCACTTATGATAGATCAACTGAGAAGAAAGGATCTGATACATTTTCCGTCTTTGAAAGCAAGGATTCCTCAGTTGAATTATAATACGTATGAGGCTGAATTATCAAATATTTTGGGACAATTCGAAATGCGTTTTTATGATTGTAGTAAATTGGCAAAGACAGCATCATTTATGAGTTATCCTTCATCATGTAAAAACATTGAGGAATAAGCTACTGAAATAGCAAGTCAGTTTAACATGAACTCATGTTCTTTTGAAAATTAGTTTGTGCAGATTATATCAGATATACATCTCAAAACTACAGCATCTGATACAAATCTCTGGTATTGATCATCTGAAGGTAAATATCCGAATCTAAGGCAAATCGGCCTTCAACTGACAGCAATGTTTGGGTAAACTTACTTGTGCGAGTCTGCATTTTCTGGAATAAAGATATTTGAGTCAAAATTTCGCAATCGACTAACTGACGATTATATGTCATCATGCTTGCGATTAGCACTCAGTGGTTACGTATCATCTTATGAAAAGTATGCTGATGACATGCAGTGCCACGCTTCAATATCCAAAGTCACTCCTTAGTTAAGTTCAACACCATATGTAACTCTTTTGTTTTGTAACAACTAATAAACTCGCAATTTTGAATAACTATAAGTTCATAGATATTACAGAGATGAATCTAACTAAATCTAACCCAAACCTTGACTAGAATAATGTATATTGAGTATCGTGTATGTACGACAACCCTGCATCACACATGCTTGCAACCTCTTAGAGCCGATCGTAAGTAGTCTAAAAATATTGAGGTAGATCGCCATCAGTTCGAGTTTAAACATCCCTGCTCTAGAGTGCACCCATCAAGATCATCGTCCTTGAGCACCACCATACCGGCTGTTTGATTTGGGTGAAACTACAGATTGCAACGTCATCCTTGTTCTCTGTGAGAGTCATCCACTAAAACTATACAACGATTCACAAAGACTACTTATTAGCAAACTCATTCGAGAGACGTACTCTTAGAAGTGGTAATTCAAATCCAAAATTCCATGTTAATGAAAACCCAATAAATCATATAAAACTTGTTTCACTAACTGTTCGTGTCGTTTCATTTCTTCATTCAAAGTTTCATCAGTATTCCTACCTAATCTGTCGTTGATAATCAATATCATCAATTAAGATTCCAAAATGAGTTAGAGTAATTGTCTGAAAATACGTAATAAAAATAAGTAATGCGTTTTTGGAATTTTACTTGAATGAATGTACAAAAATAAGAATGAGAATATAAATATAAATGTTTTTAAGTAATTAAAAGCTTATTGGGTTGATTCTTCTTAAGTGGTTATTTATGACAGGTATATCCAATAAAATTAAGGAATAGATTGCCCCCCGAAGAGATTCAATAGAGATGAAGGGCTTAAATCGACTTGTTCATTGATGAGTCTACCTGAGTGGTTGTATTTTTTGATTACTGAAGTTTCCCAAAGATCTACTTTCCAATATCTATTATCTGTATGCAAAATTTCAAACTGTGCGTCGAAAGAGTGATTATTATCTAGGAGATGATTCGCGTAATTTGAATCTGATTTTTATTTGAAAAACTGAGTTTATGTTGCGATATTCTTATATTAAAATTTCTATGTCTTCTACCAATGTAGAAATTATCACAGTCATTGCAATTCAATCTATAAACACCTGATTTATTGTTCAAGTGTTTATAGATTGAATTGCAATGACTGTAATCATTTCTACATTGGTAGAACACATAGAAATTTTAATATTAGAATATCGGAACATAAACGCATTTTTCAAATAAAAACCAGATTTAAATTACGCGAATCATCTCCTAGAAAATAATCACTCTTTTCGACCCACAGTTTGAAATTATGCATACAGTTAATAAATATTGGAAGGTAGATCTTTGGGAAACCTTAGAAATCAACAAATACTAACACTCATATAGACCCATCAATGAACAAGTCGATTCAAGTCATTCACCTCTATTTAACCCCTTCGGGGAGCAATCTATTCCTTAATTTTATTGGATATACCTGTCATAAATAACCACTTAAGAAGAATCAAACGAATAAGCTTTTAATTACTTAAAATCATTTATATTTATATTCTCATTCTTATGTTCTGTACATTCATTCGTCTGAAGAAGCTACGGTGTAGTGAAACGCGTTACGAATCACAATTATTCAGTAAAATTCCAAAAAATACATTACTTGTTTTTATTATTGATAATGGAATTTTATCAAGTAAAAGCCTCCCAAATTCAAATGAAAATACTTAGAGTATCGTATTCACTTTGTAACTGCAGTTTATTACAATACCCCAACTGTATGTACGGATCGTGCCGTAAAATTCAGCTTCGAGAATAAAACAGTAATTTCAATTTTATGGAATATAATTAACTATGGCTGATACAGAACAAAATATAAACTTTCCATGAATACATTGAACAAGAAATCTTAGAGAAATTATTCATTTCCTCTTACGTATTGGAAATAATAACTATGCTAATAATGATGAAATGATGAAAATCAACAGGTCACTATTAAGAAAAGTCCACAATGCAATGAAATCAGCATTGCAAATAAAGCGAAATTATAGGGAATATCTTGGGAAATATAAGATATTACAATTGTAAATAATTTCACTTACATAACTGTACAGAATATATAAAATATACTGATACTAGACCCCGAACCTTAGAAAAGGAAAATTGTTGAAGAAAACTCGCTATGGAAGAAGCGGATATAAAAAACTTATTAAGTAAGGAGAAATCTGTCAAATCTGATGGAATGTGAAAGATGTATGTTATAGAAGAACATCAAACTGGATTGATAAAAATTATGAGAAGACTGCCAATAGAAAGGGAATGGAATGGAATAAAGTAACGATAATAGAGTTTCACGTCTTTCGAATTGAAAAACCTAAAGATAAAACTCTTCATCGAATAACACAAACACAAAAATAAATATTCTAAAGCAGCACAGAGACTGAAACAGCAGAGAAAGCATGCAGAGTAATAAGATATACAGGAAGGACTAATGAATATCACCGAAATACATAGTTTTCAGAAAATGCTAATATATTTCATAACATTGTTCTTGTAGAAAATGTGCAGTCGCAAGTCCAACAATACTGGAGATGTACATTTTGTCACAAAAATACGGAAAATTTGTCAATGAAACACCGAATTGACTTCAGTTATCGCCCCGATTTCAATCAATTAATCAATATTTTTTATTCTCATTTCATTGTTGTATATACAGGCACAATTTAATAAATCATATTCAGAAAAGAAAAAAGAAAGAATTTTGCCTGTTGTCACCACAAAGGTAAACCTGTCCGCAGTGAACAACCAGCAACACAATAATAGCATGCAACAAAAACAATATTATCAACAAACAACGATAACAACAACCATTATCCAGTGGTATTTTTTTTATAGTAAGTATATTCGAGCTTTGAGTTCATGACGATTATAAGCTTGGATGAATGTCTTAACACACTTCTTATACTTTTTTTTTTAATTTACAATCCTTTACATGTATGGGAAAAAGGTTAAATAGTCTTGACCCGAGAAACAAGTAATTTCTTTGGCCAATACTTTTCATAGCAAACGGTTCTATTATGTTACCCCTGTGGGAAGATCTTATTCCGTGGTGATGCTGTTGTGACACCAAATTATGCTTATTCTGATATTGATAGGTAAGTGAGAATACAGCAAAAAGCTGTGTAACATCGAATTTACTTGTGACAAAATACAACAGATCACCAGGATAAGTATTATCTTTGTTTGCTAATATCTTAAGTAGCCTTCTTTGTACAACCTCAACCTTTTTCAGATATAACCGATTCAGCCCTCCGCAAGCGACTATCCCAGACCGCAGAATGGATTCCACCAAACCAGTGTACATCATAAGTTTATGTTTCAGACCGAGTATATTTCTGAAAAATCCAAACTTATATATAAGTCCCCTCAGCTTGTTGCATATGTTCTCTACGTGGTAGTCCCAGCGCACGATACCCAAGTATGTAAATTGCAAGGCTTTCTTTATGGTGACAAATTTGTTTTTGGTATTGATCTTGAGAGAGTTATTACGAGGGAGATTACCCTTGTGACAGGAAAATGTTGAAAATATGTTTTTTTCATAATTTAATGTGATTAGGTCGTAATTGAACCAATTGAATATTCTTTGTAAGTCTTTTCGGCTTTGTTTTTCAGCTTATCCCATGATGCTCCTCTGTAGATGATCGCAGTATCATCGGAAATTTACAATCTCGCCTTCTATTTCCATATAGAGTAAGTCGTTCATGTAAATAGTAAACAAAATTGGGCCGAGGACTGTGCCCTGAGGTACCCCTTAACTGATGGACTTAAATTCACTTGTTACCCCATCGATATCAACACATTGTTTTCGTCTACAGAGATAACTCTTAAACAGCTTGTAAGCCTGAACCCCGTAAAACGCTTAACAAGTTATAGTGAGACACTATAGAAAGCCTTCGCAAGGTCTAGGAAGATGCACAAATTTGCCTCGCTCTGGTCTGGACATGAAGTATAACGTTTTCAGTTGAGATGCCTTTATTGAATCCATACTGATTGTTGGCTAGTAGATTGTACTTGTGTAAAAAGGAAAGCATTCTCTCTTTCAATATTTTTTCCAGTACTTTACTTATGTTACTAGTCAGAGAGATCTATAATTTTCAATTTTATGTTTGGAACCTTTTTTAAATATTGGTTTTACTATTGTATATTTTAAGCACTGAGGAGAATTTCCTGTAGTGAAAACTTTATTAAAAATGTATTTTAATGCGTCAAGAGCTTCATTGTCTAACAATTTCAGTACTTCACCTGTAATTCTGTCGTTTCCAGGTGGTTTCACATTTTTCAGGGTTTCAATGACGTTGATTATCTCTTTTATTTCTATAGGCTCCAGGTATATTGAATTAGAGCATGTCTTAACCAATGTAGGTTTTTTCAGAGGTCTTTTAATTTTTTTGCTAATTTTTCACCCATGTCTGTGAAGTAGCTATTCAAAGAGTTTGTCATTTCTGATTTATTAGTGACAATTGTTCCTTAATTAATTTTCTATTGAATTCATTATTGATCTTTCCTTGTGTTGGAATTTGCCGACTGTTTTCCACAGGCCTTTTGATGAGTATGCACTTTTTTCAATTTCTTGTTCCACAAAACTTTTCTTGGCATTTTTCATTGCAGTATTCAGTACGTTTTGATATGCTTTGAGTTCGTCAAGGAGAACAGTACTCTTTTTATTTTTCTGCCAGTTTTTGTAAAGTCTGTCCCTAAGTTTTATGCACCTCAGGAGATATCTAGTGACCAATGATTTCTTTGTCGAGTGTTTCTTAACTCTGTAGGTACTATCATTAATGACCTTTTGAAGAGCGTCGATGAAAAATTTAGTAGACTCATTTATATAATCTTTACCATAAATTGGATCCCAGCAAATATTTTCTATTTGACTCTCTAATTTTCTTAAATTTATTATCATATTACATGGGTAAATGAATTCTATCTTTATTGATGTTTTCTTTATCTCTAATATTACTGGAAAATGGTCGGTTATATGCACGTTTACTATAGCAGATGAGTAATTAGATTGACGATTTTCATCTGGTTTAACGAAATATGGTCCAAACAAGAACGTGACGTACCTTGTTTCCGTGTGAATGTTTTTATTGTTGAAATAAAACTGAATTCCGCCAAGGTATTTAGATATTCATGCATTATTCTGCATTCAAAATGAGTATTCACATTCATATCGCCGATGCTGATGTGTTTTTTGAAGGAGGCACAACTTTGGTATATGGACGGAGAGCAGTAGATAGCGGTTACCAAGTAACTACAACCTGATGTGACAATTTTTAATTCTATACACTTTGTAATACCGATTGAAACCGTGTTAAATTCATATTGGTAATCCCTCTTAACAAAGACCAAAAGGCTATCAATCTGGTTATAATTCCCTGCGTTATAAATTACATCATACTGGTCTAAGCCAAAGAAACTTGGATCCTCTATTTTCCATGTTTCGCCCAATACAATACAATCAACTGGGTTACTGAGATGTTCTAAATAGATCAAAAACTCATTCTAATTTACTGATACGTCACTTATATTTAAATGCAAAAGAGTGTTATTCATCGGTTTTCGTGAAAGCTCAAAACAGTCGAAAACATTACTATCTACCTCAAAACCAACGAAATCTCTTACATAATCGTCCAAAAACATTTTTTCAACAAAGAATAATAACTCAGCCAAAGATCAATTCAAAACACTCAACGAAAACACAACGCGCACCTAGTTTGTTTGGAATTAGTTGCCCGATGTAAGTCCGTCTATGCTCCATATTTCTTATTTCTATCACTTTTGAGTTTTCGTCTTTCCTACATAATACTTTTCCGTCTTTGATCCAGATATATTCGAACTCAGATTGCTTAAGTTTTTCTGTCTTCATTAGAAGATCTTGAATTAGTTTGAGTAAGTCTTCGTTGATGAAAACATTCCTTCCTTTCCCCCAGTTTCATAGCTTCTGATTTCAGTGGAACTTGGTTTTTACGCTTTGTTAATACTAAATTTTTTGTTTGTTCATCCATGAATGTCACCACATAATGTTTCATGAGTTTTTTTGATGTTAGTTATTTTATGTTGATGTTTTCTTCCTGCAAGTTAACGCCTATGTGGTCAAACAAGATAACGTTATTTTTTCTCGATTGTAGATCAGACACCGTTGCAGTAACAGCAGTCTGCCCCTTTAAATATACTATTTCAGATTGCAGCTTTTGTATTTCCAGATATTTCTTCTCTTGTTCCTCTTTAATGGAGCGATTTTCCTTTTTTAGTTCCTCGATAGAATTCTTCATGCTTTCCACCGTTTCGTTATTGAAGGAGATTGCTTCCTCCAGTCAAACACATAAAGTCATGTCTCGTCACCAATCACAATGCAGTTCATGAATGTGAGGTCTGAATTGACTCGTTCTATCATTTTTTCAGCGACCCTCACGCCATTCAATCTTTGAAGAATATTTTGGTCTTTTGGAACTAGTCAAGCAGCAACGCGTTTCATACCCATACAATTGTTTACGTATAAAACGGTACAAACTGATTTGGGGACACAGGAAGCTCATTGCCTATTTCTCTCGAACTCAAATGATGATTTTCAATTACCATTTTCTTCACTTTATCGTTGTTAACTTCAGTTGAAGATGTTCATCGCCGATCAAAGCGAGGCAAATTTTTCTGTACATCTCGACCGCCGTTGAATTTATTGTTCCATTCATATTTATGTGTTTTTGATGAAGTTGATACATTGTAGAACAGTTTTTAAAGAAACCTATCGTGAAACGAACGCTAGGAGTGGATTATGTACATTTGATGAACAATTTGAAGAAGTGCTCAAATTCAGAGTATGTGAAATATTTTGAAGAACTTGTATGGTTCAAATTTTTCTCAATTCATAG
This sequence comes from Cryptolaemus montrouzieri, assembly GCA_013387265.2. Lineage (NCBI taxonomy): Eukaryota > Metazoa > Arthropoda > Insecta > Coleoptera > Coccinellidae > Cryptolaemus > Cryptolaemus montrouzieri. The sequence continues at coordinate 1,226,832 of JABFTP020000165.1, forward strand.
TATTGCTAGCGATATAAGATCGTTTAGATCAAAATGTTTTGAAATTTCCTAAATTTCATCATATCTGAAAAATATTATCACCATATTCAGTTATTGCAAAGAGTGTTCCTCGCATTTCTTCCATCTTAATAATAAGATACTGATTATATTATTTCAGCAACATGAAACTGTTCTTGGTCAAGACAAAGTTGAAGGACTAAATAGGAATAATAGTTTTCAAAGAAAAATAACGGAAAGTAAACATTTACCCCATGTCTCATAGAAGGTTTGACATTTTCTAATCTTTTAGAATAACAATTACCACAATTCCCTTCATGAACACGGTCCTGCTGTATGACTGCGGCCAGAGGATCGTACGCATCGCTGGGCACGTAAGGTTTGTCTCATTGCCACCCGTTCAAATGTCTGACATCTTTATGGGCCCATAAACCGGACTTAACTTCGTGAGTTTTGGCTTTAAATAATTATTTCTGGATTAGTGCAACAGGACCGTGCTGAATATAACTGTTTTTGCCGTTTTAGATGGCATGGAGGCGGCGCGCCACAACATAAAAAAGGGTTCATCCCCGATTCGACCCTCATAAAATGTTCGTTACGACACAGTCTGTACGTTCCAGAAAAGTGATTATAGTTGATGATTAACTTGAATCGATTGAGTCTTCTTTATTTCGGTAGGATTTTTGGTAGCGTTTCGGAGTAACATTTCAAGGTTGTTTCGAGAAAATACTAGAATATAACACAAACCAGATCTTTATTTTTTAAATGGAAATAACTTTCTAATAATAGGACAAATATCCTAAGTCCCTAACATGTAATAAGTAAACATCAAGTCATTCATCATATGCAAAGTGCAATATTGTTGTCCAGTTTTATTTTTTCAGTTGCTCTTATGGCATTGATAGAACAAACAATAATTCAATTGAATGGAAAGTCTTAATTTATACTACCACTAACCTACTATGCAATTTCAAGTATTACATCGTTGAAAAGTCTCTTCAACCTGTGAATATGAAATTTTCCATTTTTCCGTTACAATTTTATATTCAGAACACATTATCTCCAGAGGAAGTCCAGCTCTGTCCATTTTCTAGCATTTATCTAGGTCTAGCTCAGTTCCCTGTCGGTCTGTCTGTTTTACAGCTACATAAACCCGTACGGTCTCTGACTCTGCAGTTAGCATTTTGATAATTAACCCCAGTCATAATTAGTCACCTTCTGCTCATGCATGGGATCATATTTCAGCGAACTGTCAACGCAATGTGGCGAGCCAGTAACCACTTCCGCTAACAAATGTTGACTACTTGATATTCGAGGATTGTAATGTGAACTGGATGAGGACTTAGAAGTTGTAGAATGGTGTGATATGTAAGGATGAATTAAGACATTTTTAAGTGGATTTCAAGTCGAGTTTAGTTGATTAAATATATTGAGTCTTATGGTTTCGACAATCTTTTCTTATCAGTGAAGTGTTGAAGTTCTTTTTGTTCAACGACTATTTCCAAAATAGATCTAGAAGTCTCGCCAATCTCTCGATGAGACAAATTTATAAATCGAACTATTAAAGAGAAAAAACTCTGTTAAAATTTCTCAAAATATCATGAATATAAATATAGTTGATGTATGTTTTCAAGAAATTGTATCATTTGGATCTAAGAAACAGGTAAGAGATGTGGGTAAAACGAAAATCAAGCTGATCGTCAGTTATTGGTAGATTTTGTTTGTGATCCGATAAAATATCTACGAATTCTAGTAAATCTAATATTCTGCTTCTGTTACCTGAATTTAAAATTTGGATTTTTGTGAAATCTATCAAAAGATTTTATTTGTGAAATATTTCGAGAAACCAGTAGTTAATTCATTATGAATTATTGATTTTTTATGCTCGTCTACTATAATATTGATGTGTTGACCAGGTTCACCTATATAAAGGCAAGAGAGCTATATATCAGGCTATAACAAAGATTCTCTCCTACTTAAACAGTGGTAAAATAATAGCACTGATGTGTATCGATCTCTGAAAAGCCTTTGACTCCCTCAACCATGACAAGTTGGTTGAGGAGATTTATGCGGTTGGAATAAGAGGCAGGCCTTTGGATCTGCTTCGGTCTTATTCATCAGGAAGATCTCAATGTGTTGCTGAAAAAGAGCCTACAACTGGGAAGACACTGCAGTTAATGATGTTGGCTATTGATAGGGGGTGCCGCAGGGGTCGGTTTTGGGTCCCCTCCTATACCTGATTTATACCAATGACTTACCTGGTTGTACAACTGAATTCATGGTCCAATTTGCAGACGACACTTCTCTGGTGCTCGCCGATCCGGTTTCTCTGGATTCGATAGTGGACGATGTGCTTGTCGATCTTGATGCCTAGTTTTCTCAAAATGAGTTGAAAATGAACAGTCAAAGACCAAACTTGTCAGGTTTGCATGTGGAAAAGAACACATACCCATATCTCATGAATATAAGACTGCCATGGTTTCATCTAATAGCCTTAAATTCCTGGGTATTTTGGTTGACTATCGACTAGATTGGGGTGATCATGTAGACCAACTTGCAAATCATATGGCCAGATATGTACATGCACTAAGAACACTGTCCGAACTTGTGAATGTCTCCACAGCATTTACCGCATACAATGCATATATTGATAGTAGACTGAGATACGGTATATTTATATGGGGGAATTCATCAGATATCTTGAGGCTCCTTTTGTTGCAGAAGAAATGTATTCGTGGGAATCGTGCTGAGCAAAACACAACGATGCAGGGCTCACTTTGTGGAAAGATCAGTGCTAACTGTTGTGAGTCTATATGTTTATGAAGCAATTAGGTTCATAGTTAATAATAGAGACCTGTTTGTGGAGACTAAGCCTTAACATGAGCATAACACGACAGCTGGGAACGATATGAGGATACCCAGATTTAAGCATACTTACCTTCAGAACAACTCTGATTATGCTTTGGTGAAAATTTATAATCACATTCCACAGGAGGCACGAGGGTAGCCACAAAATAAATTGAGAAGAAGATTAAATACTTACCTCAGGAGGACACCATACTACACTCTCCAGGAGTATTTTGAGGACAATATTTGTCTCAACTGATTGCGTCTCTTATTGTTAGGCCTTTATTCTTTTTACACTGTTAGTTTCTATGTATTTTATGATTTCGATAACGTGTTCTACAACAACTTATGTTTATATGGAACAAATAAATGGATTGATTGATTGATTGATAAAGAGGAAATAAATCATTTTAATATAATTTATATACGCCGCTTTTCTAACCGTTATTAAGTCAATATTTGATATCTACATAGAGATCTTTCTTATTCGAACACATCGTATTGAGTTTATTCTGCTCTAATATCCATGATGATTCACGAGAGATTGAACACAGCTTAACTGTAGTTTGCACCTGAGGAAGTTCAAATCGGCACTTACAGTACAAACTAAGGCTATTCATTTTCAATATAAAGGCTGTTTTATGGACTTTAGTCAAATTTTCTAATCACAATAACTCATGATCGCAATATTTTTATTGAAAATATAATGTGTGTCTCCATGTTATCTCCCAGGAAGTTTTCTTATCCATGAAAATATTACATTAACTTCTTCCTTCAAAAATTGCTGTCAATAAAAGCAGTATCAGATCTCACAATCTCTAAGTGATAATTATTTAGAAGATAATTAATGCATCATTTAAAAGACATCTACCAAAGACGAATATTTCACGTTGAATAAAATGAACATTCGAGTACAGAAACAAAAATATAATGAACGAAACATTAATTAAAAAGAATGTTAGAAGTTTTGGAAATTCCTCCTATATATATTTTCGTATATATATATATATATATATATATATATATATATATATATATATATATATATATAGGAACTTATTGCAGTTCTATTTATTGTTGGATGGGGTGCCCAAGAGTATAAGTCTTGTAACGGCGGGACTTCTTCCACTGACAGTTTCTCTTCATTGATAATATTTATCTTTTGAAGTTCCATTGGTAATAAATCAATACTTTGCTTCAGGGTCAAAGTTACTTGAGGGTATATTTGTTTTCTTCCATTTGAGATTATACAAGAACTTCTTAATCGGCTTATCATAGGATTTTAATTCGTTTGGTAATATTTTCACAAGTTTCAAATATCCATGTATTATTTTGGGATATTATAGTTTTATCTTCTAATTGATAAAGATCCGTTGTTATCGGTTTTCTTATTCTGGGACATTCTTCTCTTAATTCTTTCAAAAAGTGGTTTTAGGCATTCGGGTGGTAACACCAAGTCTTCTTGACGTGTAATATAAAATTCTTCGATTTGATGTAGAGTAGTGGTTTCCATTTTATTTCTTCTTTCTTCTCAAGAGCAAAGGAAGGTAATTGAGGTAAGGATAAGTTTTTGTAAGGGATATCATACATGTGATAAACATTATAGTTTTCTAAGCCAATTAAAGGTATTGAAATAAGGAATATTAATTGATCTTCTTTAATTATGATTTTTGTCAGACATAATGCATAATAATTACTTAAATGTTTGAAAACTCTCCAATTAGTATTTTCAAGTATACTTATAAAAGTTTTCAGTGGTAAAATGTTTTCATGGAGTAGATTGAGTCTTGCGAAGCTAATAGCGTTTTCAAGTTTCATCAATAAAAGTTCAATTTCTGTTGATTGTAAAATCATTAAGTGAACTTGGAGAAGATAATCAGTATTTTGCTCTAGATTTTTGAGGGCATCGATTAAATGATTAATCTTTTCAACATATTGTTTTGGTATTGTGTTTACAACATGAAGAATTTTCTTCTGATTTGTGAGAATGATTTGTTCATTCGCTTTGATTGCTTGGAAATATTGTTGGTAGGTTGCTTCGTCATCGGCATCCAAAGTTCCGAATAGAAATTTAGAAATTGTTCCTCCTAAATTTACTAAACCACGTTTAGGGCGCGTATGATAAATTAAGTTCTGATACGATACATTATTTCGCTCTATAGTTTTAAAGGCTACCGTTAAATATTGCTTAATTACAGGCGAAGTTGCTTTAATCCAAAATTTTTTCGTGCTAGGAAAATTTTTACAACACTAGGAAGTTGCTCTTGTACTCACGTTCTTGTTCCAGGCAGGTCAGGTGTGCTAGTCCCGAATGCTGCGTGTTCTTAATTGTTTTTCCCTCTGGGTGTTCCTTCTGGCTCGGGGCGGTACTATTGTGGTTTCGTGCCTCTGTGAGACTCAGGAGTAACATATGTGACTGTTTTCTGGTTTTCTTCCAAAGAGTTGAAATTCACGTAAATTCACTTAGCGCGGACTTAGTTGACTTTACTGAAGAAATCCCATCCTCGTCGCCAATTATGTTTTTTCGTCACAACAATTAATTTTAAAACAATCTTTATTTTCTATAAAGCGTCGTATATAATATATATATATATATATATATATATATATACATATATCCTCGAGCTAATTGGCAAATTCCCAATTGGTTTCGAATAAATTCGCAACCTTTCTCAATTTTTTGGATTGATTGCTCCAGGTTAACTATCTCTTCACCATAGGCTAAACTCTTTAGGTAACTCTTCAAAAAATTGTCCAAATACATGAGGTTGGGAGATCGCCCTGGCCAGTTATGAGAAACCTCTCTTCCAACCCAACGTAGCGGAATCACATCATTTAGATGTATCACCACATCATTCGTGAAATGGGTAGATGATGAAAATAGATTTTCATTGTCATAACAACAGCAATTATGCTTGGTAACAATACCATTATTATGCAAAGTGCTCTCATTTGTAAATAGCACAAAATCGAAAAATTGTACCTCCTCTCTTTTTTTGAGCGCTCATGAACGAGAATTAGGACTGAAAACCTGTGTCGTACAAATTTTTTGCATTTGATAATGTGGGTACCAATTCTGTTTTGTGAGTATGCTACAAGCCCTGGTTTATGTTATGCCAGTTTCATTAGCCATTCTCGAATTTTGGTAATTTTCAACCACAGGCATTAGCACTAAAATCTACTTTCCATTATTATTCGTAACTCCAACTCGGAGGACTTGTTTCGACCAGGTAACATGGCCTGTATTCAGTGTCTAGGAGTCCTTCAAACGCTTTTTTTCGTGTATGATCTCGGCCTGGGTGTCTCTGTGCGTAAGATCTTCAAAGGCAGTGACGTTTCAAATGCCAGATATTAGCATAAGTGAGAGAGATTTGGAAAAGGTAAACAACTGAGCCTCTCCTGGAACTGGCGGTTTCTAAAATCACAGATGGAATCATGTCACCAATGCTCAAGCAGGCTTTTCTAAAACACTTTCTAATTCTCTTTGGTGAGGATACCTAGGATGCCCAATGACACATCTTCTCATGATCCGCTGAAGTAAGAACCTACAACAAATTCCCCCAATAATCTATCAGTTCTTCTAGACATCTTACATTTTGCATAAACAAGTATGTGACCAGCAACAATGTACACACTGAGGAACAAAACGATTCCTCTACAACATCCTAAGCTCCTTCCACAACATCCTAAGATCACCCCACAACATCCTTAGTTCCTCCCACAACATCTTAGGCCTCTCGAACAACATCCTAAGATTCTCCCACAACATCCAAAGCTCCTCCTACAACACCCTAAGCTATTCCTACAACATACAAAGCCCCTCCCACAACATCCTAAGCTCCTTCTACAACATACTAAGCCCAACCCACAACATCCTGAGCTCCCCACAATATCCTAAGCTCCCAACAACTCACTAACTCCTAAGCTCCAACGACTTCATGCTAAGCTCCAACCACTTCCTCCTAAAATCTGCCCTCATTTTCCTGAAAACCCACCAATTACTCCTAAACCCCACTCATTTACTACCAAGCCCCTACCAGAACATTGATAGCTCCTCCGAAGTACTCCCAAGGCCCCCAAACTATCACCATAGACCCTCACACAATTCCTGAAGTTCCTGCTATATCACCCTAAACACCTTCCATAATACCCGAAGCTCCTCCAACATCATCCTAAGCACCTCTGACTTCAGCCTAAACCCATCTCACTAACTTCTAGAGCCCACCACTCCCATACTCCCGAGTCCATCCAACGCCCCTCCACCTCCATTTCCACTTGGACCTCGCCAACTCCTTTGGCCAACCTACTAACTCATAAATCCTCACACGGAAATCTTGGCTCTTCCACATTCGACTAAGCCACTTTCCTTTATACCTCTCACACAAACATCCTAAGTTCCTCACACAACATCGCGTCCGTGAGCGAACTTCAAGTGCGCGATTGGCGGGCACGATTCTCAGACAAGATTCGCAGGTGCGGTTTGGCGGTCGATTTGCGGGACAATTCCTGAGTACGATTCGCGTGGGTAATTTCTGGTTGCAATTCGTGGGCACTTTTCGCGAACGCAATTGGCTAGCGCGATTCGCGGGCGCGAGTGGCAATAAGTGGGAGGAAGTAAGGATGTAGTGTGAGGGGCTTTGGAAAAAGTGGGAGTTAAGGAGTTGATGTGATGGTCTTAGTAGTAAGTGGCGAGGTCAAGGAGTAAGTGGGGAGAGCATCGGTTTCCATAGAAGATGTTTGGGATTAAGTGGGAGGGGCTTAATATGTGTGGGGAGGTTAGGTTAGGGGTGGCGCTTAAGAGTAGGTTAGGTGGCTTAGAAGTAAAAGGGAGAGGCTTATGTGTAAATGAGAAAACTTTGGAAAAATGAGAGGGTTAAGGCGTACGAAGGAGGGGTTTAGAAGGAGATGAGTGGAGCTCACAGTGTAGTAGAATTGGTTTAGGAGGAAGAGTATGTAGCCCAGTGTTTAGTGTTACGGCCTTAAGTTGAAGAGATAGGCTCTCAGGAGGAAGTGAGAGGTATTTTGGAGGAGGTAAAGAAGAAATTGAAAGGAAATATGTATAGATGGGCATATTATGATATGACCAGGTGCGGGACTAAGGAGAAAGTGGGTGGGGATCAGGAGTAAGTAAAAGGCGCTCAGGAGGAAGTAAAATCTGTTCATGATGAAGTGAGTGGGATTCAGGAGCGAGAGAGAGGGTTTCCAAAGTAAATGAAAGACCTTAAATTATTCTTTTGATTTGATTTTTCTAACCCAACCTTTCAGGTCTGGTAGCTTCCACCCTAAATTTTGAAATAGGGAAAACTGATCGATCGGAGATTCTATTCTTTATATGTTGACTTAATTATTTACTTACGAAAATAATATGTAGCGAATCGAAATCTAGAATTGTTCGTAAAAAATTCCAAGTTTTTATCAACCTGTTCGATCTCCCATTTGAAAAAATTATGCTGCCAAAAATGTTTTCAACTCGTATCATAAAGTGCACATATTGATCCATACGACGAGCTGTCATCTTTGGTTGACCCAAATCTACTTGCAGTATCACGATAAAAAGTTTCTACTGCATTTGAGATATTAACCTAAAATATTCTTCGTTGTAAAATTTCGACAACATCATCATTCAAATGGGATTAGGCATGTTCAGATTAACGTTAAAACACTTTCGAGTACAATAAATTCTCCAAACGTTTCGACAGGATATTGCATAGTTTCAAGATGTACCTTGAGACCACCCTGTATATCATTCCAGGTAGTATTGAAATTATAATTCATACTTAGTTTTAATTACCGAGTGGTGAATTTACAACTTTTCATGGAATCACTTGGATGCAATGAAAAAAAATTGAGATAATCTCTAGCAGCTATACGATGGGAAAATCAGATCCATTTCTACAAACCCTTATATCACAAAAAATGACATTATTATTCATTTCTTCCGGAACGCATCATATTTCTTATCGGGCCCAATGGACTCAGAAAACCTAATGAATTGTACGGAAATTCGTATTGTCGCAGTCAACTCTCAGACAATAGTGGCAGAGCAATTCTCGTGCAGTATCCCCAGGAAACCGAGGACGGCGGCAATGTCGCCAGCACCCGCCGATCCACATAAAAGCTATAGGAAAACGTCCAGTGATATATGGGGACAGCAGGGATTAAACGATAAGCTACACACTCGCTCCCCGTCGCCTCCTGTTGAATAGGAGCACGAGGATGATGAGATTGGTCGCAGAACGGAATCGGGCGATGTTCGTAGGGTGGACTAGCTTCATATCGGAAAGATAGTGAGACGTTCTTGTAATTTATTGTTTCCGATATGGATAGGTCACGTATACGGTGATGTCATAAGTTTCTAAGATTGGTATTATATGTAGTCAACAGAAAAATATCATAAACCCAATCTAGAGTTGAAAATGAGTTTTACAAAATATAACCGAATTAATATCGAAATACCATATGAAAGAGAAAAACGTTTATTGGTTGAAACACAACCGGTTTTGGTGCTGAATACTAACTAAGGTACAAATATGATAACAAGGTATATTTTTTTTCTCGAATGTTAAGTAGGTGAGAATTATTGATTTCAAGTAGGCTATTAAGAGTAGTATACTGTGGTGTCTCCTGAGTTTATTAATTTCCAAACTTTCCAACAGATTCTTTCTACTTCCTTAATTGCATTTGTGGAGGACTCTGAAATTGGCTACAACTGCAGTGTGGTTTTTTAATTGAATTTCCTCATAAATAAAATACAAAGTTAGCAATTTTTGTCTATATAACAGAGAACTGCGTTAACAGACCAGGCGAAATACATATTAGAGATTGATATTAGGTACTAATATATAGGGTGCTTCAACGAAAACTAAACAGAGGCTATATCTACCAAGGTATTCATTTCTAATCAAAACCGCAAAAACAGGTCGAAACAGGGGCATCTTTTGGGGTACAAAACTTGCCTAAAATTTTAACCAAGTACCATCCTCATCTCGAATTTCAACTCCTAGAGCAGGGGTGACCACCCTTGAAAATTTGGAAGAGGGAAGATGGGTCAAGTGATACCTCGAAAGAAAGGTATTATCTTTGTCTGCATCTCCGTGAACGAATTTTCATTTTTGATTGAAAACTGTAGAAGATACAGAGTGAGCTACTGAAAAATAGAGGAGACTATCTATCGCCCTGAGCTATTCAAGTATTAGTGCGAAAAAATGGAACAGATTCATTCCAGATCAAAGGCTGTCATCTTTGATCTAAATGAATCTATTCCAGTTTTTCGCACTAATACTCCAATAGTCTTGGGGCGATAGTCTTCTCTATTTTTCAGTGGCTCACTCTGTATCTTCTACAGTTTTCAATCAAAAATGAAAATTCTTTCACGAGAATGCAGACAAAGATAATACCTTTCTTTCGAGTTATCACTCGACCCATCTACCCTCTTAAAATTTTCAAGGATTGTCACCCCTGCTCCAGGGATTGAAATTCGAGATGAGGATGGTACTTGATGATGACTGCCATTGATCAGCATGGATCTGTTCCATTTTACGTCACTGAAACTTGAATAGTCTCAGGGAAATAGTCTTCCTTATCTTTCAGTTGCTCACCCTGTATCTTTCACAGTTTTCAATTGAAAATGGAAATTCGTTCAAGGCAATGTAGACAAAGATACAACCTTTCTTTTGAATTATTACTCGACCCATCTCCCCCATTCAAAATGTTCAAGGATTGCAATCCTCGCTTAGGGGTTGATATTTTAGGCAAGTTTTGTACCCCAAAAGATGTCCCTCTTGAAACAAAAATTGACCTGTTTTTGCGTTGTGATCAGAAATGAATATCGTGGTAGATATAGCCTCTGTTTAGTTTTCGTTGAAGCACCCTGTATAATAATCACCTGACGAGTATGACTCTGAAGCTTAAAAACAGAGTTATCAATTTTCTTTTAAAAAGGTAGAGAGAAATGGGTAAACACAACAGGTAATGTACATTGTAACCTCCCCAATTACTAAGAGGATGTAAACTAATAATGACTTCAATTAGAAAAGGTTCACACTTTGTGGTTCACCCTGCTCAGTCGGTTTAGATGGGTCGTGGAATTTAGTTCCTTTCAAGCATCCAATGTTGACAGTTCCTCCCCAATAAAATGAACACATTTTATTTAAAATTATCTGATCAATAAATATTTAGGCTTCACAAAATTCAAGAAATGGACCTATCTGTATAGTGATGTGTTAGCACGTAAAATGGAGAGTATATCAGCCGGTTGCTGGCTATCCAAGGAGAAGATTGATCTCCTCTAAAAATAATGGAAGTTGGTGGCTATCCAAAAAAAGATCGATCTCCTCTGAAAATCATGGAGGTGGGAGGCTATCCACGAAAATGATTGTCCTATCCAAACATATATGGTCCTCTCCAGAAAATATGGTGTTGTCCTCTAGAAAAAAAATAGCTCTGGCTGGTTTTGTTTTGTCCTCTCCAAAAGAATAGGAATGGTTCGTCCTCTCCTGAAAACTGTAAAAGTTTTCATATACCACCATGTGCTCGTGATGAGTCCAAGTGACCTCTCCTCTGCATTTATTTGAACTTTGAATGTTTCTAACAAATTAAAAATGAAAAAACGAAAAATAGTCCACATAAATATATGAAGTAATAATCCATTGTCATCCACTTTATTTCTTTATTCTCTTCTAATATTAGGCAAACATTGAATTAATACCTAGACCCTCGAAAATTGTCACAATTAAGTAATTATTTTCAATTTTCATCTTCAAATTAATATTCTCAACATGTGCATAGATTTTGATGATAGGAGAATTTTACATATATATATATATATATATATATATATATATATATATATATATATATATATATATATATATATATATACCTACCGTTTGAGAATATTAATTTGAAGATGGAAATTGAAATATATTATTATCATTAATCGTGGAGGGTCTAGGTATTACTTCAATGTTTGCCTAATATAAGGAGAAAATAAATAAATAAAGTGGATGACAATGGACATGTATTAAGAATCATAGCTTTTTGCATTTCTGTATAGGTATTCTTATGCAATTCTAATTTCTTAAGGCTATCATGCAAAGTTTTGGGTATTAACCCAGTCGAGGATACGATGACAGGAACAATAACTATTTTATCGAGGTGCTACATCTGCTTGATTTCAGTAGTAAGGAACTTGTTCAGCTCGTTGTTATTATTCGGTAAGGCGACATCCACCAGCATTGCTGTTCTGGCTCTCTTATCATACACCACTATGTCCGGCCTATTATTCGTCACCGTTCTGTCAGTGATAACAGGCCTATCGTAGTATACTCTGATAGAGTCATTTTCCAATACGGGCACCAGTTGATATTTGTAATATGACTGGAAGGTATCCAGAAGTCCGTACTTGTGTGCAAGTTTCTGATGGATAATGTTGCACACTTGATTATGCCTGTGAAGATAGTCCGTATTGGCCAGTTGTTCGCATTCGGACGTAATATGCTGTATAGTCTCCGATCTTATATGAAATTTTCTACACTTATCTGTTTGTAATGTTTTTGAGATGGGTCTCGTATGGAGAGATTGAAATGCGTTATTTACTGGTCATATAATCTGCGAAATTCCAGGGTCCTCGCACGAAAAACCGTAATTTTAAGATAAAATCGCGAATAATTCGGAAACAATGCATGTTAAGTATAAGGAAACTTACAACAAATCGATGTCCATTAATATAATTTAACAAGTTAAATGGTGTGTGCAAAATAGGTAATCTAATTCGAAAAAACAGACTTTTGTACTATTGTGTAGTATGACTAGATTGCTTTGGAAACACCCTGTTTACTGTGGAGCCTCTAAATGCATTGAATTCTGCTGAATGATCCTCTTTGCTTACAACAAGCTAGAAATAATCGATATTGAATGATTCTCAGTATTTTCATGGGGCCTTTTAATGGGCGCCCAAAAATCGCAAAATTTCGATTGAAAAATTCACATCTTCCTCTTAGTTGGTTTCAGCTGAAAATGATATGGGAAGAAATAGTTCAGAATTTAATTCCCAGAAAAAAATAGAAACATACATTACGGTATTAAAAATAACAAAGATGGTTTCCACTTCCGGTATAAATGGAAGTGCTACAGCATTGAAAATATTTTCGTAACCTTGTTTAAATAACATTCAAAACAACAACAAAAAATTTTCCAATCGGTCATTCCTTTCTCCATATATTTTTAATGTCCCATCTCACGTGGACACTCGGTATATTAATGTTATTTTCATTGGCATTAACAGCATCTCCTTGTTTACGTTACGCATTTGTGGACATCAACATTCGAATTGTATGTCAAATCAAGAACTTTTGCTATTGATATTCAAGAGACCTTCGACAGGGTTTGGCACGCTGCCTTGATGAATAAACTGATCGCATATGGACTACCGGGAGAATTGGGGGATTGAATCAGTAGCTTTCTCCTGAGTTTATTGATCATATGCTCCACTCCACCAAAAACAGAATATTTCGATTTGCGGACGACTTTACTCTGGTGACCCCATTTTTAGTTAGCGTCCTATAACTACTGAGTAGACACACCGACAAAGATACCAACAGAGCATGTCTTCAAATTAAGTGTTCTAGAAGATATCAGAGTGAGGGCGATTGAATTTGTCAATTTCAACATGAACAAGATGCAAACAGCAATGATTGCATCCAAGAAAGTCACTGCTGGAGAATCTCCTCTAATCCTGCAAGTACATCAAATTTCCTCAGAAAAGTCAGTTGGCGTCACAGTCAACACCGGAGTTTCTGAAATGACCAATCTGCTTCTGCTAGGCTCAGTTTTCTTTTCAGGGCTAGACAGTCCTTCACACCATCACATCTGAAGATTTTATACAAAATACAGGCGCGACCTGGTTTGAAATACTATTCCCATGTCTGGGGTGCCGCATCTAGACATTCATTACATTCAATGGAGAGAGTCCAGAAGAATTCAGAGCGTCTCATCGACCACTAAGACGGCAAGATGCTGATTTTCCCCTTTTCCACAGATACTTCCATCTTAAATGCTCTAAAAAACTGAAAGGCTTTGTTTTCAGAAAGAATCAAGCTGCAACTAAAAACCAAATTCGCGAAAAACTCTTATCTGTGGATGGTCCTACTTTCACAGCCACGTACTTCTCTCTTCAAAATTTCTTTTGTTTAGAAGTCTAGTGACCTGTGAAACTCACTTCCATTGAAAATTTTACCAATTGGCCTTCTTTAATAAGCGAGTATCATCTTGGGCGACCACACTTTAGAATGACAGGCATCGCCTGTTCCCAATAGTTGAGGATAAAAAAGGAAGTTCATTTATATCTGAAAATTCAGGGATGAATTCGTTCATTTCAGAGTTTTAATCCTAACGCTGCTCTTAACTTTTTCATATGAGATAACGAATTTTACGGTCGTCTTTTAATCTGTTCGGAACGAAATAAATTCAACGAGGAAGGTGAAATACAACTGCATTGCGTCAGCATGAGAGCATCACAATTCACAACCCTAATTCAACCGCACATTTCGAGGTATACAGCAACAAGCAGTTCATTATGGAGCAGCTTTGGAAGGATAAGGAATCGAACATAGTTCTCCATTTAATTCGGGACGTTTTGCAGGTTCGGATTACAACTCTTTTAAGTCCCAACAAGGCGAAACACGACACCGACTTAAGTGCTCCCAATCTAGGCCAGAGAAATAGAGATGTTTGTCAACTTGAGCATTAGGTTTATTTGTGTACGCAGGGAGGTAAATGTACTGTTATCGAATAATGTTTGCATCTCACGTGCCAAATTTATACACTAACGTGATTCCGTAATTTGGGGACGGTTTCGGTTGTCACTAGTCTAGAACGGAGGGAGAATACTAACGCTGCTTATGGCATTATGTGAGATTCGAATTTCTCAAAATTGTTTCTGTAATTAATAGTCTAGATTAGATATACATCGAGTTCCTAAGATGTTAAATCACAGTACACAAGTTCTGTGAAGAAACTTGCAAAAAATGATAAATCAGGGGAATAGTTATGGATTTCGAATCATATTTGAGATTAAAACTTTGAACATAAATTCTATCGAAAAGTACCAAGAATTACTTATTTAAAAAATCTGCTTAACCCTTTTACCCCTACTGTCCTTTTGAAAGGACCGAGGCTGTTAACCTAAATCGCTTCAAATGAATTACTCGATTTTAGATGGCGCCACCTGTATAGCATAACAAGTGATCTATTCAAACGAGTTAAGATGCGCAACCATTGCAGACGTAGAATTTATTTGTGATATTTGAGTTCAACAGAGTCCGCCGAACATTTCCATCTGCATAACTTCATATATTTTTTTCATACTCCACTGAATACGAGACAATATAGAAAGCTGTCTTTTTAAAAGGACAGTAGGTTCATCGACTACCGTCGACTCAATTGAAATATTTTTGTTTCAGGTAGAAAGATGATCGTTTTAGTTCTTCAACGTTAGCTGAAATAATGTCAGAGATCGAACAAATGGAGAATGATGTTCCAGAAGGAATAGCAATTTTTCCTCCTGAGAACTCCAATGATGACTGCGGTACAGATGATGACTCAGGAAATGAAATCACCGTTTTATTGGATAATTTACCGGGAACTCAACACAGAGGAGCTTTGTTTGCATCCGTAATTCAGCAAGATGCAAACTGAAGATGAATGAGATAGCGACGATGATAAACCTCTCTTAGAGATTATAGAACGAAGACCATATACTCTGAAAACTTTCGATTACAAAGAAAGTGATTTAGACTCGGAAAAGTCGCCTCTGTCGCAACGGACACCAATATCATCGGCGGATAACAATCTTTCCAGTTATTCTTCGATGAGGAAGTGTTCGACCTTATTCTTCAATTCTCGGATATCTTCACTCACCAGAAGAATCGTGCCGGGTATATCACAAGAAAAGAGCATCCTTTTTTATGGGATTTGTATTGCCTTGTGGCTATGTACTTCTTCCACGGAAAAAGATGATCTGGCAGAATAGAGATGACACTACCACTACCAAAAATACCGCATCAGAGTCGAAAAACACTCAAGGTGTTTTTGACTGTTTTCTTTGGTTATTGCAATGTTGTGCACTCACAATTCTTTCCAGAAGGTTAGACGGTGAAATAATAATATTACCAGAGTATTACGCGGCGTTTAAGAAAACGAACTTGTCCAAAAAGGCCAGATTTATGGAAAGAAAACTCATGAATTTTGCACCACAATAATGCACCATCGCAGAAGGCTATCATTGTGAATAAATTTCAGAACAAAACTCAACAAATACCATCTAACAGCTATTGTATTCACCTGATATGGCTCCGGCCAATAATTTCTTTTCTCCAAAACTCAAATTACCACTTCGAGGTACCCGTCAACTAACGATAGAAGATATAAGAAAGAATTCGCCGCGATTACTGAAGTAGATTTTGGAATAAGTGTTTGAAAATGTTTTCATTATTGGATTACGCGTTGGCGTAGATGTATTATTTCGGGAAGAGGACTTTTTTGAAGGCCATACAAAAAATTTTCATGAATAATAATAATAATTCAGAATACAGTCAGCGTCTGAAGACTGTGCTGAAATCAATGTTGAACTCGGGAAATCTAGTCAAGGCAATTAACACCTACGCCATTCCAGTGTTGCTTTACTCATTTGGAATAATCACATGAACTGAGACAGAACTGGATGATATTCAAAGGCAGACCCGAACGATGCTAACAAAGTACAACAACCATCATCCAAAATCCTCTGTGATATGAACAACTTTGAAGCGGAAAGAAGGAGGACGCGGATTAATAGATGTTGTCAATTTACACACCGAACAGATAAAAATCTCAGAGAATTCTTTTCTACAAAAGCTCTCACTTCTGACCTCCATAGAGTGGTATCGTTGGCTGATAAGGGATATACACCTCTAAATCTTGCTACCAGAGATGACCTGCTGAATCTACCATTCATATCAGATACTGAAAAACAAGAGCAATGGTCAAGAAAAAAATTGCATGGACGACATCACCATGAGATTAATCAACTACACATCGACAAAGAAGCCTCCAACAAATGGTTGATGAAAGGAGAATTATTCGCGGAAACAGAGAGATTCCTTATGGCCATCCAAGACCAAGTGATCGCTACAAACAACTACAAAAAATGTATTATGAAGGACGGAACATTACAAACAGATAGGTGCAGAAAATGCCATATAAGATCGGAGACTATACAGCATATTACGTCCGAATGCGAACAACTGGCCAATACGGACTATCTTCACAGGCATAATCAAGTGTGCAATATTATCCATCAGAAACTTGCACACAAGTACGGACTTCTGCATACCTTCCAGCCATATTACAAGTATCAACCGGCGCCCGTATTGGAAAATGAGTCGATCAGATTATACCACGATAGGCCTGTTATCACTGACAGAATGGTAACGAATAATAGGCCGGATACAGTGGTGTATGATAGGAGAGCCAGAACAGCAATACTGGTGGATGTCGCCATACCGAATAATAACAACGTGCTAAATAAGTTCCAGGAGAATAAGTCCAAATACTTGCTATTGAGATCAAGCAGATGTGGCACCTCGATAAAATAGATATTGTTCCTGTTATCGTATCCTCGACTGGGTTAATACCCAAAACTTTGCATGATAGCCTTAAGAAATTAGAATTGCATAAGAATACCTATATAGAAATGCAAAAAGCTGTAATTCTTGATACATGTAGGATAGTTAGGAAATTTATGTCAAGTATATTGTAATCGAGCCTATTCCCTTTGATTGCTGAATGTGGGAAAGGTAAATTATATCCAGCTAACAGCTGAGATAGTGCATAAGTCTACGATAGTAAATAATAATAATATAGTTTATTTGCATAATTACATAACATTTTGTGTACAAAATAATTACATAACATTTTGTGCCTACATGAGTATGATGCTAAATAAACAATAGATGGCCCACAATCAGGCTAGACTCTCAGGAGGAAGTCAAATCAGGAAGAATTCACAAAAAGAAGTCACAATCAGGAAGAAATCACAATCAGGAAGAGCCCACAATCAGGATGAAGTCACAATCAGGAAGAAGTCACAATCAGGAAGAAGTCACAATCAGGAAGAAGTCACAATCAGGAAGAAGTAACAGTCAGGAAGAAGTCACAATCAGGAAGAAGTCTCAATCAGGAAGAAGTCACATTCGAGAAAACATTCCAAAAGAGTCGTAATAGAGTTTCTAGTTTCGAATACACAATTCGGGTTAATTTTCACGCATAGCAAAGTTTTTAATTTTTTTCATAACACTCTTTCTCAGTTTGAAACTTGGTTCACTAGTTTTTCGACATATTCTCGACCGGTGCTAACAGTCCAAACTGTTACTTTCTTGTTGGAAATCTGGTATCGTTTAATGTCTTTTAAGTATTTAAGCAGTTGTGAATAAAACTTGCGAGCCAAATATGCACTATTTCTCTGTCCTGTTCTTTTTTATGTTCGCAGCGTCTTGTATCCCTCATTCCTAATTTTCGTCGGGTATGTGTGGTCTATCGGATGTATAGTGATTTTTTTCCCTGTACACATATTCGACTACTTTTATGTTATAAAGTTGTCGTACGCTAAGGATGTTAGATAAAGTGAACAATCAATCACTGGAATATGTCCTCTTCTTTCCATGAATAATTTTGAGAATCCATTTCTGGACAATTTCAAGCTTTCGCAGATGATGTCTGTAAGCAGCTCCCCAACCAAGATTTCCATATGACAAAAGTGACTGGACTAAGGCATAATACATAATTTTCAAATGTTTGGTGTCCATTTGTCCTTTGAAATATTTGAACTTATACAATAAGCCACGCAGTCTCTTTGTCAGATATTCAATATATATATAGTTCATATGCCTATCTGAAATAATCCCCAAAAATTTTACATATCCTTGTTCTGCTTCTGCAGTAAGGGTATCTTTGTCCGTAGTTAATGGCCCCAAGTTTGGTAGACCTGTTTCATACGAAGGGAACGGTGGATATAACGACATTTTCGTTTTGAGAGTAAGCTTCTTATATTGCAACCACTGCTTCATGGTTCGAATATCGTTTTCTGCATTTTCTTTGCGCTCCTGCCAGGTTTTTGTACTACATAAAATACTAGTATCATCTGCTAAACTTACAATGTTTCCAGCGATCTTCAACTCTAATAAACTATTTACATAAATGATAAAGAGCAGTGGCTCTAGTACCGAGTCTTGTGGTACTCCATAAGTAATAATCACTTCTCCACTGATTTCGCTATCTATTTGTATCACCTGTGTGCTACCCGTCCAGTAACTCTTCAGCAGCTTCAACGCTGTTCCTCTAAAGCCATATCTGCTAAGTTTTTCAAGCAATTTTGTATGGGCAACAGTGTCGAATGCGTTGGAGAGGTCGATAAAAATGCAAAACAATGGAATTTTTTTTTCCATCTGATCATACACATACTGTGCTAAATCCTTGATAGCATCTTCAGTCGATTTATTCTGTCCGAATCCATACTGTTTTCTCGAGATAATTTCATGTTTTTCTAAAAATGCAACCATTCTGTTTTTCATCAGTTTTTCCAGAATCTTTGACAAGTTGGATATCAGAGGGACTGGTCGATAATTTGAGACCCCAGATTTTTCTCCACTTTTGAAAAGCAGTTCAACAACTCCCTTTTTGAAGGATTCTGAAAAGCATCCTGTCATGAAGCATTCGTTAGCAAGGTAAGATAACGGGCCAGATACTACCTTCTTCACTTTTTTTAGTGTCTCAGATCGAATGCCATCAATTCCTGGAGCTTTTCTCCACTTTGAGCTCTTCAATTATTTTTTCTATTTCTAAAGGAAATGTGGGAGTAAGAGAGAGACTTTTCCTGAGATGAAATTTTTCCTCTGAATAATCTTCTGGTTTTTTAAGTTTACCTGCGTATTTCTCCCCAATTTCACTATAGAACTTATTGAATCTGTTTACCATTTCCGTTTTCGTTGTTAATATTTGTTCATTCTCGTCCTTGATCTTTACGATTTCAGACAAAGATACACTTTTTTTACTGAGGTTATTTACATGCTTCCAAATTCCTTTGAAATCATTTTACTCTTGTCTAATCATTTTTGTAGGTACATCGAAGAAAATTATTTTTCAAGGGCAATATTCAACCTTCCGTAGAATGTTAAATATCCTGTGTGTCTACATTGTGAAATCTCGCATATAGTAACTTTTTGTTTTGAGATATTTTTGTAGGTATTCTCTCTTCTATATTTCAATCAATTTTTGTGATTTATTTCGGTAGCGTGAATACTCCAATATCAAGTTTATATTTTCAGGATCTCGCCGTAAGATCCATTTGTGTCTAGGTGTGTGCCTGTTGTTCATTGATATCGTGTTAATATTTCTCTTTGTGTTGACATTATAATTTTGTGAAATTGATTGCCATTTGATTCGGTCTTCCTACTTTATATATTCTACCCCAAGACTCATTTGCCAGATCTGATACTATAATTTTTGTTCCAATTAATATCTTCAACTATCACATGATAATCATATGCTGCCCTAATTTCATTCAGATATGTGTGAAGGTTTTCATTGAAAACTTCTTGTGATGAGCTGGGTGACCGATAAATAGAGGTAACTTTAATGTTTTTGTCTCTATAATTCAGATCAATTTCCAATACTTCAATCTCTCCTAAATCTATTACTCTATCTGTGTATGATATCGATTTTTTAACATAGATTAAGACACCATCGTGACTGTTATGTGATCCGTAGTTATAGATCAAATTGTATCCCTGCATATTGAAAAGATGAGGGTCTGCAATTACAAATATTTCAGTCAATACTATGACTTCAAATTTTTCCGAAAATTGTGCAAGAAAAAGATTAAATTCATCAATATTTTTCGACATGCTTCTAATATACATATGAAGTAATTTGAAGCCATTTGGGGACATACACTTGTCAACCTGTGATACGTACCCTATTCTCATAGTATTATATTCCTCATATCGATAAGCTCGGATATAGTTATCCATTTTTGAAAAATGAAACAATTTATTTAATTGTTATTGATCGAAAAATTTTGTCGTTCAATAGAAGAAGACATATGCACATAACAAACAGGTTTTTATCCAACTATAATGCTATTTATTCAATTGTTGTTCCTTGAATGAACGTGTTATTATAGTTCTATTTTTATCTAATGCAGTATTTTTTGTTGGCTTGAATATAGTGATTGTACTCCTGACACTTTCCTTTCAATCTGTTGAGTAGTGTATGTTTTATTTTCAACTATTAAGGTATTTCCCCTGATAAATGCAGTTTTTCTTTCATCTTTAGCTTCTCTCATTCGTGCAACTAGAATTTTTCAAGTGCTTCTGTCTTCAGGGGTGTGAATAATTGTTTCGTGTTTCATTGACCAATTTCTGATACTATTTGACAAAAGGTATATGACCGACTTGAACGAGAATGATTTGAAGTTGTGAGGCAATTATATGGGCTGAGGCTGATACATTCAGTATTTATAGCTCAAAATGTTAGTTTTCTTCAAATCCTTTCCATAAATTTTTATATGCTTTCCCCCAGATTCTTTTCCTCTATACATACTTCTTTTATTCTAACCATGTTTTTCAGGAGAAACACCAAAAAGAAGATTTACCTCTAATAATTCGCAAAGGATAATTTTTTTGAGCAGTGTAACTGAAGATATTTTAGAAGATGTCAAATTTAGGATATTTTTCTCATTTCTGCATCTTGAAATAAATTTCAAGTTCGTTTACTCCTCGTTCATCATATTTGCAATCATATCAATAATACGGACAGAACTTAGAACTAGTAAATTCAAATTAAATTCGTAGTTTAACTGATTGGTTATTTATCGCATGATGGTAGCTGGCAAGCTATGGGGAACTATTTGGCAAGGTATAGTAAGAATATTTCACTCTCATTTAACACTTTTTCCACTTCTACCTAGAGACACAGAGACTAACGATAAATTTATATTATTATGCGCCCAGATCTGATTTACAGTCTTCTCGTGAATAATAAAGAAGCTATATTTTGAAATTATTTCATGAAAGTTGCGATGAAAGTATACAGAGTGTCCCAGATTCGATGTGGCAGCTATTTGCTGCAGACAGAAAGAAATACCTCCCTTTCTCGGTCCCGATTTTCAAGGAAACCTTATTAGTGAAAACCATTCTCAGTTATTATTTTTGTTTTCGAATTTCAGAATTTCCGGGATTTGTACAAATCATATCTAAGGTACAAATTGAGTTAAGTAAAAAATATTTTCTCATTTTTGAGGCATTTTATCGAATAGAATCATGGGATATATTCGATAGCTCTTTTTCGGTTTTCAAGATATAAGGTGACTATATGACTTTTTCGGTACAAACCATACGCGAAATTGGTCGCGTTGAAAGAAATATTATTTTTTCTCGAAGATACCTTCTATCAATAAAGTACCGGGAATTGGTCAATGATTCACAAAGTATTTCTTTTTCGTCCAAATTTATTGTATCGCCACTGAAGTAGACCCCTTCAGAAATGATACATTAACGCCAAGGAATTATCCGATCATAAAAATATTTTCATGTCTTCTATCGATTCAAAAAGGATAGCCCAATGTGGTACCTTGAGTTTCGGAAAGAAAAGTCGGCCAGAGCAATATCAGGTGAATATGGTGGTTGTTTGATGATATTTGAGGAGTTTTTGGTCAGAAATTCATTCACAATAATAACCTTGTTATATGATGCATTATCATAGTTCAAAATTCATGAGTTTCCTTCCACAAATCTTGATATTTTCGACAAATTCACAATCTCAAACGCGGCGTCACGCTCAGGTAATATTTCTTATTTACAGTCTGACCTTCTGGCAAGAATTCGGAGTGCATAACACCGAGATAATCAAATAAAACCGCCAACACTACATTTACTTTTGATAGACTTTGATGTGGTTCTTTCGGTTCAGGTTCGGTTGAAAAGCGCCATTCCGAAGTTTATTAACTGGTTTGAATATTAAACTCATAATCACATATCTCATCACTAGAAACAATGAATGTGGTATCGGAATTGCCTCGTTCTAGCATTTCTTGAGCGACCGTCACACGATTCAATTTCAGAAGAAAATTCAGGACTTTTGGAACTAGTCGAACAACAACTCGTTTCATGCCTAAACAATCGTTTAAGATGATACGAATTGATTTAACAGACACAAAAAGATTTTCAATTACCATTTCCTTCACTTTATCAAAATTAACATCAGTTGTAGATGTTGATGACCGACCAGAGCTAGGCAAACCTTCACCATATCTGAGCCGCTGTTGAATGTACAGGGTGTCCCAAATTCGATTTATTTGAATGATATCTCCTAAACCGTTGGATATAAAAGCATCCGGTTTGCGCGAACTGCTGCTATTTTTCAATGGATCGAAAGATGCCGTTCACAGAATTTTCATAGCTGTCTTCGTTCATATTCCACTTTAGGAAAACCCACGTAACTCAGTCCATCCATAACTAAGCGCAAAGGGGAAACTCCTTCATATAGGACTTTTCATTTTCTTCTCATTGGCGTGCACAACTTTTTTTTAGGGGAAACGACTTTTGAGTTATAACCCTAACTTGTATGTTTTTGAATGAAACATCCTGTATATTCCACTATCATCGTATTTTATTCGCTGGCTGTTTTACAAATGTATATAACACTCAATATGATATAATATGAGAGAAATTTAATTTTTCGTGTAATTTTGTGAAAGCGGTGGTGAAATATTGTTCAAAATGTTCAATTACGGTCTTATTGAAACTATGCACCCGTATATCTTCATATTTAATACACTCCCCACGAAAATTATCGCATCACCCTACTTTTGCGACAATACTATATAAACTTCTAGGTTAATAAAAAACAGGTACTGTGTTTTAAGGAATTTTACTTAATAATTGCGATTCGTAACGCGTTTCACTACACCGTAGCTTCTTCAGACGAATGAATATACAAAAAAAACTTTTTCCTGTATATTCATTCGTCTGAAGAAGCTATATCAACAATTTTCGAGTTATTGAAAAGTTGAAAAACTCTACCATCTCCAAACATTCGCGAAGAGACCAATCAACTAGCATCGAATGGTTACTAATCATTTTCAAAATCGAGTGTTTTCTCCCTGGGCCCTAATTACTGCCAGTATACGTCTCGGAAGCCCCTCAAACAAATTTTGGATTTACTCTTGTGTCACTGAGTTCCAAATTTCAAGAAGCAGATTTTCTAGTTGTTGGAGTGTTCTACAAGCATCCTACGTTGCTGAATTTGCCACCCCATTTTGTCCCGAACATGTTCTATGGGATTCAAGTCGGGACTTCTGGCTGGCCATCTTGAAATATCAATTTCGTCATTTTGCAGAAATTCTGTAACAACTCTAGCTGCATGAGGTCGAGCATTATCATGCATGTAAATGAAGTTTTCGCCAACCAATGGGCCAAAGGCTACAACATGGGGTTCAAAGATATCTGCGATGTATCTGGCTGCTGTCATTCTTCCATTATTCACTAGGACTAACTCAGTTCGACCATGGAAAGAAATGCCTCCGCACACCATTACTGAGCTCCCTCCGAAGTTTTCGGTTTGCCGGATATTGCATTGCTGATACCGTTCCCCAGGAAAGTGCAAGTTCATTTTATAGCATTCTAGCCTTACAGTGCCAAACTCTTTGTGCAGTTGAACGAAGCCAATGATCATCAACTGGTGTTGTTATCCGATTTCTTCCCTGTCCGGCCCTTGTTCCATATTCCCCTATTTCGTGGTACCGATTAATTGCTCTAGAAATAGTGTTTTGTAACAGTCAACAAGTGAGCCACGTAACATAACATAAATTCAAAGATTCGAAAATCTACAGAAACATAGAAAACTTGCATTAATTTAGCATGAAAACTGAAGAGAAATTGAATGAATACTGATAGTCAAATAAACTCATTCTTGTTTCAGACGTGTTTGAGATCATATGGAAACAAATGTTACTACATAGATAAGATTTTTTTTACCCCTCACATGTCCAAAAACATATGTTGATAAAGAAACTGCGATCGATCTGGTTAATCGAATGTGGAATTCAGAATACCAGGTGATGCGACAATTTTTTTGGTGTGTGTATATTTGGGCATTTATAATGATACTACATAGCTTTCATTTGATATGAATCCAATATCATAGGGCGAAATTTTTGGTGTGCATACTTTATTCTACGCTCAATATTTATTATTGTTTCGTCCATTGCAAAATGGCTGCACAAGTGAATTTTGAATACCATGAAAAATATGAGGAAGAAGAAGTTTTGGTTTTAGAAGAAAAAAGCAGTTTTCACCTTTTCGCTAATTTATAGATTTACCGAGATACGATGGTTTTCCGAAAGTGGAACATTTCGATTAGCAGCCTGCATTTTCATTTTTGCGACACTCAATAAAGCAGCTAACCATATCATATTTTTCACAGTATTCAAAATTCACTTGAGCAGCAATTTTCAATGAACGAAGCAATAATAAATAGTGAGCAGAGAGTAATGTATGCACACCAAAACTTTCGCCTGTGATTGTTTGAAATGCGACGTGATATATTGAATTAATATCAATTGGAAGCTATGTAGTATCATTATAAATGCCCAATTATATCAAATATGAAGATATACTCGTGCATAGTTTCAACAAGATCGTAATTGAACATAATTTCATTATTTTGAACGATATTTCACCACCGCTTTCACAAAATTTCACGAAAAATCAAATTTTTAACGATATATTCGCCTTCTAGAACGCTCTCGTATTATATAATATTGAGTGTTATATATATTTGTAGAACTGCCAGTGAATAGAATACGATGATAGTGAAATACAGGATGTTTCATTCAAAAAAATACAAGTTTGGGTTATTACTCAAAAGTCGTTCCCCATAAAAAAAACTTGTGCATGCCAATGAATTTAACATAAAAAAGCCCCACAAGAAGCAGTTTTCACTTTGCGCTAAAATATAGATTGACTGAGATACAAGGATTTACCGAAAGTGGAACATTTCGATAATCAGCCTTCATCTCGTGAACGAAGACTGCTATGAACATTTTGTAAACCGCATCTTTCGTTTCATTAAAAGTAGCAAGACTTCGCGCAAACCGGATTTTTCTATCCCCAATAGTTTAGGTGATCCCATTCAAAAACATCGAGTTTGGGATACCCTGTACTGTGCCACTCATAGGCACTTGTTTTTGATTAATTTGATTCACTGTAAGCATTCTGTAACATTTTCAGCAATTCAGAGATTGAAAACTCTACAACAATATAAAAAACAGTTGTACCAACATAGCAACAACAAAAATTTTGACAATCGCTTTAAGCAGATTATTTAAAAAATGAAATTCCGGTACTTTTTGACAGAATGTATGTACTTAGATTTGTAGTACACGTGTTATATTTTCGTTCGATCTTTGTCAATTCATTCCTTTTATTTCATTACTTAAGCGAACAGGGTAGCCTGTTTTCTTTCTTTATTGGGAAATTAATATGCATAATTTTGAATGAACCCTGCATATATATATATATATATATATATATATATATATATATATATATATATATATATATATATATATATATATATAATATTTTCGAAATTTGGCTACATATAATCCGGTCTCTATAAATGATGTTCATTTATTTCATGAATATTTTCACTTCACTGATTATATTGAACTTTTGCCCATCGAATTGAGTTCCTGTACTGAATCTTTTACATATAGGCCTCCTATTTTAGGTTTTCATTCTGAATAATACATTTTCTGATATAAGAGTGTAAAAATCGTGCGAGGTGACTTCACACACTGAAAGAAATAGAAAGAATTTTAAAATCTGGGTTGCAAACATCGATCGCAATCTTGTAATCCATGTACAATGTTGAACTACCGATTCTTCAGTTCGAAATAAATTGATTTAGGCCAACTTACCTATATGAAAAGTATTTTCATTGGTCGCCAAATCCAAAGATTTTGTTCTTATTTTTCAAATAATTCGAGAACGACTTGATCGTTAGAAATCATATTTGGTATGCGTAATCAGGTGCGTTATTCACGTTTTTTGTGGTCCACTCAATGACCTTGACGTTTCACAAGTGTCCCTAAAATCTCGAACGTGGTTTTATTTGACCATAGTTTTTCAACTGTCTGCGTCTGAGCAAATCTGTTTTATAGATATTGAGTAGCTAGACTAATTATCAAACTTTTTTGTCACTTAAGAAATTTTGATATGATGAGCGGTTCAATAAAAAAAATAGTATTTCAATTTCATGATTTAATTTTTTCAACCACCTATCAAGTCAAAAATATCACATATTGACCATGTTGGCTTTGGATTTGTTTCTGTAGTCTGGCAGATTGACATTTTATTAAGCTTGACAACCTCTTTTTGACAAAATGATATTTTCTGTGTTGCTAAATTGGGCCCAGCAAATAGGAAATTCAATGTTCACTAGTACAAAAATCGAAAAATTCGAAGAATCAAATATCCTATTTGAGAAGAAATGTAGGCGAAGCGTTGTCCTGAACACCTCCTTTCGTAACTTCATCTCATGACCTCACAATCGTTCATCAGTGTTAGGCGTGAATATGCTTGCCAGATTGTAGATTGAATCTAACCTAACACTTACAGACCTCAGAGAGCATATTTTTACAGAAGATGCTACTTTTCTAGAAAGGTAAGATAAGGCCAACAAATTGCATCCAGAGATTCGATGCATCTTCTCGAAATCATGGTCAACTCCGAGTTTTGCTGGCATGAATATGTATCGGCAATAGCTAAGTCGGCATCAGCTAAACTTAGTTGTCTTCTTAGAGCCAAGCGTTACTTCACGTCTTCTCAGCTGGTGCTCCTAGGTCGGCGCAGGAAGAGACTGGTCTCAACGATGCACCATACAGATCGTAAATTACACAGGGAATGTTTTTCTCAAATGCAGAACGACACATTTCGCGGAGTCAAGTGGAAGGAGCCAGTCCTTGCACCAGCGACCGACAGAGTTTATATCAGACTGGAGGACTCCGTGCTGGGTCAGAGAATCAGCGTGAATTTTTTAATCTGTATAGAAACGGCAGATCGCTAACGAACACTTTGAATAAAGCTTTTTTTATTATGCTTCCTGAATTGTTTTGTTCAAAAAATTTGAAACTTGAACTCGAATGAAACTATGCATCCGATTATAAAAATCATATTTTTACCTCTCAACACGGAGTCTTTGCTTCAACTTATGGACCAAGAAATAATCCATGTTTTAAGGTGTATTATATTAGACGAACTTTCGAAATCATATTGGATAATATGAAATGTGATACTGATATGGATGTTATGGAATGCTGAAAGAAATTTGACATCATAGCAAAATGTATCTCAAACATGAAAAATGCTGGAAAAAACTGTGGTTTGTCCTTACTGCAGAAAATGACAAAAAACCTGTGCAAATTCAAACTTTAACAGTAAAGATTGACCAAATTGTGAATGGAATAGAATGAGATGGGTTCGAACAGATATGATCAGTAACATTCAGGTGTTACTTGAATCGTGAGATGAAGATTTCACTGAAATCGACTTGAAAGGAATGTTAAATTCACAGCATATTGAGAACGAGGCTTCAAAAAGATCGCGACATTTAATTTTTAAAATCTTAGTGAAGGTTTAAAAATGGAAAATGACCTTTGTGATTTCTTTCTGGAAATTAATCAGTCTATGGAACGAATTCTTATTTTTAATAAAAACAAGTAATGTATTTTAAGGAATTTTACTTAATAATTGCGATTCGTAACGCGTTTCACTACACCGTAGCTTCTTCAGACGAATGATTATGCAGAAAAATGTAAATGAGAATATAACTATAAATGTTCTTGAGTAATTAAAAGCTTATTGGTTGCTTCTTCTTAAGTGGTTATTTATGACAAGTATATCCAATAAAATTAAGGAATAGATTGCTCCCCGAAAAGATTCAATAGAGGTGAAGGGCTTAAATCGACTTGTTCATTGATGAGTCTACCTGAGTGTTTGTATTTATTTATTTCCCAAAGATCTTCATATCCTCTTTCAGCCATATGCGTTGGCCTTTCTCAAAGAGGATATGAAGATCCAATACAACAGGAGGACGTTGCAAACATATTTTTGAAGGTAATCCATACGGAATTATTGTTTAGATATTACCCTGTTGAGTTTGATATTTTAGACTCTGAATCCAGATACGATGTCAAAATTTTAATTCATAAAAGTTTCAGCAACAACAGAAAAGTTGAATTCACTTAAATTCAAAATTTCTCCACCCAAACCTTCAACTGATAAATTTTCAGACCATAAATTTTTGAAAGATTCACTAATTTAACTGATACCGATTTTACACAACCACAAAAGATCTATTAGAAAAAGGATTCAAACATAATTTACATCCAAAACATAATAAAACTAATTTTGAACAGTTAGGCATAGACTCGAAATTATTCTCAAAAACTCCAAAGATAATATTTTAGCCAAACATCAAACAGCAAAAATCATCAAAGAAGACTTTTCGAAATTATCACCTCATTGCAATTCCGATTGTAAGATAATAAAAACAATTCGTGAAAATAGTACCAAGAACGATGTAGTATTCACTAAAGCAGATAAAGGTAACACCGTCATTGCGATTAGTAAAACCGATTATATTTTTAAAACTGAAGAATTCTTAACAGCCGGAAACTATATAACATCAACTAAGGATCCTACCGCAAAATTTCAGAAAGTTGTTAAAAACATAATTTCGACAGCAAAATCATTAATTACAGACCAAGAAAATATAAATTCATTAACTCAATCCACAATCCCCGAATTATATTCGTTGATAAAACTTCATAAACCTAATTACCCTATTAGACCTGTTGTTTCTTATGTAACGGCACCTTCGTTCAAACTTTCAAAATTCCTCAACGACTTGCTAATAAAACATTGCAATTTTAAATCTGAAATTTTCGGTCAAAAATTCATACGAACCTATTGCCAATATGAAAGATACCACTATACCACCTAATTCCAAACTTATTTCTTTCGATGTTAAGAATCTATTTCCCAACGTTCCTCCAAAAGATACGTATTACTTAGTTGAAGAATTATTAGAAAGGAATCATGTCAATACTATCATTAAATCAGATATTCTTTCATTATTAAAAATTTGTTTAGATCAAAATTATTTCCATTTCAATTACAAATATTATACTATTGAAGACGGCTTGATTATGGGCAATCCGTTAAGTCCTTTGTTAGCAGAAATTTTCATGAGTAACTTAGAGAAATTAATTTATAATCATCCACTCAGTAAATATTGTTTATATTGGTATCGCTATGTAGACGATATCATTATTTGCTTCACAGGAACACAACCGAAATAGAAAGCAATAATTCGATAAATTTCTTTGACGTTATTATTTCGAATGAAAATGGAAAACATGTTTTCGCAATTTACCATAAGCCGTCACATACAGATATTATAATACATAACTCGTCGTGTCATCCATATCAACATAAAATGTCAGCATTCAATAGTTTTATTCATAGATTGATTAACATTCCGTTATCACCAGAAAATTTCAACAAAGAACTAAATTTGATTAAACAAATAGCCAAAAATAATGGTTACAATCCCAAACTAATAAATAATATTTTAAATAAAAACTAAGTAGAATCGCATTGAATGAAGTTTACCCTGTCGATAAATTGAAACAAAATTCAACACCTTAACCTACGTTGGCATTACAAGTGAGGAAATGAAATCATTCTTAAGTAGCAATAATTTCAACATAGCTTTCCAAACTAATAATAATTTAGCCAAATATATAAAAATAATAAAACCAAACCAGGTAAAAACAATAAATCAGGTGTTTATAGATTGAATTGCAATGACTGTGATAATTTCGAATTCTTCAAATTTTCAAGAGGCTTAGAAAATAAATTGCTGATTCCACTGCTGGATATCAGTCTGAATTGAAGGAGCTTTCTTAAAACCGCTTGTTTTTTATTATTGATAATGGAATTTTACCTAGTAAAAGCAAGAAAATATTACATATATTTTCTAAGCTATTTTCTGCTATTGTCTAAGTCTGAAGATAATAATTAATCAATATGGTCAAGGCCAATTAAATAATTTTTTATATATTTATTTCTTATTTTATCTCCTAGGAGTTTATTCTCTATAATTCCATATAAATTAGCATTCCATATTCATGGTTTCTGTGTTCGTGGCATATTAACCGAACATATACTCAGCAACTAAAAAGATACTGCATTCATGAATTAGTCATATTTAGTCCAATTACTTTCTTCAAGGAGAAACACTCTCTGAATTGACTGAGTAAAGATATAGTTGTAGTAGTATTTTACATGAGATATAATAGAAATTGAAATAGTTGGTTTTTCTCTGACTCAATGAATTCAAACTAATTCAATTTTAAACACGTCTAACCATAATCTAACTGTTCACCGTTCACCGTTCACCTCCTTACTAATGCAAATTAAGGTGCCATTCCTGATTTTGATAAGCTGACGCTAATACAAGTCGATGTAGAAATACACGTAGATCTCAGAGCTTTACATTTGATTTGTTGAATCATCGGTTTGAATACTAAGATATGTTTGTCTCGAATTCTAAACACAAATCCGGCTGTTTGTTTCCGAATTACAAGAGATCCTTGTTGCCTGGCATACAATACGACCGTCAGCTCAGAGTCATTTCATCCAAGAAAATTATCAGAGAGTAAACGATATATATTTCTTGAAACGAGCACTGATTGTTCGTGAAAATGTTGAATGTCAGAGCTATGTTTTCAAAGATTTCGTTGGGATATAAGGATATTCAGAAGTTAAGTGGATTACTCTATTTTACTTTGAGCCAAAGCAAAAGAATTATAAGGAGAATTGTAAACTTGGTATACACTGTGTTTCAAATAAAATTAAACCATCCTCTAACACTTGGAATCGTGATGTAACCGAAAAGCGATGAAACAACAAATTTGATTCGAGGCGGACCATTTTTGGTATTGATATGGAGCAAACGGAATCATTCCCCTATTATCAGCCTTTTCCAATTCAGAAGAAAGAAGAGAGCTCCTCTAGATTTTTTGTGATAAGAACTTACAGTTCTCTACCTGAATACCACCTTGATCAAAGTATTCCCGGAATTGTCGGTGGCGGCCTTAGTCATAGGATTCGGCTTCTATTATTTTTTAGGTTACCACATCTGTCATTGATTTCAGATTCAAATTTCAGCATCATAGCTTGACATTTGTAAAAGTTGTGCTTTTTTGAGTTCATCTGTCTAAGGACGTGTATTTTGGTTTGGTTTGGTATTAAATTTCGTGTCAAAACGGATTCTATGGCGTGATGACATCGGAAATGTTGTAAACTTGTTTTAGCAGTGATATCCTGAAACAATCAATTGTCTTAAGTAGGATTATCGATGATTTATTTATTGTATGAAAATTAATTATCACCATTACGGGATAAGAAATTTAAAGTGTTGCTGAATTGAGATGAAACACCTGTAGGATACATTTTAATGAAATTATCAATTTGGCGGATGCGCTAGGATCAGATGAAAATTCTATCTGAAATTAGAACACCTCGTTTGATATGGAGCTTCATTTCGTTTTGCTGAAGATACTCGCAATAATATGATGATTAGTGGAAATTTGAGTTGGACGATAAGATAAGAAAAGTAAAAGAAAAGACTTTTGCAAAGATACCCTTTGGTGTACAGGAAGACCTTTTGGTGTACAGGAAGATGAGAAAGAAAAAACAAGGAAAGCAATGACAGTTTTCGTTGTGTTGTATTAGAGTTTTCGCCCTCGTCGATAGGAGAGATTTCCACGATTCGACACTTTCACACACCGGATCCGGCTTTACGTTTTAAGTTGTGAAATGGTACAAACAATACGATTATCGTTAACACTTTTCGAAAGGAAGTAATTTTATTTTGTAATGAAGAGAAAAGTTTAAGAAAATGTGGTTCGTCTTCTTGCTTGCGTATTCTTTCTTGTCGATGGTGTCGTATCCAGTTTCTCTGCTCACTTGATGTTGGGCAGTGTTGCCAAGGTGTAAGGAAGGAAGGTAGAAAGGAAGTAGGTGAAAAAAGGTATTTTTGAAGAAACATATAAAATCAAGCCAAAAGTTTGATTTGGGAACCGACCGCGACATGTGCAAGTGGTTGAAAAAATAAAAGAAAATATACTGAATAATGAAATTTTGAATTGTTAATAACAAAATTGGAAACTTCAAATTGAAGAAAAATTAATAAAAAAAAATTTATGGAAGTGGTAACAAAACACTTGGCTTTTCACAAAGTTTATTGATTTCCGAACATTACAACAGATTCAATTTCTATCCTCTTTCTCAATCGTGAAGAATTTTGATATAATATAATGTTATTGAATATTTTGTGGTTTTATGTTCACATATTGGAGAATTGTTGTCAGAGGATAAACGCATCTGAGCTGTAAAAGAAAGGACGCAATAATTTCGTTGAAAAGACATGACAGAAAAGATATTAGAATTCCTTATATCTTTAACGAACAATATAAAATATAGAGGAAAAAAGATGAATGCCATGAAATCAAAAGAAATAAAATAAAACAGTGCAATCTAACTTTCTATGTATCATCTCACTCACAAAATATTTCAATAAAGATGTGACATACCATTCTCTGAATATAAATAATCTAATGGTACTTCAGGCAAGTAGTTAACTATAATTATTTCACTTCGGAAATTCAACTTCAAGAAATTACAATAACTTACCTTCAATATATAAAGGGTGTAAATGAAATGATTCCTCAATGACGAAATGTTGCTATGAACTTTTATGACGAAAAGTTCCTATGAACATGCCACATGTAACTGAAATTAGGGCCATCCCTGTAACTTTTTTCCATTTAGAATATTTTGATGAAATTTGGGAATCGAATAGAAGACAACATTTTGAATTTGATATCATTATTATGTTCAACATTTCGTTTCCGGTTATGCCGGAAACGATACCAACTTTCGATTTTCAAACTTGACACCCTATATCTTTTTGCTTATTTTAATTGTTCATGTCACCCTATGACCTTTTGACATATTTTTGAAAGAAAAACAAGACACAATCTTCTTTTTTTTCGTCTTTCGTTCTAGAAGGCCATGAACAGCGACAATTGGCTTAGCTCAACATCTTTCATCACGAAAATACAAGTAGGTTTTCTTCTGAGAACCATATCGGGTCACCCAGTATTACAGAGGCAGTATTTTTTTATATTTTTTGTCGTATGTTTATAGGAATTTTTCGTCATTGATAAATCATTTCATTTGCAATATATATCGTACATTTTCATTTATACCTAAATATATATATATATATATATATATATATATATATATATATATATATATATATATATATATATATATATATATATATATATATATATATATATATGGTATGTCACTGTCATTTCTTGGAGTTGAATTTTTAAAGTGGAAGAATTATAGTTGATTTCTTGTCTGAAGTATCATGTGACTATTTATTTTCAGAGGATAGAATATCACATCTCTATTGAAATATTTTGTGAGTTACATGGTACGTAGAAAGTTAGATTGCACACTGTTTCATTATTATTATTTTTCTTGATTTAATGGCATTCATCTTTTTGTTCTTATTATTTTTCCTTGATTTAATGGCATTCATCTCTTTGTTCCCCTCATATTTTATATCGTTCGTTAAAGATATAAGGAATTCTAATATCTTCTCTGTCAGGTCTTTTCGACGAAATTATTGCGTCCTTTCTTTTACAGCTCAGATGCAAACAGAGATAGTATTTACAACAACTGAAATGGTCCATCATGGCAACGCAAACTGCGATCCTATTCACCATGCACAATAGCGGTCTAGATAATTTTTATAGAACATTTAAAGTCAATAAAGTGGAGGTCGTTTGGTCCGCTGATAAGAATGAATCCGGAATCTTCAACTGTGTCTCTGCCACCAGTGGAGTACATTATATTCAAGGTAGGAGATGGGTTTCATTGTATGTTCAAACAATTTAGAGCACACTACGAAAAAGTACAACTTCTGTGGAAAACGAAGAAATGGGAAAATAGTGCTTTGCAAAAGTTTACTTTAATACAAACCAGTAACCTATTCTGATTCTTGATTCTGAGAATTTCATTGAAAACTATTGTTGACCGTATTTCCGCTATACAAGTGGCAGACAAATATGGGACATTAGTATACGGAAAACCATCACCAACGTTAAAAAATGGTGCTGTACCACCGCCGAATTGAAGTGAGAAAGATAGCAAATGTTATGAACATGTCTAAAGAACGCGTTCGTCACATATTAAATCGACATTTACATATAAGCGAGCTGTCCGCGCGTTGGATGCCGCGTTTGCTCACATTAGGCCAACAACGAGTTCAAATGAGCATTTACAAAGCTCTTTTGGCACAATAAGGGTACAAAAAACCAATTTTGGGCCGAATAATTGAATAATTATCGAAGTTTTAACTTGGATACATGATAATACCCTAGGAACAAAAAATACAGCCCAATCTTCAAAAGAAGATAAAGCTGTTTTTTCGGCTGGGAAAGTGATGGGGACTTTTTTGAGGCGTAGTCATGGGGTTGTATCAATCGATGTTCATCAGAAAGGAAAAACCATCACAGAAGCACTCTATTGTACCAAGACACCGCAGTATGTGACACTTTAGCGGTTACCATGGCGAAAATCTACGAATTGCGGTTTGAACTGCTCGGGCATCATCCTTACTCATCAAATCTAGACCCCAGCGACTTATTTTGGTTCCCTCATCCAAAAATTGCCCTCGTAGGATAGAGATTTTTGTCGAATAAAGAGGTAATCATCTTCATGGATCACTCATGAACTCATCAAATATCTTGAGTTGCAAGAAATCATTGACGACCGTCAGTATGGTTTTTACAGGCAAAGATCGACAGCAAATCTGGTCACCTACTTCGTCACTTATGTTTGTATATCAAAGATGGAAAAGCATGGAGAATCTAGAGCAATATTTACTGACATTTCTAAAGCCTTCGATAGGGTTTGGCATGCAGCCTTGTTGAATGAACTTGCAGCATACGGACTTCCCGAAAAATTGCGGGGTTGGATAATTTGTTTTCTTTTAAATAGATCAATACAAATTGTGGTCGACGGTATAAAATCTGATTGTTTTCGGTTGTAATCAGGAGTACCTCAGGGATCCATTCTTTCGCCAATCTTGTTTCTGTTGCACGATCTTCTGTCATCTACAGAGAAGAACATCTTCGATTTTGCAGACGATTATACCTGGTTTCGTCTTTCAGTAGTCTGCGACCGATTGTTGTTGCGGAATTTCAGCGTCAGAGATGTCAACAAATAAATAACTTGAACTCTGCTTTACATAGGATATCTGAGCGGTGTCAGTTGAACCTGGTGAGATTCAACGCGAGCACGATACAAGTAATTACGTTTTCTAGGAAGATCCCTGCTGGAGAACCTCCTCTAATGATGCAAGGCCAAGAAATTGCATCCAAAGATTCGATGCAGCTTCTCGGAACAACGATCAACTTCGGGATTTGCTGGCATGAACATGTGTCAGCAATAGCTAAGTCGGCATCAGTTTTCTTTCCAGAGCCAAGCGATACTTCACGTCTGTCCGCCTCATCGACCACCCTGAGATTATCCGTGATCTCCAACCGCTGGCTCTCAGAAGACAAGTTGCTGACTTTTCTCAGGTACTTACACAGGAGATGTTCCAAGGAGCTGAGAAACCTTCTTCCTGGAAAACTCTTTTTTGCGGCAACACTAGGCTGGCAAAGAGTTTTCATCAAATGGCGGTGCATTTAACGACCCCTCGAACCTCTCTCTATAAGAATTCCTTTGTTTACAGGGCCAGTGTGCTATGGA
The DNA here is from genome assembly GCA_013387265.2 of Cryptolaemus montrouzieri. Lineage (NCBI taxonomy): Eukaryota > Metazoa > Arthropoda > Insecta > Coleoptera > Coccinellidae > Cryptolaemus > Cryptolaemus montrouzieri. Next base: position 1,263,680 of record JABFTP020000165.1, read on the forward strand.
ACTCGCTTCCGTCAATATCTTCCCAACATCCTACAATTCGGCCATCTTCAAGAAGCGAGTAAATAGACACCTCAATTCTTCTCAGGGCCAAGTCATGTGGTGTAACAGGTTCGCCTATTCCTGGCAAGCGCGCATAAGAAAAAACTATTGATACGAACATAAAGAAGCTACGAAAACTTTCGAACCACCATGAACCACCATTTTCCCTACTTAAACACCGTTGTTACAACAGGTAGCTCCAGCAATACACAGTGATATTATTCAGTTAACTAGATTATTTTGTCATAAATATTTATATTAGTCTTCGCTTCAAACTGTGCTTATTCCAATTTCACTCAACCTGAACTCTTTGCACCTATTCCTGGACGTTAGTACCACTGTGGATTAGCAAATAAAACGTCAATCAATTTTAGCCATTTTGCACTCTTCGCCAGCTTGAATAATGTTGAGATTTTAAAAGCTTTCTGATAGTGCTTCCGTAGTGTCGGGACAATATAATAGTTATGTGCCATTGGTTTTCCAACTCCGTTTTTTCAGCTCCTATTCAAACAAATGTTTAAAAGATATAAGATAAATCAGTTGGTGGTTTGTTTATATTCACATATATGCCGAATGTCATACTTTTGTTACTAGTATAGTATAAATATTGCTGACTGAAAGCAGAGAGCCTGTTGAATTTTTATGTGAAACCTTCGCACAATACATACTTTACGACTTTACAACAGAGGCGTAGAAGGGGTCAACTTAATATTATGCAAGTAAAAAGCTTGAATATTCTTTCAATAGTTGAAATGCAAAATCAGAACTTCTTAATCCCTACCTACAAATGAAGAAGAATATGAAGTTAAATGATCAGATACAATGAAGTTGTTGTCTTCGGTAGAAAAAAATGGGTTCTGTTACTTTCTTGAGCATTTATATCTTCAATTCAAAATACACCTTATTCTTTTGACATTCCCTTATGGCATAAAAAATCTAGTTATATTGTTAGCAGAATGATTTCACATATTAAATATTGATTATTTAAAATTCCTGCATTTAAAAAACTCACACCGATCTTTGTGATAATATGCTCTAGCAATTTACTACTCCAGCCTACAATAATAAACTGGCTTAGCAACCATTTTCCCTGAATACGGATTGGAACAAAATGGGCTATTCTATTTTGGATATTTGGCTATTTGAAATATGAAATTTATGTAAGGCAATATGAATATTCAACAACTGAATGAAGCAACAGAAAATTATCCCTTCTGAGGTTGCAAGAGGTGAAATCCACTCGTTTACGCAGGACAAAATCGAATTGACCAGGGGATGTCGAAACCCGTTTTTATTATCAGGAAAGAATATGGTTTTCGTATTCCTGACGCTGGAAATGATTCAATCCACTCGTCTTCGGTGGCTGAACTATTCCCAAAATTGCTCGGAGTACTAGAAGTGGTCCACCCACTCGCATAAAAACACGTAGTCACATTGATATTGATGTTAGATTGAGTTAATTATGTGCAAAGTTTGGACGGTTTATTGATATAAGGATATTCTTAAATATCGCTCTTAATTTTTTGAGATTGATTCAATTAGTCAGCTTGACTCAACTCTGATGTATTATTTCTTCTTTGTTCATATTGAATGTCATTTATGCTTTGGAAGACAATCAAGCTACACTTACATAACGGTTTGTTTTTTTGCTGTATATGTTCTGTATACAATTATCTGTACAACTTTGAATAAACAATACATTTTTATGATGAAAGGAATGACCGTCTTGTCTTGAATGTTATTCAAACTAAGTTCCGAAAATATTTTCAATACTCTGGCACTTCCGGAAGATGAAATCATCTTTGTTATTTCTTAATGAATGTTTCTATTTTTTTATTGTGGAAAATTAAATTCCGAACAATTTCTTTATATCCTTGCCAACTAAAATCAACCAAAAGAAAAATATGAATTGTTCAATCGAAATTTTGCAATTTTGGTTGCCACTTAGAAGGCATCATAAAAATACAGAGTGGGGCGCAATGGCAGGGCTTTTTTGAAATGAGAATAACTCAGCTGTAGAACATTTTTAAATACGTGAAATGAAAGCTTAAATGTCACCATTTAGTGTAGAAAAAGTGAGAAGAATCATGTTCTGAAAATGGCATCAGGCAGATGGCGTTTGTGTTCCGCAATGCATTGCTGCATTCAATTCTCAAAGCTCTGCATCACCCGCTCTAACAAATCGGTGTCAATTGCCTTAACTTCTCTTGTGATGGCTTCTTCAACTCTTGCAGATTTCGAAGTTTATCGACATAGACCTCAGCCTTTAGGTTTCCCCACAGAAAATAATCACAAGCAGTAACATCCAGGAGACGAGGGGCCACGGCACATCACCAAAACGAGAGTTTGCATGACCAGAAAAAATGCGACGAGCAACTTCCATTGAGGCTCTGGCTGTATGTGCCGTGGCACCATCCTGTTGGAACCAAACATTTTTGTTGATTCTTCGTCGTCGCAATTCTGGGATGAAAAAGACCTACAGGATGAAAATATATCGCTCAGAGTCTACTGTCTTGGTTGCATTTCTCCCAAAGTCGAAAAAATACGGTCCAATCACTCAAGACAGGTCATCGCGTACCAAACGATGTCTTTCCCACTGTGGAGTTGAGATTGAGCAGTTCACGCGGGGTTTCTGCTGGCTAATATCGGCAGTTCTGTTCATTAACCGAACCGCTCGAATGAAAATGAGCCTTAGTACTCATTATTATCATTCAGTGATATTCATTTTTATTATGTCGGCAAACTGCTGGCGGTGCGCAAAATCTCCTTCGTTCTGGTGCTGGACAACCATGAGCTTATAGGATTGGAAGCGAAGGTCTTTGTGTAAAATTCTACGAACAGTTTGGCTACTATATTGGAGTTTTGCAGCTCGTTTTCGAACGGTGCACCCCGGGCTTTGAATTACAGCTTGTCTCACTTTTTCCACGGAAGCTGGTGTCCATACACTTCGAGGATGACCTTGAGGTTTCGGATTCATTGCTGACGCAGTCGTTCTGAAGTTCTGTTCCCATCGGATGATCACATTTTGGAACTGAAGCGTTATGACCAATGTTGAAGCGCTGGCGAAAGCGCCGCTGCTCAACAACCACAGACTTTCCCGATTTTAAATACTTCATCTGCGAGTGCACGATGCTCTCTTGTATAGGTAACCATTGTAAACTAAGAGGTAACTACTACTGAGTTGAATGACCTCAACCACTCACCTCTACTCACGCCTTCCATTACGTCCCACTCCGTAGCAAAGATCATTCAATATCAATTATTTCTAGCTCGTCGAATTTCTAACTTTAGGTAGGTACGTGAGATTCGTTTTTTTGCCATAACTTGAAAACTTGAAATCTCAGGTACAGGGTATGTATGGGGAACTTCATTTAGGTATTTATGGCGAATCTAATGAATCGAAAAAAATATGAGTATCAAATTCGAAAAACATAGTTTTCGATGTTTCTTCGGAAAAAAAGTCTGTATACTGACTGAAATTCAGTCAGTACACAGTCCTTATATATAGGGATATTCACCGGGACCGTCCGTTAATAACTTTTGAGTTCCAATTACAATATCAAGCTGAAATCTTATACGCGGCCATAACTAGCGATTTCCACTTGAAGTGAAATATTTTCGAGTGATACCATTTCCGGTTATACCGGAAATGGGTCATCACTTTGTTATTTCAAATGGCAATCTTCCTTTTTCATTATACATCTAAAACCGACATTTGAGCAAAGCATAAAATACCCAAGTTCTTGGCACTTATCTGTCAAAACTGTTGGCAAATTTAATTATTTTGTTATAAACTCGATTTTTGAGATACTTTTAAAAATTGGTAGAGGAAGGATCAAAGAATTTTTAAGCATTCTGCACATGTCAAATGTTTATTGCGCTGTTTTGTTTGATTTTTTCAATTTGGCCTTTTCAAACAGCTATAACTCAATTTTTCCAAATGGCACGTGCCAATTTTATATCGCCATCAGATGAAGCGTCAAATTTCAGATAGAATTGTATCAGCATGTACTATACCCATCTCTATAGATTCGAAATAATTTGGGAATATATTGAATTTTGATAATTTTACAAGAACTAACAGAATGCTTTGAAATATTTGAATCAAGTAGCTGAACTGGCTACGCTCACCTGACAGGTGCCTGAAATGAATATACTTGTCACTTCATTCATCGCATAGAGGATATGTTTATTCTCTTTTCAATTCATGGCGAATGTGAAAAAGTGGTGAATAGAACTTGCAGGCAGTTCAATAACCAATTTCCAAATTTGGCGCCTATGAGTAAAACAAAATTTCGCAGGATTAGAAGCAATTTTCTGCAATTTGGAGAAACAAAATGCATATAAACTAGAAGAAAACCAATTCTCGAGGTCGACGACAATCAAATTAATACGCTAGCGTATTTTCGTGCCAATCCACATGCATCCATCAAGTCGGCATCAATGGATATTGGATTGAGTTATACTTCGATTCAAAGGATCCTTGAGAAACATAACACGCACCCGTATTCATTTATCAGACTACAAAAATTGAAAACAACTGACCTTTCCAAGCGGCTAAAATTCTGTGAAAATCTACTAATTCGGCTTCAAGAAGATGAGACAATTCTGCAAAAAATTATATGGTTTGATGAAGCCGAGTTCAATGAAAGTGGAATAACCAACAGGAGAAATCGACATTTTTGGGCCACAGAAAATCCACATTTCATTGAGGTTATTGACTTCCAAAATAAATTCAGCGTGAACGTTTTTACAATTTTAATGAATGATTTGTTGGCTTATCACAATTATGAGGAAAATCTTCATGGACAAAGATACCTGGAAATTTTGAGAGGAACAATAGCAAATATTTTAGATGGATTACTCCTTAAAATTCTGAGGGATTGCTATTACCAAATGGATGGGGCACCAGCACATAAAACACGAGCTGTAGATCGGCAGCTAACAGAAATGTTCGAAGATTATTGGTGGAGTAATCAAGGACCAAATTTATGGCCTACGCGTTCTCCGGAACTGACGCCCCTTGATTTTTATATATGGGGCAAAATCAAGAATGAAGTGTGTGTTATTCCTGTAAGAAGTAAAGAAGAGTTACTATAGCGGATTCATAATGCTTATCGTAATATTGATCCTGAGGAAACTAGGAAGGCAACTCATCATATTCGTATACGAGCTGTCAAGTGTATCGAGAAAAATGGGGCCCATATTGAACATTTATTCAGATCATAAATTAGTTTTCTCCCATGATGTTTGCTATCATTTATTCGTATTAATGTAATTATCTTCGATAGTTGGTTTTCGCTTAGTTCCTACAATTTTTATTCATCCGAATTGTAGAAAATAGGTCTCCTAATGCATCGAAATTTTATTTTACTCATTGATGGTAAATTTGGAAATTGGTTATTGAATTGCCTGCAATGTCTACCCACTACTTTTGACAGTCTAAAATGAATTGAAAAAAGATTAAATATAATTTATTTTGAATAACCAGTGGTTTTATTTCAAATGTGTTGTATTTTTGGATATTTTCAATCTGAGATAACGACAATTCTTGTTGAAATATCAAATTCGAATGAACGAAGTGACAAGTACATTAATTTAAGACACTTGTCAGGTGAGCGTAGCCAGTTCAGCTACTTAATTCAAATATTTCAAAGCATTCTCTGTTAGTTCTTGTAGAATCATCAAAATTCAATAAATTCTCAAATTATTTCGGAACTATAAGAGATAGGTAAAGTACATGCTGATACAATTCCATCTGAAATTTGACGCTTCATCTGATGGAGATATGAAAATTGGCACGTGCAATTTGAAAAAATTGAGGTATTGCTGTTTGAAAAGGCCAAATTGAAAAAATCATACAAAACAACGCAATGAACATTTGACGTGTATAGATTGCTTAGAAAATTTCTTGATCCTTCTTCTATCACACAAGCAAAAATTGTGTCTGTAGTGCAAAAGATCTACGAGCTACAATTTTTAAATGTTCCTCAAAAATCCAGTATACAACAAAATAATCAAATCTGTCAAAAGTTTTGACAGATAAGTGCCAACAACTTGGGTATTTTATGCCTTGCTCAAATGTCGGTTCTAGATGTATAATAAAAAGGTAGATTGCCGTTTGAAATAACAAAGTGATGACCCACGTTATAACCGGAAATGGTGTCACTTCGAAAATATTTCACTCCAATGGAAATCGCTGGTTATGGCCGCGTATAAATTCCAGCTTGATAATGTAATTGGAACTTAAAAGTTTTTAACGGACGGTCCCGGTGGATATCCCTGTTTATATATACTGAACTGAATTTCAGTCTCTTGTAGGTCGCAACTGAGATATGGAATCCTTGCTTGGGGGTTGCAAATAATACTGTCATAAACAAATGTGTTGTGCATCAAAAATAATGGCTGCTTAAAATAGTTTTCAAAAAAGAAATCACCTTTCCCTCGAAGGAGTTGTTCGAAATGTTTGGGGTGTGGGACTGGAAGCAATTGTTTCGCTTAGCATTTTTGATGCACTTGAAAAATAGCATGCATAAACAGACACCTATCATTCATTCATTGGGTACCAGATATAGCAAGTATTCTCTAGTTGTTCCGAAAGATTCAAAAAATATTTGTCAAAGGAGTCATCTTTTCTATCAAGAGTTCTCAATAGGTTACCTTCAGAACTTAAAGTAGAAATAAATATAAGGAAATTCAAAACAGATTGAAAAACTGGTTGTTTTATACAGAAAAAGAATATATTAATAATCTTATTGATCTCAAAAATAATTCTTAAATATAAATAATTCAATTTTTTTGTATTTGCCTTCAAACCAACTAAGATTTATTCGGCATACAAAAATTTTGCTTTCAAACCAACTAAGGTTTATTCGGCATACAGAAATTTTACTTAACTAAAACTATTTCTAAATTTATGATTGAATCATTCAATAAAACAGTCTTTATCTATCATATGTTGCAATTTAACAAATTATCATATCTTACTTTTATTACATTTACTGAGATATTTCATCATAGCAACACAAACCTGAATATAAGGTCTTTGGATGAGCATGTCAACCTTCATAGAAAATTGAAGCTTGGCTTTCAATATCTCATCGTAGAACTCTTTCCTGTGTTGTTCTAATAACTTACATTGCCAGAGTATATGGTCAATCGTTTTTTCGTTTTCTTCGCATTCACCATTTGGGTCGGTAACAATATTAATACGACACAGTGACGCATTCAGATTGTAGTGATTTGATCTTAGTCGATTTAATATCACAAAAAAATCCTATCGAATCCAAGCTCTGCAAACCAAGGTGCTTTATTTTTCTTATAAAATGGCTGAACGCAATATTTTCCTTTACTACGACTAGCGTTTAGAATACTGTATTCTGTTTGTGCATAGGAGTTGGCTTTAAATTGTTGAAAGAGATCAGAATATCGAATTTTGTGTATTAACGGTGTGGTCGAGGTAGCCAATTTGGCCAAACGGTCTACTTCTTCGTTACCAATTATACATTTATTAGCTGGTATCCAGTAAAAAAGAATGCGAGTATTGAATTCACTATTTTGGTGAAATTGATGAAATCGTATATATCGGTTATATTTGTTGTTAGAGCTTCTCAAACTAAGTAAAGTGCTTTGGGAATCTGAAAAAAAAAATGAAGTGTTTATTTCTGTTTTCCAAGGTTACATTTGAAGCCTCATTTATTGCAACACTTTCAGCGGTGCAAATGCTAGCAATTTTCGGTAGGCTTTTAGAAATCTCAGTTTTCAGCTTATGACAGCAACAAGAGAAGCGAACAGCACTGTTGTTCGAGATTTGACTCCCGTCCGTGAAAATAGCAATTGCTTTCTGTTCAACAGTGATTTCGTTAATGTATGAGATGGGTAAGTCCGAACTGGCAATTTTTTGACCTATGTCAAAATTGATTGGCAGAGCTAGAGTCAGGACATTGTAATCTACGGTAAAAGGCATATAATTGTCACATCGGTCAATAATGTGTTTTGTAGGTATCAAGTGCTGGATACATTGTTTGAGCATGCTTGGGTGCTTATTTTGGAGTGTACGAGTGAGTTCATGAAATCTATGAACGATTTGACATATTTGGGGGACGGTATTAGAAAAGATCTTTGCCAGAAAACGATTACACAGGAGTTTAGCTCGATCTTTAAGAGTTGTCAGATTAGTTTCTGCTATTATTATATCTGTTGGAGTTGAATTCCTATATCCAAGAGCTTTTTTGATCACTCGATTCTGCAAATTTCTCGATTTTTTCTACTCTTTTCTTGGTTTTGGGAAAATATATGAAGTTAACGTAGTCTATAATTGAACGAATGTAACTTTTATATAGGATTAAAAGTGTTTCGGGGTGAGCACCCCACCACGTGCCACATAGAAATTGGGTTATGTTGAAGGCTTTCTGGGTTTTCTTTTCAATAAGGTTAATATGAGGAGTGAACGAGAAAGTGTAATCAAATGTAATTCCGAGAAAGTTAGCTTGATCTGTTGATTTAACAGTAATATCATCAACCCGAATTTCAGTGTTGCCAGGATTAATATGTATGTTGTTGTAATGTACAAACTGTGTTTTGTGTGCTGCTATTGTCAGTCCTATCAAGTTCAGGTTCCTTTTACTTACTGCTAGAGCTTCAGTTAATATTTCTAAACCAGTGGAATAGAGACCTATGTCATCAGCAAATAACGATGACTTGACGTTCAACGGCATGCCGTTCAGTACTTTCGATCAAGCAATAATAAAGAATATTGGGCTCAAAACCCCTCCTTGAGGAACACCTATTCCTACAAGCCTAGGTTCATCATTCAGCTCAGTGAATATTTGTCTTTCGTGAGTTAAAAATTTTGCAAACCTAAAATAGAAGCCAACATGTCAAGAAAGATGGATGTGTTAACTTTATTGAACGCTCATTCAATATCCTGAAATGCTGCATACTCTTTTTTGCAGAAAGGCACTTTTCACGAATAGAGCTAAGTTAGTCAGGTTATCCTGATAAGATCTGCCTGCTCGAAAGCCGCTTTGTTCTTTTGGTAGTAATTCATGATATTCTAACCACCAACTCAACCTAGATTTTAGCATCTTTTCGAACATTTGCAGAGACAAGATGTCAAACTAATTGGTCTAACGCCTTTATTGTTTGGTTTGTCGATAAAGTGTACAAACTAAACCTTCCAAACAGCTGGAAAGTCCATTTTTTCGAATATTTCAATATATATGTCTTTTAGAATCAACTTGTATTTGCCGACTCGGTGGCGTAGGGGATACGATGCTCGTCTTCTGCGCAGAGTTACCTGGGTTCAATCCCAACAAAGTCGATGCGATTTTTAGGATTCTGGGAATCGTTTGAGTGTCCATCTTTCGGAGGAGATGTAAAGCTGTCGGTCCTGTCTAACAGAGATGTGTTGGACATTAAAGATCCCTTCCCTCGACACAAGAGGGGTTCGGAAAAATTCCCGGGTTGGTGAGGTGACAGAATTCCCCGGCGTGTCATTAGCCGAAAGGCAGAAATAGAGCACGTTAAAGGAAAAACAAACAAACTTGTATTTGAAAGGTATCATCTGTAGCATTTTATAATCGATGCCATCTGTGCCAGACTCGAGAGCATTATTCATTTCTTCAAAACTAAGAGGGCTATCAAAGGGAACCAACCGAGGTCAGTAGAAACCCAAGGAGGAGCAATTTTGTTCATTTCGTTCTATTAATGAACTTACTCAACAAAATTTTCGAGTAAAAATTCAAAGTATGTTCAATTCATATAGGTAATATAGTTAGATCTTGCTGACTTGCAAGCATGAAGAAAATCCCTATAGACTTACTTTTCCTTTATTGTGTGAACAATATTATCGTGTTTGAAAACTAAATACTTTCTTGTTTAAAACTATCTCGCCACAGGTTTCTCAACTTAGTTTGTGTTTTTTTTCGTTTCGAAGCCCTTTAAGTCCACTTCTTGCTGAAATATTCGTAAGATATATAGAGAAGAAAAAAAATTTCAAAATATCGGAGCTTCACAAATAGTGTTTTGATATCGTTGTGTTATTTAGCGTGCTCCACTAATACATCAAGACAACTGGATCTTTCTCTGAATTCCATCAACAATATCCACCCAAAAATCAATTTCGAATTAGAAATAGAAACAAATAATTGAAAAAGTTTTTAGACTTAACTATTTCGTAACGAAAATCTTTTTTTCTCAATTGATATATTTTGAAAATATACTTTCACAGATATTTACATTTCATGACTCTTCTCACCCCTTGCAACAAAAACTAGCCATTTTCAACTCAATGGTCCATAAAACATTCTTATTGCCACTTTCCTTTGAAAATCTTAACAAAGAAATTCACGCCATAAACGATATGTTTGTTCTTAAAGAACAAACACGGTTAGATTACAATAGTATATACCCCATGTTTAACCAAAACCGATATTCAAAAATTTTGTTGGTCCAATTTCACAGTAAGGTGCAAATCAAATGTCAAGTCACAACATTGAAATTTCCCTCAAACCTACATGTAGATTATTAGAATTATTTTTTGATGTCGAGGACAAAATTCACAAATCAAATAATTCAGGAGTATACGGACTGTGTTTACCTGATTGTAACGGTGTATACATAGGCCAGACTGGAAGATCTTTTCGCATTAGATACAAACAACATCACTCTTCTTTTTGTAAAAAAAACTGACTTCATTAACCCAATGCATTGCCTTGATAACAACCACCGCTTTCTTAGTATAGATATTCTTCATTCATGATTCATACTATTCATCGTGTCCCGAAAAGCAATAAACTGAATAACAGTGAGTCTCTGAAAATTTTCAAAACTGAACACAATAAAAACCATCTTAACCTTCTTAACGACAACACCGACCTATGTTATTCCCCAATATTTGGGATTTTCAAGTAATTATGAATGTACTTAATACCTATCTATATTCAAATATTAGAACACTTGTTGCTTACTCTCCTTTATAATTCATACCTGTATTTTTTATTTAAGACAAACTGTACAACTGTGCCTCATTTTTAAATCACAACATCTTATCATGATAGAAATATCGAAATAGCTGTTAGTTTTATTAATTAAATATTTTCCACCTAATTTCGTGATATTCCTCACAAAGTAAACCAAAATTAATACAAGTTTTTCTATATTCAAATTGTACAAATGTACCTCAGTTTTAACTCACAATTTGTGAGCGAATATCGAAATAGCTAATACGTTTGTTGATTAAATATTTTCCACCTAATTTTGTGATATTTTTTACAAAGTAAACCAAATTCACCCTAAGAATTTCTATAGTTTTCAAATATTATTATTTTGCTAATCAGTTCGCATAATTAAGTTCCAAATTATTTCTGAAAGAGACCTTCTAGTCCTCAAGAAATACATTTCTGTTGAATCGGTATTTTCAATATCCTATGAATGATGTGAGGTAAATTTGAATAATTCAAGGTAAGTTCAACGACCATGTGTTTGCTGATTTCCGTCAAGAGTCTCTACACTTGTATGAAACTATTCTCCTGAATATTCCTCAGTTAAACTTAATCCACGCCTCTGCTGGTTCCTCAAACCCGCTACTATTTTCCACGTTCATCCTCGTCTCGTTCTGCAATTGCAAATGAGACAGTTGAATAATGGTGCGGATAAATCACACAAAAGACCCTTTTAAAATCTTAAAGGCTGACAATTCGGATGGCAATCGCCGGAGGCCATTATCTGGAAAGCCATTAGTTGTGTTGGATTGAATTACTGCCTTCCGGTAAGATAGTTCCAGATTTTGATTTTTAATTTCCTGGATGTCCTGCTTGGCTTCTCTGAAGTAAATAGATTTCTTTTTCCAATCCCACGCCTGAAGTGAGAGAGTATGGAACACCGATTGGTTTCGAATTTAAGCGTTACCTTTGGCTGAATATAAATTGAACAACTTTTTTGTCTACGAAAAGTCTGTTTATCAATGTTTCTCAAGCATACAATTTTTGAATAGATATTCCCCTGAATTTATACAGGATAGGGTGTAATTGAAAGGCGTTTCTGGAACTGGTAGTACACGTAACGATTAGTGAGTAGATGGGAGCGATTGAGATCATTCGACTCAGGAGGAGTTACCATTTAGTTCACAATGGTTATCTGGACAAGAGAGCACCCTGTGTTCGCAGTTGAAGAGTACTCAGAATCAGGAGAGTCTGTCATTGTCGTGCAGCGGCGCTTTCGCTAGCCCTTCAACATTGGTCGTAACGCTTCAGTTCCGAAACGTGACACAATCATGTGATGGGTACAGAATTTCAGAACGACTGCCTCAGCAGTGAATCCGAAACCTCAAGGTCATCCCCGAAGTGTGAGGACACCGACTCTTATGGAAAGAGTGAGACAAACTGTAATTCGAAGCCCAGGGTGCTCCGTCGGAAGACAAGCTGCAGCACTCCAATTGAATAGTAGAACTGTTCGCAGAATTTCACACCAAGACCGCCGCTTTCGCCCCTATAAGTTTATGGTTGTCCAGCACCTGAATGGAGAAGCGATCCGTCCGAAAACGAGCTGCAGTACTCCAAATGAGTAGTCGATTACTCGCAGAATTTTTCACCAAGGCCTTTGCTTTTGACGGTTCAGTTAATGAACAGAACTGTCGATATTGGACAGAAAACCCCCGTGAACTGAATCAATCCGCACCTCATCGCGAGAAAGTCACCGTTTGGTGCGCTATGAACCGTCTTGGTGTGATTGGATCATATTTTTTCGTAGATGAGAGAAGGACAATTGTAATTGTAAACTCTGTGCGATATGTTTTCATGCTGGAGAACTTTTTCATCCCAGACGAAGAATGAACAGTAGTAATGTTTTGTTCCAACAGGATGGTGCCACGGCACATACTGTCAGAGCCTTAATGGAAGTTGTGCATTGCATTTTTCCTGGTCATGTAATCTCTCGGTTTGGTGATGTGCCATGTACCCCTCATTCCCCGGATCACAGTGCTTGTGATAATTTTTATGGAGAAACCTTTAGGCTAAGGTCTACGTCGATAAAGCTCGAAATCTACAAAAGTTGAAAGAAGCCATCACAAGAGAAGTTAAGACAATCGACAACGATTTGTTAAAGGGGTTGATGCAGAACTTTGAGAATCGACTGCAGCAATGTATTGCGGAACACGGACGTCATATGCCTGAACATGACTCATTCTACTTTTCTACACTAAATGGTAACATTTAAGCTTTCATTTTACGTTATTGAAAATGTTCTATATTGAAAAACAGCTGAGTTATTCTCATTTCAAAAACGCACATCCATTACGCCCCACCCTGTATAAAATGGACTGAAAATAACTTACTTGAATTCAAGGGATTAAAATCGTTACAAATTACGTGATAATTTGAAACTGTACATCGAGTCAATTAAAAATAAACTTCTCTACACATTATACAACATTGAATCGGATTGCCTAGAGTTCAAAATTTAAATGAAATTAGCAATATATGAATGCGAATACACAGAACTCACGACACTTGAAAGTAAAAAAGCCAATTAACTTAACAACCACCAAATGGATTTATTAAATAAGGGACACATAACATAACTTCCTATATGAAATTTATATAGCCCATTCAATAACGAACAAACTAATTTCTTGAACGAAGATCCCAATTTAACCTCGAATAGTAGCAATATTCAAGAAATATATAATAACACATGGAAGTACGAGCAGAAATGAATATCGAAATACACACAAAATTTCATTCTTCATTAGCCTAAAATCACTGAAATAATCAAAAATTCAATTGAAGCCCAACAAGAAGCATTTACATAGCCACTAAGATGCAAGAAGAATATTTTATAATGATAGACAAACAGCATATGAGTGCTCTCTGAAGACCAATATAATATCAAAATGGAAAACATATTGAAAACATTGAAGATTTGGTAATTACTAACTGACCTATAAGTATAATCAATTAAAAATGTCAAACAAGCTTTGGAACATGATGGAATACATCTAGGGCATACAGGATGAGAAAATACTTTTACCAATGAACACCCAGTCATCCTACTTGTACTATTTTCAATGAAATTAAAGTATGGTATTTAGATTTTCACTATATTAACAAAACTATGATCGGTTTTATCATACTGTGGCTTCATCAGATAGATACAAACTAATGGATTATATAATATTCTTATTTCCTACTTAATATTACATTAGGTACAAGTACAAAGGGTATGTTGGAAAACCCATCGGAGTTGCTTAATTTATGAATTGAAAATATTGAGTAAAGGAAGAATTTAGATCTAATTGACTATTAAGTAGCCTACCTGACTTCTTTTCTTTGTTAATCTCTACAATTTCCCATAGATTGAGTTTTTGTCTATTATTTTCATTGTGTAAAATTTTGAAATTATCATTGAAGATATGGTTTTCTTCGAGTAAGTGATTAGAATAATGGGAATCTGATTTATGATAATTAAAATTACGTTTGTGTTCGCATAATCTAACTTTGAAATTTCCGGAAGTTTTACCAATATAAATTTTATCACAATCCCAACGAGACAGTTTATAAACACCGGATTTATTACCTTTATCAATTTTAGATTTGCAGTTTTTGATATATCGGCCTGATGAATTAACAGTTCAGAATGCTTTATTGAAATTATAATGCTAGAGGAATGTCTTTAATTTCAGACTAGGATTACCAATATAAGTTAAGCTGTTGTATTTTTTGTTAGAACTTTTCAAGCTTGGAAAGACTTCCTGGATTGCTCTTTGAAATTTTTTGCGTGAAATCATATTCTCAATCATACTAGGGTTGTAACCGTTATTGACTGCTATTTGTTTAATTATATTCTGCTATTTTATTGGGGATATTAATGAGTCTATGTACCATACTATTCTAAACAGCTAATTTATGTGGATAAGGATGTGTAAATGAGCTGTGAATAGTAATATCTGTATGCGATGGCTTATGATAAATAGAAAGATCATGTTTGCCGTTAATTTTAGTAATAGTTAAATCCAGAAAGTTAATGGAGTTTTCTGTTTCTATCTCTAACGTAAATTTAATATTATCGTGAATTTTATTAATGAATGTTTTGAATGACTCTAATTGTCGGTTTGTGCCAGTGAAACAACAAATGATATCGTCGACATATCTTATCTAAACCAATAAATGAACTATTTGAATAACGGATGTTCTTGTATAGTTTTTTCAATATTATCCATAAAAATTTCAGCGGGTAGGAGGCTCAGAGGATTACCCATGATTAAACCTTCTTTACTTTTATATATTACTCCATTGAATTTAATATAATTTTGTTCTAAACAAATTTCTAAAAAGTGTAAGATTTCTGATTAAATTACCGAATTGACTATATTAATTTGAAGAGCGTTGTTGATGAGTTTCATTCAATGACTCAATTCACAATTAAAAGTCAAATAACGCTCGTCTCCATTTTGATCTGCTGGGAATTGAAACCGAAATAGCCCTAAATTATTAATCCCAAGCCAAACACCTAAAACACACTTCAGCGTTGCTACTTCAGAAAGAGTTCAATAGTTTTCAACCTAAGAAACACCAAAATACAACTTTCAAGTCCATTGAATCTAAGTCCGGATCTGAAGATATCATATCCACGAAAGCAGACAAAGGTCTTACAGTCAAAGCCTCAAATAAAGCATATTATTTATTGAAAACCCAAAATTTCGTTAAATCAGGTAGTTATGAAAAATTGATAAAGATCCATCTAATAAATTTAAATCCATAGTAAAAAACTCTTTAGAGTATGCCAAGTCTATAATATCTACCAACCAAAAATATAAACTTTTCATTGACAAACCGCAATCACCAAAACTTTACTCCCTCGTCAAACTCCATGAAACAGGGCATCCTATTAGACCAGTAGTTTCATATTTTCAAGCTCCATCTGCAAAACTTTAACGCTTTCTCATTAACATCATTCAACAGTACACTAATTTTGAACCTAAATTCTCGATAAAAACTCTTCTGTCGTAATAAATAAAATTCAGCACACGATACTACCAACGAACGCTTAACTTATGTCATGGGATGTAGTAAATCTCTTCCCTAGTGTTCCACCTAATGAAACTCCTCTACAACGCTCTTTAAATTTATGAAGTCAATCCGGTTATTTCTCCACTAAACAAAATAATAATCAGTGAAACAAAGTTGCAGCTTTAAACAGCATGGTACATCGGTTACTCAATTTACCTTTATCAGTAGAAGATTATAATAAAGAGTTAAACATCATCAATAAATGAAGTATATCCTATTCTCTAACTCATTCAGAAATCTTACACCTTTTAGAAATTTGTTTAAAACTGAATTATTTTAACTTGAATGGAGTAATATATTATAGTAAAAAAGATTTAATCACGGGTTATCCTCTGAGAATTCGTATGGATTCCATCACACAGGGGAACAAGTGGAAACGAGAAATTGGACCAAATTGCAAAAAAAGCTAGTGAACTACCCAGCAACGACATACTATACCTCATTACCTATCAAGAGAGAAAGTTTTATGCATATTGCA
This sequence comes from Cryptolaemus montrouzieri, assembly GCA_013387265.2. Taxonomy (NCBI): domain Eukaryota; kingdom Metazoa; phylum Arthropoda; class Insecta; order Coleoptera; family Coccinellidae; genus Cryptolaemus; species Cryptolaemus montrouzieri. The sequence goes on from JABFTP020000165.1 coordinate 1,280,264, forward strand.
TATGTAGAAATATCCAATTCAATAATTAAATTGAGAACGTGGAATAAAGGAAAGTTTTATTTCAAAAAATTTTTGAAAGTTGAAAAAAATCCATGGTTGTCATAGACAGTCCCATGTGTAATTGTGGACACGAGTTTTAAACTTTGAATCATAAAGTGTTCCAATGTTCACTTCACGATAATGAAAGGAACAATGTTTCAAGAAAATTGTTAGACATAGGGCTGTTTTTACCTTTGGACATCTAGTGTTTATTGTTTGAACCTAACTTCGTGGTATGAGAATTGTCTTTAATTAAGGTAAGTGTAATATACACATGTGAATACATGTTTTTTAAAACTGTCACTCTTACCATAGGATAAAATGTAATTTATTGCTGTAATTATCAAAGTTAAGCTTAATAACCCTTGAAGGGTTCTATAGCTCTAATAAAAAAAAACGGGTCGACTTGAGTGTTGTCTGAAACTTTGGGGACTAGAGTGGGTTATTCATTACAAGGTATGTTTGAATACATGTCATCTACGTCAAGAAAAATTAAAAATGACTTTGGAGGAACCGAGATATTTTGCAATTTATTTGTAAGTTCAAGTGAGTGTTTTATTGAGTACTTGAGGAGAAATTTAGTGAGATGCTTGAAAATATCGTTGAGTTCTATCAAAAGCCTGTATGTTGGGGAGCTGGTATTTGTTTCTTATTCCTTTAACGTGCTCGATACACCAATTAAGTCTGTTAATTTTTTGTTGTTTGGTTAGCTCTGGAACTCTTAAGGGCCTTCTGCTGTATAAACCCCTAGAGCGAAGTCTTTGACGTATCGTCTCGACTGATACACTGATGCCTGTTACTTCCAGAAATTGCCTTTGGAGTATGGGGTGTGACGCACTACTTCCTCTTCTTGCAATTTGATACAAAAAGCAGTCTTGTTCTTCAAAAGTGATCGTTCTGCTACTTCTTCTAGGCCTATTTAGCAGAGATTGTATCTCCATGTATCGGGATTAGGATTTTTAAATCACCCCCATTGTGGCCGCTATATCCCTCCGTATCACTCCTTCTTCAACGAGAGCAATTATTCGGCCTCTCTGCACATCAGACAATCCAACGTAAGGCATTTTCTATTATGACTAAAGGTTTTTTAAATTCTGAAATTCACAGTTTCAAATCTGAGTGATGCCTGAGTACCCAAACATGTGGTGATAATTCAACATTTGTTTGTTCGTTATTCCTTTAACGTGCTTTATTTCCGCCTTTTGGCCAATGACACGCCGGGGAATTCTGTCATCTCACTAACCCAGGAATTTTGCCGAACCCCTTTCGTGTCGAGGGAAGGGATCTTTAATGTCCAACACACCTCTGTTAGACAGGACCGACGGCTTAGCATCTCCTCCGAAATATTGACACTCAAGCGATTCCCAGAATTAGAAAAATCGCACCGACATTGTGGGGGTTGAACCCAGGTAACTCTGAGCAGGAGACGAGCATCATATCCCATACGCCACCGAGCCGGCTACAGCTGATATTTTATACAACAGGACGAATCGGAGTGTTTTTTATGAGTCCATCTAATCGTGGTGCAGCCAGTTTCATACCAATGGGGATTTCTTTCACAAAACTTTTTAGGGATTCTTGAAAAACGGAGGTATGATCATGTTTTAGTTGTTTATTAGACCCTTTTTATAAAAAATCGTTCATTTTTGATATGTATGTGGGTCGTGGTATCATGACAGAGGCATATGATTTGTCTGCTTTTGTGTGATGAGGTCATTTTTTGTTTGATTTAATGTTTATGTTTATGGTATTGTCGGGCTTAGGTTGGTGTTGTTGAGGATGAAGTTTGGCGATTTTTGCTTTAGTGAAATTATTGTTATTTGAGTTTTTTAGGGCGAACATTAATATTGTTAGGAGTTGGATAAAATATATTACCTTTTCCTATACAACTAATCTCAAAAGAAGTGTATGAATTGTAATTGAATTAATGTTGGTCGAATAGACACGTCCTTTTGAATTAGATATAAGGAACATCATTCACATTTTTGTGAAAACGAAACAGATTTCACTCAGACACAATAACGAATAAAAAACATCCATATTTTCCATCAAAAGACAAATCTGCAGATCCTATACCAGCCACAGAAGGTATAAAACTAAATAATCTTGAATCCTTAGAAATATTCAAATTCAAACACAATACAGACAATAAACAAATAATACTTGACGACCTGACTGATTTATATTATTCCCCAATAATTCGGATTTTAAGTAATTTTCAATTATATAATAGTTTTAGTGAATTTGTAGTATATACAGTACCTGTTCTGTTAACCCATTTCTCTGTAGCTTCATATGAGAAAATTGCTTACTCTGTATTTTAGTTTTATACTCATACTTGCCTGATGATAAGCAAAAGCTCGAAATAGCTATAACGTTGAATAAACTTTTCAATCTCGAACAGTGATATTTGTTACGTAGTAATATTAGCAATCCACATAGAGAAGAAAGTTATAAATACTACTTCACACTTTTCACTCTTACTGTACATATTTCAAAACCATTTCGTAAATAACTTGCCTTCATCCATATTCTAAAGCAACGCAAATACCTGTAGAAGCTCCATGAAAACACGGTTGTTCCAACCTAATTTCGTAGCTGGAATTAATTCGTTGGGGCTGTTTTTTCAGGAAACAAATTGAATTACCGAAAAGTTTCAACATTGAACCGGAAAAAAAGAGCGAGTGGGGAAACAGCAATCTCGATCGAAGTGCTTTTCCGGCAATGATTTGAATGCGTGGGTACTGGCAGGACCTGCCTTAATTAAGCTATATTTCAAGCTCCTAATCCTAAAGCTGGCAAGAGTGGAGGCTTTCGAGCTTCCCCATTGACGAGATAAGGCCCATACTGTTACAATGTATGAGAGTGTAAGGAAAAATGTTAAGGGTTGCTTAATCCTATAATGCTGCTTCCACTATTCGATTTGAAAGAGGCTCTTTGCTAATCACATTTTACTGTATTAGTGTGTATTTCCATCATTAGGAGATAATTTGATAGTAATTTAGGATGGAGAATATTGAATGATGATCTAGTAATTTTATGAATATTCAAAAGAATTGTATAGCAGTTAATCGAATTATGTAAAACTTCTGAACGAAAATTAAAATGTGGCACACAGGTAATTTATTACCTTGATTAGTATGAAGGATGCTTTTTATTCCATATTAGCTTCAATTCTAATAGTTTAAAATAATTGATTAATGAAGCCTGAACTACGTGATTGTTGATAGTGTTAATGAATAATGAAATAAAACAAGTTACTATGTTTCAAGTATCATTCATTGATGTATGAATGAAAAATTACATTGGTTGGACATACGTCCATTATCAACAACAAGCTAATGAAAACTAAATACTCTTTTACAATACAGGAACTAACATCAATATAATGATAGTAGGGGTCACAGCAACGTGAATAATGGTGATTGGTAAGTGATTAAGTCTAAATGGTCGTTAAGAAGTTTATCTCTTTCTACCCTAGATGCTTTGAAATTTTCCATCGATTCAAAGAAATTGAGTTTATATTATTTATAACAAGAATGAAGAATTTTTAGCTTTTGAAGTTCTGGAGAAGGATGACTTGCATTCAGACAATGTGCAGCGAAAGCTGAATCATATTTCTGATGTAGGAATGACCGGAAATGTTCCTTGTATCTAGCCTTAAAAGAGAATCCTGTTTGATCTATATAAAATGAATTGCACTCAGAACATCTTAATCGGTATACTCCAGACTTTTTAACTTTATCGGTCTTATCTTTCGTGTTGAAAAGGAGGCCTGACAATTTGCTAACTGGTTTGAATGCGATATGAACTTTTTTACTGCACTCACATTCATGTTGGTGTGTTCTAGTCGTCTTATGTTGTAAAATTCAATAGCAAATTGGTTCCTCCCATCCTTCTACATGCGCTCCCTAGCCAGTTCCCTAGGAGGTCTGGACGAGGGAACGAGTTTAACTCCAGATAATTTTATTACAAAAGAGCTCTTCATGCCCCACTGTCAAGCATCCGAAATTTAGTCACATATGACCAATTCATGGAGCCTATAGCATAATGTGCTGGTATGACACCAGGCGACGAGAGTGGGACCATCTTCTACCCTTCGAAGAAAAGTTTTTGGTTTTCCCTTCTCCCAATAATCTTGAAAATATTCGAGGAAGCTTGTTTGAGATTGAGAATGATTTTTTGTGAAAATTTCGTCAAAAATACTTTTTTCATACTGTTGTGAAGGTGATTTAACGCTTCGACTAGCTATCGAATGAGGTTTGCATTATTCAATTTTGAAGGTTTGAAGCGCCCCCTCTTAAAGAGTTGTTCGTTAAACCCTCAAGTATATGAGTGAAGATGTTCCCTAAACAAATTCATTTGACGGGTTTAGGAAAATTTGTTCAAGCACAAACTAGAGCTCGACAGAGAATACCTTGTATTCTATATGAAAATGTGTTCCTTATAGTATATAATATTGAAGTCGTAAGGCCTTTTTCAGGAATAATCCGAAGGGTTTGAACCAGGCGAAGTAGAGATTTATCGAAGCGGGGGCCGTAGGCCCCCTACGAGTATTTTTTCCGGAGGAAAAGGGTTGGAGGAAGGTTCGTGTCAAATTTGAAGCCCCCAGCTCGAACGACGAAGCCTTGAGGGTTTTTCGAAAAATTTCGCCATAACGTCGCCGAGAGCGAACGGAGAGTCGAAACGGCGAGATTTCTTCGTAATCTGGAACCTCGGTGCAAATAATCCAATATAAGAAAGGTTTCCGAATTCTCGCAAGTAGAGTGGATAATTTCATCGGACTTGTATGTCTATACAAATTTTTCCATCGCGTTCGATCATTTCGAAACCTGAACGAAGATCAAGCTTAGAATTTCACATATTGCGCCGTAATAATTTCATTCCCGTATAACCCTGGGAAAACTGGAAAATCTTCGATTCAACGAAGGGCTATCAGCTGACTTTTCCAAAATTTCAATCCATTTTCCCCATTCCGAGAATCTTTGACGGACAGAAATTAATGAACGTTGAGCTACCAAATGAGGGTTGTTCTTTCATTCGTCCTATTTATACGGGGTTACCGGGAGAAAGGATTCGAGTGTCAAACCATTCCTACATATCACGAGATCGGGTCCGTGAAGAGTATTCGTTACTCTACGACTTAAATTTCGAGCTTGAGACGATTTTTGATAACTCGATTTTCGAGAAAAATACAGAAAACACGAGGGCACAGCCAGTCACCTCTCCTACCACCCCTGCATCACTATTCAAGCTCGGAAGTCAGTTTTAGTAACGTTTAAAATTTATTGCTCTCTCTCTCTCTCTCTCTCTTCTCAATGAAACAAATGAGTTGAAAATAGTTAGTAACTTTCAGTCTCACCAACATAATTGCGGTACTACCAACATCTGGAATATAGTGCTCTTTTTCTTCTGAATGACAACATGAGACACAATGAAATATCCTTGTGTACAGACCTTATTTCAATCAGTCTCATATTCGATAAGTCAAAATAAATAATTCCGAATTTTATTTGAATGAAAAATTTGCGAAACTTGAAAAATTTTATTAGAATAAGTAAACATGGTATATTGTTTATTTTATCCATTTTATGTATATTTTGTTTGAGGAAAGAAATGACGAACTCTTAAAATTCATAAATTTAACATTTTAAGGTTATTCTAACCTGAATAATGTGATTCAAACAGAATGTTATAATGAAAATAAGTTAAGGAGACTTACAATAATGTTTGAAAGGATGTGATTTGATGTTAATTTATGTATTTTAATGTATATTTTTTCAGCATGCTCAAGAAATGTATCCAGAGTTTATATATTTCATTTTCTTTCTTGGTTATTATAACCTCTGTGCGTTGAAAGAGTTCCTGGAATTACTAGGATTTTTCAACAAATCAATTGAGACTATCTTACAAAAGTATGAAATATCCTTCAAGTTGCTATTAATAGGTATTGATTTCTTTTGTATAATAATCTTCTATTCATTTAGAGCATTTATGATATAAATATTGAAAGCTAGTCAGCAAATGCCATCTCTGTATTGAGATATTTCAAACTGAGTGTCAGCAAGACTGTGTACATTTCAAATTAAATTTTCGTTTCAGTTTATTCAAGAGGAAGTACGTTTCTACTGTACAATTATCCAAATGTAATAGTAATTGATAATGTTCAAGTTTGAACTAGAGGAAGTAAGATCTCATAGCTCTCTGATTATATATCGTTGAGAGCTAACCTGAAAATATATTTGAAAAATATGAAAGAAATACATAAAAAGTCATTTATCTTCAAGTTAAATTACCATTTTGTTAGAGGTTTGAAGGTGAGCTGTTATTTTGAATACATATTTAGTAGTTATCATTTCCGAAATACTGCTTTTAAGGTCACAATCCACCAGATGAAGAAGAAGTATAAAATAGATCAACTGTGAAAAGGATGGAAAATAAAATAAAAATATTATTTAACCTATTATGCGGAACCACTTAATTTTACAATCATGAAAATAAGCAAAGAAAATATTAAGTAAACAGGAAGGTTGATTGTTAATTTTCTTTATCCCCGAAGGAGATAAATCTAACCTAAAATTCTTACCATCAAAATTCATTTTTGGAACTATTGTTTTCATAGTTGACATCAGAACTCGATTGACTTTTGAATACTCAGATATTCTTCTGTAACATCTCAATTTGCATGAAAGGTAATTATTGTGAGTTCCTTCCATTTACAACACATTGTTACTGTATCTCAAGAAATTTTATCGAAGTTGAAAGTTTCTCTTTTGTAGGTGTGTGGTAGTGGAAAACATGATGTTCAAATATGTAAGGGTTGCATACGAAGTTTAATTTTGTACAACAACACTTTCACAAGAAACATGCTACTACTTGGAGAATCCTATATATATATTTTTGTTATAGGTAGTTGTACAAGTATTTTTTAATTGTGTAAAATGTGTACGTTCATCATGTAATATGGAAATATGAAATTGTTTTAATGCAATTTCTTCCTTTCATCTTTATATCAAAGTATAATATTAATATACTTCAGAAATTATTCTTCCATCTTGCTGTTCTAAGCTCATATTTGTTGTTTATTATAATTTATGAATCTTGTTGGATTTTTATTCGATCTTTTTGATTCAGAAAAGTTGAGTAAAAATTAAACATTTGAAGCTATATATCTGTATCTATCGATCTTTCTATATTTTTGGAACTACAAATTTGGGATATTGTGAATTTATATGTTAGTTCTTGATGATTGAATTTCTATAGCTGCAGGGTAATTGAACAATTTGTTTTTCTGACTCAAAGTTCAAACTTTTTAATTTTGATTCTAGTTCAATTCGAGAAAGTTGAGGTTTTCAAATTGAATGTATCTCTTTGAATTGGGATAGTAGTGAACAGAGTTGAAATTTGTATGGTAGATGAGTTAGTATCCTTAAAACAATACTGGAGACTACGTTATCATAAGGATATGTGAGGCAATATATGAAAGAGTTCCATTATCATAATATGCTCACTAGTTCCTTATGAAAACAGTTGGCTCTTAGTAGCAATAGAAGAATATTGTGGGCCAAAGTTTCCGGACAAATGCCTGGACGTAAATGTTTAGGCCCTTTTTACAATTCTCAAGGAATTATCTCAAAATGAAACAATAACAGTACAATTCAATGACAAGTTTATAGACAATTCGAAAGATGAGTAGAATTATACGCTGTCAAGATTAGTGCTGTGTTTTGAGATACGTGAAGTTTGCATTTGAAGGAACGTTCATTAGAAGAATCATAATGTGAATTATGGTAATAAAGATACTGTGATGAAAAGTTATAAGAAATTAGTTTCATATTGTAAAATACATAACTAATCAAAGATGAGATCTAGGGGAATTTTCCTTCATCCCCATTTTCACAGTAATTCTGAAGAATAAAGTTCTTGGAATACGGTGTAATTTGGCTAAAGGCGACAGCATGGCGTGGGAAAGCGAGATCAAGGAACTAGCGATGTAAGTTTCGTAATTCGAGGGGATTCATTCACAAAAAATACATCTTCTGGTCTCCATTATATTCGGAAATATATTAGTTTCTCAAATAAAGAAACAGCCATATAGATTTAGCGATTATTTTGTTGCTATTTTCGGTTTTTCATGAGAATATCAAATATTGTGCGACTTTTCTTGTTTATATGCAGGGTATAAATGAATGAATGCAAAAGTTTTCACGAGGTTATTCCTGAAGCCATTTTATGATGAAAAGTTCCTATGTACATTTGTCCGCAAACGTTTCGTTACCGAAACTTTTTCTATGAATACTCCATAAATTTTCAATATTTTCTGTTTCTCACTCTTTTACCGTATCTGTCACAGTTTTAGTGTAAAAATTTGATCAATTTTATGTGTTTGGTGACAACATAATGTAATATAAATGTAATTCAAGTGGGGTGAAAAGGATGCCTTGTAGTCCCTTCATATACAGGGTGGCCCAAGAGTCACTGGAAGTAGCATAATGCCAAGAAAACGATGGATTAAATTTTGTTTTTGCGATATGATGCTCTTCTCTTACGGTCACAATTTAAAAATGATTTCTTATATACAGCTTGTCCCGTTTCTGAAAAACAAATCAAAGTTATGTTTTTCTTAGGGGAACACCCATTTTATTTTGATGATTTTGTTGTGACTTTCCGATTGTGGAACCAATACTCCATTTCTGAGTAACCATCGTTGGGAAACTCTGAAATTGATACAGAGTGTACAGTTCAATATTTCTGATTCGGCCCTCGTTCAAACCTCATTTTTTCAATTCTTTCAAAGGACACACCCCGTATTTTACATTCTGTAACGATCGATTACTTTCATACCTATCGAACGATAACCATGTTCTTTATGCCCATCTTTCAGGGTTTCTGAGCTTTTTCTAATTTTCCGATATTTTGTGTCTTAATATTCATCTAGAAATGTTTTCCCTCGTTTTTGAAGATTTGAAGAAGGATGCATGCCACTCGAGAAAACCAAAACTGAAAATTATACTATGCTCTACTCGAAACACCACTTTCAAGCCAATAAGTCGAAAATGATCAAAATTTCTCTGCAAGTAATAATTTTGAATAAATTATTATAAGAATTAACTGTGATTGAATTATTGTTCATAAATCTTAGAATTTTTGTAACTCTAGCTTTTAGCTTTTGAAAAACCCGCCTAAATGTGTTTGATATAGGAGAAAATTGTTCCCTTTGACGACTGGCTAGTCCAACCTGTCATTTCAGACACGTTGTTATTATATTTGGAAGATTTAACATTTATGTTTTAATTTTTGAAATTATAGCTACGTTTGATAAATGTTTCGATCGAATAGTAAAGCAATTGATTTTTAGTCATCGTGAAATAGTTCTGTTAACTGATTCTTACAGTTTTGTCAATTATAGCATAACCTACAATCGCTGCACTATCGAACCATGCTACTTATTTTAATGATGAAAGCACGAATATTCAAGAATATATCACTGAACAGATATTTAATATCGAAAGAATCATTTCCTTTATCACAGCAATTATCGTCGCTATAAACAATTGACACCACATTCACTTTTCACTGCACTCCATACTCGACGAAACATGTAAATGTATTATTGTATAGCAGAGAGAGACAGATGTCGAACGACGCTGAACGCGGAGGCCAATTGTGTCTCTTTGTCGCTCGTTTCGCTATCTCGCTTGCACTTCAAACCTTCAATGGAACGCCTCAGAGCGAGGTAACGCCGCATGAGTCATGTTTTCCATGCGTGCAGCCAACTCCATCGAATTATAAGACGTTGTCTCGTCAAAAATGACAATTTAATATTCAAATTTCCTCTGAGACTTTCGAAATAGGATGAAAACCGAAAACTACGCCAAACATATTTTTATTCTATATATTTTATGAAACCTATGAATAGGGTTTTTTCATCAGTTGTTTGATAATTTAATCCATATCAGGTTAACTTTTCCTGTATTTTCCAAGATAATTCATTCACGATAGTTTTATAATCGATGTTTATAACTACTAGTTCATAAAAGCCTACGTTCTATATTACTAAATTGATAAAATTTGTTTTTATATCGTCAACAGTGCTGAAACACGAAAAACTGATTTTTCAATGTCCGAGTTGAGTGTTTATTTAATTGATATAAATAATCGAATTCATCCACATATCGCAATACAGTAAAAGCTCCATATTCGCGCTTCCTACATTCGGGTTTTCACTATTCACGGATAAAAAAAATGCGACACAATTCCTGTATAAGCGGATTTAATTTATGAATCGGTATTAATAAATGGCATTCGGTATCCTTTGTAAACACGTCGTCAAATTTACTAGTAGGAAGTAGAATAGACCTTATAATTACTTTGCCTGAAGTATTTTCTCGGATGATATCGCACTCAATTGATTCGGCTTTTCCTTTAACATAAGCCGCCTTTGCCGCGATAAACAAACAAAATATTGAAGTAAAGACACCTTTTCACTCAATACATCATGTTTTAATGCCACTTATTCACGTTCCGTCCTTTGGTAAAAGCCAATTTTTATTGTTTCATTATTCCATTCGATATAAAGACTGTGATAAAGTAATACTACAGTTATCTTCCTGATTTATGCTTGATTATTCACGCCGTAGAGAGTCGTTTGCATATACATCATGCTCACTGAATGTTAACGAATCAACTGTAGGATCCATAACAAAATACGAAGATTAAGTAAGGTCGTATTTAGCTTCAACATTACTGCGAAAAATGTTCTTGGTCCAGCAATTGAAAAAATGTAGATGGTGTTCTCATTATTGATCGAAGACCTCAACTGAAAAAGAGTGACCCTGAGTGATCCAATTATCTGGAAGAAGGAAGGTGTCTTCACGCACATTTTTAGTACCTCAAGTTAGTTGTGGTGTTTGGGGATTACAAGCATCGGAATATTGGTTAAATAAAATTGAGCTGTGACAACCATTGCATAGCATCAAAATCCCTGAAAAAGCTGCATCTGCAGACACTGCAGATATTCAGAAGATTTGCCAACCTAGTGTATATATATATATATATATATATATATATATATATATATATATATATATATATATATATATATATATTATTTTGATAAAACAATTCTTTGCAACAGAGCTGTAAAACACAATAGACTAAATATCATTCTTAATGATAAACAGAATCAAATAACATATATAATTGATATTGCTATACCCTACACACATAATATACAAAATAAATACAATGAAAAAATTTCTAAATATATGATGCTTGGCGACGAGATTAAAAAATGTGGAAAATGAAGAAAATATTTATGCTACCAATTATTAATTCCACAACAGGTGTTATTCCTAGAAATCTTCACAAAAGTATTGAGATTTTGGGTCTGAAGAAAAATTTGTTTGAACAAAAGATAACAGTCACCAAATCTTATAATATTCTTCGTAGGTTTCTTTCCGAAAAAATAATGAGGTAGAGTCATAGGTTTTCTCTTTAGTTTATACTGCTCAGAATCTCATTTTATATTTTATTTATTTGTTTATATAAATGTAATATAATTAACTGAAAATTTTGTCATATTTATATTCAGAGCAGTATTCTATTCGATCGTTCACCACTTCACACAAAGGAAACTATTAATGAGTAACATTCAGTGTTACTTGACTAAGGTCCGTACACTGGATTTTTCCGGGAGAAAGCCTCTGACACTACTCGTTGGTACATTGATATCATTGTCTGATGATGCTATAGTATGTATATATTCTGGTAGATTGATATATTCTCATAACATTTAACGTTATCCTAATATATAATTATTCCAGGATATGTTTTATTATAATCATTGCCTGGCAATGGTATTAATTACCCGGTGGTGGATTTATATTTTTCATGAAATCAGTTTGATTGCATGAATAGATATATGGGCAACTCGTCGGGGTAAAACCCTATATATATATATATATATATATATATATATATATATATATATATATATATATATATATATATATATATATATATATATATATATATATATATATATATTCTTTTGAAAAAAGAGGATTTACAACGGATAATTGTATAACAATAAACGCTTATATCTATAATTTTGGTGTGTGAAAAACAGAAAAACACAAGTATGAGCTCAGGAAATGTAACAAGGGGATAATACTATCTTGCGTATGATTAAAGAAAAAACGAGTGAAAAAACAAGCCCGTTCGCTAGTGCTCCCCCATGTCCAGAGGCGTTTAGTTTACAGTCGATTGCCGAGGAAATTACAGTTAGTAAAAAAGCGAGTTCTGAGTGACGATATGGTCGAAAAAGATGTCCAAAGTCCTAAAACTAGTCAAAAGAAACGAAGAGCGTGCTGTTATATGCTGATTGTTGGAATTCATTAAAACGTCGGATTGTCCATTATTATTTTATATATTCACTACTCACTACATGTATCCCAACATACCACTATTCACTATATTGATTATTCCTATGCTACTACGCTACATGCCACCAAAATACCTTTATCTAACTTATATGATACCCACTGCATTCACCCACACATTCTTATATCATACTCAATGACCTACTTAATTAACATACATAAGCATTATATCTGATGCCTACATCACACTAATTCTACACCTAGTACCTACAATGCCGCAGCTGTCCACCTAAACTACACACAATAAAATATATTATATTATATTATATACAGCAATAAAAATTGCTAGTCATTGATGTAAAATTAAGTCATTGTCAGAATTTTTATTTTTATTTTCAGAAGTTCCTATTATGTTTTTTGTTTCTCTTTTGATTCCATTTTAGTTAGAAGTATTCAATTAATTGTTTTACTTCTACAAGATATATTAAAGTGCTCAAATAAATACCTAGTGACAATTTAGGCTGAATAGTACTACTAAGAAATAATTTTCGTTTTATTCAATGTATGTTAATAAGGACTGATTAAAATTACCTAGATTTGTTTCATTATATACCAATAATAAAATAGAAACACAATTTGAAAACATATAATGTGATTTTTCTAACGAAAAATTATTTTGAAAGTAGTAGACTGTGAGGCGTCATGTCACTTTTAGTATTATTACTTCGTCATATCACCAGTTGAAGGTTAAATTGATTCTTTTATTTATTCTTCTTTTTATTTGTCACCTAAGAACATAATCCCATATCAATTACTATTCCGTATTCCCGGTTTCTAAATTTGCGACATATTTTCAGAACGTTCTGACACTCAGTTTCTTCACAATGCTCCATTGTATCAGTTCTCACAAGTATGCTCTGCTATTTTTACATTGGATAAAAATATTGAACAAAGAATTTGTCTGAAATTTTGTATTTGCAAATGGAATTTCGTTTGCCGAATCACTGAAAACGTTACAGAAGGCTTACGGTGAATCTACTTCATTAAAAACACATGTATAAGATTCCATTGCTTCCATTAACTCCAACCATCGGACACTGTTAAAGGCATTGTTTAAAACCACCTACATATATTTCTAATACATTCTTACCGCTGAGATCTAGAAAAATCAGACGTATAACCTCAGCAACATCTTCTGGTAATGGTTCATAATCATTTTTGAAAGTGGATAATTGATTGGCAACTGCAGCCCTCTGCCAGCTGTATCATGAGTCTGGTCCATCCGGACACTTGTCGTGCTAAGGTTTTTCGTCAGTTGAAAAATAATTATGTTACTTATGTTGAGAGATTTTCTTATTTATCTGGAAGACTGAAAGACGAAAACATTATAGAAAAAAATATGAACGAACTCACAATTTTACTACTTGGCTACTCATACTGTCTACCACTATTTTCTAGTTTGGGGATAAAAAATTCAAACTTACATTTCAGGAGTAAAAAACACTAACACAGATGCTTTACGCATCTAAATACATAGAAGGGAGTATTTACAATAGGCAGGTGCATAAAAGGGTCAGCGTTCCAGTTAGGCAACTAAACTATATGAAACTTCTGTGTGTATTCTTGAATATATGTAAATTAAGAAAATTGTATAAAAGAAATTGATTTCCTGAAAATTCCAAATGTATATAACCTCATAAAAGAAACTTCGCGGGGCGAAAACTGAAATCAATTATGAGAAGCATTTGAAAAATGTTTTGATAATTGGATTATTCGTTAGCGTAAATGTATAAGTTCGGAAGAAGCATAGTCCCGGTTTTCGATAGAAAGTAAACCCGCGAATACAGAGCTCACACAGTATTCGATTATTTTGAAGATATTCGAAAGATCTTTCCAGAGAAGTAATACTAATTTTTTTTTGTATCTCTAATTACACAGTGTGTGAAAATGACACTTCAAAATTCTAACATGCGGGAGACATACCTAGTAAACCCATATCGGGTACGCTGAATCCAGTGGTAACCACCGTTTTTGAAAGTTAGCTCTTGTTTAGGAGATATTAACCTTTGAAGTTAGCTGATTTTAGTAGGGTTCGTCGCTTATGACTTCAGTACATTATATGCTTGTAATTCCCAAACCGTTTGGAATATCGCTTTAGTGTCTTCGGCCAAGTTTTAGCTATAATCATGACCAACAGCTTTTCTGATTATACCAACATAAAAAAACCTCATTCAAACACCGTTTCTTAACAAAATGTCCAAAAAACTCCATTTCTTTTCCATTTTTTCGTTAATTTTCATCTAAATAATAGAAAATCAAGGGAATTTTGTTTTAAAATCTTAAAATAAGAAAAGAAAACACATTTCCTATAGTTGAATCGAAAAATTCGAACGCACAATCATGATTTTAACTCAAATTTCTCACAGATGTCAGTATTAATACGTATTTATTAGTATTGTCACTGATGTTACTACGTATTTTGCTATGTATTTGTGTACATTTTTCATAGTCTTCGTTCTGATATTTCTTAATTTAACATTTCTTGTTGAAGTTTCTTTGTTTACACAAGTTATATATTTGGTAAAAATATCAAAAATAAATTGGTGCAGTAAATTTAATAAATTTTGCTACATTTGTGGAAAGTTTACTATAATGACAAGCAAGCGTTCAATTTCTGAAGAAATTGCTGAATCGTACACACAATATTTCAACAAAACTGTAATCAAAGATGTAAACTGGGCTCCAAAAATCGTTTGTACTGGTTGTGTCATAAGATTGAGTGGATGGAAAAGAGGTAAAACAAAATGATTTATCATTTATTTTAAAATTATATCAATTGAAGCTATTTTTATTACAGGTGAATTCCAATCTATGCCTTTTGGCATTTCAGTAATTTGGACAAATCCTCAAGAACATAATCCAGATGACTGTTTTGCTTGTGTTAATGAAATTGTCGGATTAAACAGAGCTAAAAAACATAAAGTTGAACTCAAAGGAACTCGGTATGTTCAGTTGCCGTTACCACATTCGGAATCCATTCCAATACCGAAAAGAACCAGTCCGACAGAAGAGTACATTCCATCTACTTTTGATACTATTGGCGCAACGTCTGCATCGGTTCATGTTCCATCAAATGTATCTCCACAATGTAATCATGCCGAATTATCTCAAAAAGATCTGGATAAAATTATTCGTCGATTGAAATTATCGCAGCGTCAGTCCATTATTTTGACTCAGGAATTGAAAAAAAAAATGTCTTAGCACCTGATGTGAAATTATATGGATCAATCGGCCGTCATAGACAGTTCACTGCTTTATTCAAATCCATCGAAGACAATTCATTCGCGTACTGCACTGATATCAAGGAATTGGTATTAAAAACGCATCATGAGTTTAAACCAGAAGACTGGCGTCTTTTCATCGATTCGTCCAAAAGTAGTCTCAAGGCGGTTTTGCTTCATGTCACAAACTCAAAACACAGTATCCCGATTGCCACAGCACAAAAACGAAAGAAAATTACGAATCATTGGAAAAAATCCTTGATTTGGTGAAATATGAAGACCATCGTTGGAAGATTTGTTCAGATTTGAAGGTGATAACTCTTTTGAGAGGAATGCAGCCGGGATATACGAAAAATATGTGTTTTATATGTTTATGGGATACTCGATATGCCGGCGACCAATATGTCAATAAAAGCTGGCCAATGAGACAAAGGTTCAGATTGCGTCGAGAAAACGTCTTTTAAATTCCACTTGTGCCAATCGAAAAAGTGTTGCTTCCACCTCTGCATATCAAGCTTGGGATTGTTAAAAATTTCATCAAGGCCCTAGATCCTGAAGGCAATGCATTCAATGAGTTGAAGCGAGTTTTCCCAAGATTGAGTGGAATGAAAATAAAAGAAGGTTTGTGTGAAACTATATACGTACCAATCAACCTAAGTTATTCAATATTCAACACATATTTATTCGAATTATTTTATTACAGGCATACTCAATGGACCTGATATTCTACGCTTGATGAGAGACCAACAATTTGAAAACGGTTTGTCGAATTTGCAGCTCGTTGCTTGGGATTGCGTCAAAGGAGTATTCGAAAATGTACTTGGAATTCATCGTGACGAAAACTGGCGCATACACGTTGAAAATATGCTCGTTGCTTTCCGCAACATCGGTGTAAAAATGTCATTCATTTTTTACATTACCATGCAGACAAGTTTGCCGAACAATCACCATGTGAATCAGATGAGCATGGTGAACAGTTCATCTGGTGACGGCTAGGCTTGAGCACTGGTATAGTGGAAAAAACTTGATTCTCTATTAGGAGACATTTGCTGGAACTCACAGCAAGATGAAGATGGAGAAGAAGAAGAATGAACATGAATTTATATGTTTATTTGTTGAAAATTGTTGGAATTGGAATAAAAATTTGAGTGAAAATCATAATTGGGCATTTATACTTATTGATTTAACTACAGGAAATGTGTTTTCTCTTCTTATTATGAGATTTTAAAGCAAAATTCCCTTGATTCCTGTATTATTTAGACGAAAATTAACGTTTTGATTATTGTTCAGTAATTAATCAACAATTTCCATGATTCACAAGTCTCTATACAATGTTAAAACGAATAATCCACGCTTCAAACGTTTGAATGCTTAGCAAATTATATCATTAGTAAGGTAAATTAGAAGCCACTTTAGAATATGGAGTTTGCTCATGTCCTAGAGGCAGACGAATTCTCTCTGATATTCAAGAGGAATTGTACGCAAATATTATTATGAATGCTCTTAATATATCTTGCATTTCAAAGCAAATCGGATTATACATTTAATAAAGGTACCGAACATATTTTATCCAATTTATTCGGAATATGTTTAGCGAACACATTCAAATAAGATTGCAATCCACTTAGGGGAGAAATCTAAAGTTCAGTATCATCGCACAGCTTAAAGCAGCTATCGTATATTTTCTCTTTACCTTAATCTCTGTAATATGGGAACAATTAGACTAAAATGCAAATGTGCTCGAGAATTCCAATAAGAAAACGCTACTCGTGAAAATGAACGACTGTTTCCAGCTTGTTATTATAAGTTTATCAAGAAATTAAGCATGAAAAACAATTGTTGTTGTTTTACAGGCAACGTCGCCTTGTGAGCTTATTAAATTTAATGGTACTCGAAATGAAGAATTTTCGAACATTATTATAGTCATAAATCTATTTGTTAAGCTCACGATACAAACAGAAAATATTGTCTAAGGAAATTATGGGAATATCCAAGTTGCCATTTTTCTCAGCAATAAGTGACAAAAATTCATCAAGGAATTTATACATTAATCCTGAATCTTCAAAAAAGATTGAGTACTATGGGCCGTTACTCAATGCAAATCCATTACTGAAGATGAATAAAACAAATGTGATTTCCACTAATTCACTAAACAGGGTGTTCCATATACAATGGGTACTGTTGATAATTTATTCACACTCAGACCAATCGAGAAAGAGAAGGTTATTTTTATCTTTTATGGAATATAATAAGTGTGTCATTTGATGTTTTTCTTTATATTGGATAATTTTGTCTATAAACAGTCAGCAATATTTACCAAAAATAAGACGCTGCCACACATTGCTGATGAGTTTTGTAACCTTCTAAAACCCTATTCATATCAAAAAAATAAGACGCTCTTCCCTTTTAGCAGGAATATTCATGAATAACTTAGTAAGAAGAGCAATATTAAACAGCCACTTAGCAAAAAACATATAGAGTTCTGGAACCAGTGAGTAGATGACATTTTGGTAGGTTTTCAGGCTCAAACAGGCAAATTTTTAAATTTCTGCAATTTCAGAATTATGTATATACCAACATTCAATTCATAGCAGAAATGGAAATTAATTACCCAATAAATATTTAAGTCCTGCCAATAACAAAATCGACTGGCAATTTCATTTATAACATCTACAGAAATACATCCTTTAATACGAAAAATTGTCCAACGTAAAGGAAAACATCGAATAACACAATTATTATATTCCATGAAAGATACTTCCTAGAAAAATACGCAGATTCAAAGAACATTTATTATCTGACAATACTTCACCAATATGTGAACATGGAAAACACCACAACATTCAATAACATAAGATAATATCAAAATTCTTCATAATCGCGACAGAGAAAGAAAATGAATCTGTCGGAATGTTTCGAAATCACTAAACTTTGTGAAAACCCAGGAACCTAGCCTTTATAGCCAGCTAGACATTAATAGCTTTCCACGACTTAATAACAAATTAGGCTAGTATCTATATAAGTAAGTTCATTTCCTGTAGTTGACTACTTGAAAATTACCTGACGGACGAAGCCGGTCGTGCTTGTGAAAATGAAATTGTGGAAAGTATAAAATATATCTCACTTCATCTTCGTTCCCAGATTAAACGAGGTGTTCTAATTTCAAATAACAATATTTAGATTTAATCCTGGCGCATCCGCCATATTGATGATCTCATCGAAATATATTCTACAGGTGTTTCATTTTGAATGAGCAAAACTATATTTCTAATCGAATGATTTTGTTGTACGGACATCTTTTTCTGTATATTTTACGCACCAAATAAAACACTGAATAGGCAAAGGGGTCAACCGATACCTCATATTGAAGTTCTTCGAAACCTCTTCACAACGGGTATGTGAAAAGTAATCTAATTGATTTTTATATCTCAAGCCACTGTAAATATTTTGGTTATCTTCATTATTGAATAAAGAAATCAAATAATTTTTTTTCTGCAGGGAAAAAGCAATTGGTAGAAGCTAGCGCCCGATTGCATAAACCAGTAAATTTATATTTTTGTAAATTTACTGGTATACGACATTGAGATGAATAAGTTTTTGTGTACTGTCCATGTATAAATGAAAACATGAACAAAATCAGCGGAGTTGACTAAAGTTTCTGTTATTGTTTTTATTGATATTGAAATTTCAAAAAAATATATATTTGGATGCATAATTTCGAGTTTGCGAGGTTGACTTGGTCCATTGTCCGAAACGAGAACAGCTTTAAATTTTGATCTTCAACTTCTGAAACAAAATAATTCCAGCACCAGTTACAAAAATAGCGTTTGTAACCAGCGCTTTTTTATTAGCACGCCCAAAACTGGCAGGTAGTTCTTGTTTTGTTATTCTAAAGTATGAGGATTTAACGACCTGTGAAACATCAGTGATAGAATCTCCAGATTTATTATGATATAGCAACTGTGTAACTCTATCCTTTGCTGCCTTAAATAGACTCTTGAACACACGGATGTCTAATGATAAATATTTCAAAAAATTGAATTTGATCAAACAGATCGCAATGAATAATGGCTATGATGCAAATTTAGTTAGCAGCATATTACATGAGAAAAACAAAAATTAGCTTTACAACATATATATCCACTCGGTGAACAACAAGAAAAGGAATTCAGTAGTGTAACATATATAGGCAGTATTAGCCATAATGTGAAATCCTTCTTAATAATTCAAATTCAAATATAGCGTTCAAAACATCAACAAATTTAGGTTCATTTATCAGGAATTATAAATCTCCAATTAATAAAGAAAATAAATCAGGTGTTTATAGATTGGATTGTGCAGATTGCAATTGTTTTCATATAGGTAGAACAGGAAGAAATTTTAATGTTAAAATATCTGAACATAAACGCAGTTTCATCAATTCGAATTATTCATATCATCTTAGGGAAAATGGTCACTCTTTCAATCCAGAATTTAAGATCCTACATTCTGAGAATGGAGGTATAAAACTCAACCTTCTGGAGCCCTTGAAATTAACAGATTAAGGTTCTTAATGATCAGGTGGACATAAATAACTCACCCTTATTAAATTTATTTTCTAAACATTAGTTCAAGTACGGATAGCTCTGAGTGGATTGCCTCTTCAGTATATATAAAAATTTGTTAGTAAGATATATTTGTAGTATTCATTCGTTCTTGATAAAGATACTGTGTATCGAAACGCGTTGAGCATTTAATGATATATTTTAGTATAAAGCATCGTTTACTTGTATTTGACAAATCGACATGGTCTATAATTATTCGGATTGTTCACGTCTCCTTTCTTGTAAACGTGTATAATCTTGGCTATCTTCAGTTTATTAGTAAATGTTCCTTGCTCGAGACATTGGTTTATTATGTTTCATAAAGGACTGCGAATAATCGAAAATATTCTCTTCGAAAGAATAGTATTTTAACCAAAGATTTCAGCAGTTGGCTGGCTTTTTATTTCCTGGACAATGTCTCTCAGTAGCCCGGTAATTAAATAGGGAGTTAGGTGACCTAATCTGCTTGAAGGTCATATTTTGGGTGATTTTCACCGCTTTATCAATTGATGGGGAACACTGATTAGATATGGTTTAACTCATACTTGCAAAATCATCATTTCATTCACTTGCAGTCAGCATGGTATCAACTGATGCTGATTTCTTTCAGGACTCTTTGGTGATGATGTTCCATATTGCCTCTACTTTGTTTCTTGCCGATGACATTTGCGGAATATTTCTCATTTTGTTAGCATCTGCATAGCTTTCCCTCAGTTTTCGTTTCGGGACATTGAGAAGTTCTTTTAATGCTTCACTCCTCTGCACCCTATGAATAGTTTGGGTCGCATCCACCGCCTTTCTCAGAGATTCGCAGATTTCTGAGTAAAGAAAAGTGCTACCATGCAAAATACCTGCTCGTACTGCTTGGTAAAAGTTCGTCCATAAGGAGTATGTATTGTTTCGTGAAAGTTATTATAACTAACTTCCTCACTTTTAGTGATTATACTATTCCATTTAACCTCCTTCAATAGGTCTTCGAATTTTTTAATACTCACATCGCTAATCAAATAATCGTCACTCTTTCGTAACTTTCAGTCCCTGATATTTTGAATTTAACTTCCTGCATTCGGTGATCAGATTAAAAGCGGTCAAAGGTACGGGAGATGCAAAATTGTTCAATAATATTTGTGAAACGTTGTCTATGCACGTTGCACTTGTACAAGTTGTTCAACAAGGTTCATTGAATATATGGGATAAACCGAACGGTTCCATCATTTCTATAATTTCTATCGAATTCCGATTCTGCTTTAGAGAGTTTATGTTGAAATCCCCAGATATGGTCACCATGAATCGAGAGTCTTTAGTGAAAATCTGTGAATATTGTGTCAGCTGTGAGAAAAAAACTTCTAGGTTTCTTGTACACTGATGAAATAATCATGTTGACACTTGAGATCTGTACTCAACAGACCTCAAAATAGTCTTCCACTGACAATTCTCCTATTCCCTCCAATTTCACGGATTTGGTTTCTTCAAGAACAAATATGGCTGAGCCTCCATATTTTTCTTGGTACCGGTAAAACAATCAGCCATTACACAATTGTTCCAATGTTCCGTTACACAACAGACTTTCGTATAATTCTCCGTTTTCACTTCTGCCAAATTATCTATTTTTAGTAGAATTGATTGTATGTCAATATCACTCACTACAAAATGTGATCTCTCTTTTTCAGGTTCAAAAATTTCTTGAGTGATACCTTTTCGATCGCGAAAATGTAAAACGTTGATATATTACTTGGCCAATTCTCTGGTTTACATAAATCGTCAATCAAATTCATTTCAGTACTTACTTTGAAAGATCTGCTCTTGGCTCCTTCTCTTACAGGCATTTTTTCAACTTTGAATGTTTTTGTAGGAAATTCATCATCTGATTATTTCATCGTCATTTCTTTGGTAATGTTGAAGTAAGCTCTTCCAATGTGAATCCACGCGTACCTCTCTACACTCTTGAATAAAATCATATTATTTTCTGAAACACGTACGGCCGTTACTAAATTATTCCTTGATTCCGCTTCTCCTTTGGAATTTTTTTAGATTTCGACTTCATTGTCGATTAGTCTGGTTTATTTCCTTTCTCTTGGGAATGTTTGCTGAACGTGGCAACATCGGCGACAGAGGTATCAAAGATACCTCTTGTTTTTATTTTTGCAATTGAATTATTGTTTTCTGGTGGTCGACTATAGATTGCAAATCGGCACTGATTGTTGTTTCAATTCTTATTTCATTTTTAAAATCTCTAATTCTCATTTCAATTTTATTTTTTCGACGTGTTTGTTTAGGTTAGGCTGAGCTATCTCTCCTGAATAAGTTCCGCATTCATCCAGCTATTTATATGATTCCTGATGTTTTCACTGACAGAAATTTCTTCAGGAACTCATTTCGTGAAAATTGTTTCTATTAATTTATTTTTATTCAGTTTATTGAGCTGAACACAAATATCTTCGAACGACACCTTGTTGCCGTACCACTACCATTATTAGGAGTCGCCGATATCATTCAAATAACGACAGATGTATGTACCGATCTACGGATTAAATCCGCTAATAAAAAAATCTTTAGCCGCGAATGTAGGAACTAAGTCGCATTTTGTTTTATCCGCGAATAGTGGAAATGCGAATGTAGAAAGGGCGAATGAGGAGCCTTTCCTGTATTGAGTTTTTCTGTCATTGCATACACCTCTGCAGACTTTGTGATTGCGAATGAACAGAATAGCGATGCAGAAATTCCAGAACCTTCTATAAAAAATATTCATACGAGTATCGAAATAACGAGTATAACATATTCGACATCTTTGATGGATTTTAAGATATATATTCAAGATTGCCACAAATAAACTGAAAGAATTTATGCTTGTATTCCTTCACTGATTTGCGGTTACCTTTATATGATTCTCCATTTGAGATATATGAATATTTTATGAATATTATATGGGTATGTTCACCACTAATGAAGATAAGTTTAACCATATTGTGATGGGAATATGACGAACGCCTTTAAAAAATCAAAACTGATTTGATTTTTGAGCACGTACACCACTCTAGCTGACAAGACATGAGTTCTACGATGGAGATTTCATTTAACAATATTACAGGTAAAATAGGTATCTACTATATTTTTAGAATATATTCGCATCAACTTTGATAAAAGGTTTCGATGAAGAAGAAACACTGCTATTAGTTGCTGAATATTAAATTAACCATCGAATTTCTAACAGGCCTCTGTTAAAACTGTTAGTAGAATAAAAACGACGAGGGGGAATACAAAGGCAAACCATTCACATTTAACGATATGCATAACAAGAACTCACATTAAATATGTAGTAAATTTTTATTTCCAATAATTTGCATACAAAACGAACTCCACGAGATTCAATTTCATTAAAATATGGAAATAATTCACGAGCTTTATACAGAGCTATGTTATAAAGTGAATTATGCAGTCGGTCATATTTTACGATGTTGCCAGGCCAAGGTTTATCTACGCAGAGCATTGTATTCAATCAATGAAATCGAAAAAAGCACAAAACGATAGCTCATATACGTTTTCATAGATTTTAATATTTGTACCATTTGTACTTGTATTCTAACCGTTAAAGATGCACATCACCTTCTTTTGTATGTGAGGGATTTGGGATCGTTGGTTTTGGTATGAACAGAAGTTATCACTTCGAACTATTGTTCAATATTATCAGAATAATGCAGTATGTTACAAAATAAACTCGGCACGCCCACTATCTCAAGATGGACTGATTTCGGCTTCCATTTTCAATTAGACGGGGACCAGTTTCTAAGTTATTTTGGAGCATTAAAATCAACCCCTATCTGAGAGTAGGTAGGCTGCTTAGGCAGCATCTAAGTCGAAAGTCGTTATAGGGAAAATATCGAATGTCATATTTTTGGAAAGGTGTTTTCTATTCAAGAATTGTCCACCTCCAAGACAAGAAAGACTGACTGTAACAGAAAAAAAGAGACACTTCAATTTTTGATAAGAGGGGGACCAATTTGATAACGGAAGTACTTCTTATCCCTGAAAACAAACACTGAGTTTAACAGAAGTAGATTTGGTAATGGCTGACACATGATTATGCAGGCAAACTCCGTTGTATTTTTTCGATGTCTTCTTAATTTATAATGTCACCTAATAAAATTGAAAATCCAATTTCGATTCGAAAAATATCTGTGTTACCGCTTAAAGTGAAAATAGAAATGTTTGATAGTTTACGTCTTGAAGAGTCGTTTGCATCCATATCACGCTCATTCAATGTTAACAAACCAACTTATCCAAGAGAAGGCAGAGCATCTTTGCGAACATTTTAAGGAACCTAATGGTATTTGTGGTAATGGAGGATTTCAAGCATCGGACGGTTGCGAAAAAAGCTAATATTCTGATCTGAATTGAAGGCAGCATAAGATAGAGTTACACTGTTGCTATGTTTGTTCTGAGTGGAACGGACTCTTGAATCATGATCTTCAACAGTTTGAATTCAAGAAAGGAGATTATATCGGACTCAATTCATATCTGGCATCTTGTGACTGGTCTTTTTAAGACCAAAAGTGAATGAATATATCTTCAAATTTCATAATAACCTAGATGAAGGATTGTATCGATTCATCACCTTGAAAAGAATTACTCCTGGTGAGTTTCCCGTATGGTATTCCAGAAGGCTGATTGCACTCGTGCAGAAGAAGAAGAGGATACATAAATGCTATAATCAGTATGGATCGAGATCAGATTATACAAAGTTTAGCTCATTACGTTCCGAGTGCCATAAGTTAAATGAGAAATTGTATCTTACTTACATAAAAGATCTCGAAAATAAAATTTCATCTGATCCACAGTATTTTTGTAAATATTTGAGTTCGAAACGCAAAACTCTAGGTCTTCCTGCAAGAATGGTGTATGATGGGGCGTCTAGTTCAAATGGGAGTGATATTGTCAGTATGTTCGCGAAATTTTTTTCTGGTGTCTATAGAAGTGATGTCGTGGTTCCACCTCTGTACAATTTCAATAGTAAAGTAATGCATCATCTTGTAAATTTTCTACTTCTGAGGTTTGTGAACTGTTGATAGGACTGAAGGTGGATAGTTCTGCGGGCCCGGACGGGGTTTCATCGTACGTTTCAAAAAATTGTGCTACAACTTTGGCGAAACCTTTAACTGAAATGTTTAATAACTCTTTGAAGGCAGGTTACTTTCCAGACTACCGGAAACAAAGCTTTGTGATACCTTTGTTTGAATCTGGTGACAGTTCTGTGGTTTCAAATAATAGAGTATTAGCCATACAATCAACTATTCTTAAGTTGTGGACTCTTTAGTTTGTAAATACTTATCGTGAAAGTTTGTATCTGTGATTGTGTCTCAACAGCACGGTTTTATGAAAGCCAAGTCCACTGTTTCTAATTTACTTTTATATGTTGATGCAGTGATTGAATGTTTTGAGTCGGGACACCAGATGGATGCTGTGTATACATACTTCAGTAAGGCGTTCGATCGCGTGAATCATATTTTACTGTTGGCTAAACTCTCGGCTTTGCAGTTTTCTTTGTGGTTGAATACAAATTGCAAAATATAAGAACTATTTCTCGAGTCCTACACCAGTAACATCTGGTGTTCCTCAAGGGTCACACTTGGGTCCCATTCTATTCAATATTTTCGTTAACGACATAGCTTCCGTTATTTTGACAAATTATTTATTATTTGCTGATGATGTTAAGATTTTTTCACGAATTGAATCATTGGACGATTGTAAACGGTTACAACAGCAGATTTCATAGTTTCGAGAAAAATTTTTGGTATCTAAACCTCCGAAAATGCAGTGTCATCACATTCTCTAGAAAAAAAGATGGATATTTTATTCGACTATCGTATGGGCACTGAATTGCTTGGTAGAGTAGAGAATGTTGGAGACCTTGGTGTTCTCTTGGACAAATAACTAACATAAAGAGCATTTTGTAGATGAGTCCAAAAAAGCCTACAGAAGCCTTGGATCTTTTATCACAATTTGCGCATCTTTTTCAGAGTCTACGCTGAAGTGGATTTACTGGGCCTTAGTTCGTTCTGTGATGGAATGTGCCTCCCCGGTCTGGTCTCTCTTTTACAATGTCGACTCCAATATATTGAATAACATACAACGCAAGTTTCTCAAATACTTGTTAAATAGGCGAAGTTCACCTTCGCCAAATACTGGGCAGTTAATAAGTGCGATAGGTGCAGAGCTTTGTATTGGATCATTGCAGTCGCGTAGTAGGATTGCGGATTTATGTTTAAGCTAATAAACTGCCTTATTGACTGCCCTAATCTTCTGAAGTGAATTCCCTTTTACCTGCCTGGTAGACTAATAAGAAAAACTCCCTAACTCAGGGTAAGTACTACTACTAGTAAAACAAATTATGGTTGTGGATCATTCTTGCATCCCACATTGTCAGTCGTAAATTCAGTCTGTGATAGCGTCAATTTTTTTCCAAGTCATTGTCTAATTTTAGGACATCTGTTGCTCTACAGCTTGGAGAATGTTAGGAAGTTGTGATTCTCAATTTTCTGTTTTAAAATATTATGTCCTTATTTGTTGTGTCTTTCCTGTTTTAGGTTCTGAATCTATTGTACTATAATTATTTTAGAGTATAATAATATTGCAAGGTGTTATTTTTTAAATGGGGTTTTCCGTATAAATTATCTACTCTACAAATATCCTTTATAAAGAATGCGTAAGTTTCAAGTTCGAATTTTTGTGACTGATTTCGAAATTGTTATGTTTCAAAAGTTGAAAATTATTGAAAGGAAAAAAAATTTTACTTTGAAGCTATTCTAGTTTTGGACAATCCACCATATCATCTTCACAAACTTGAAACAATGCATCCAAATATGAAAGGGACATTTCTACCTCTACTCACAAGTGGTGCCGTCAACTGTAATCTATCAGTGTCAACTTTCAAATTTTGAGCAAGGTCGTCGTGCAGTTGGTATTTGATATCAGTTCAAAGTAGACAGCTTCGTGAATTTTCACTAAAATGGAAAGTGAATTTCTTGTGCTGATCAAGTATTACGTGAAATATCCGTCACTGAAACTAAAGGAAACTTGATAAATACCACGGGGACTCCGTAAATCAATTTAAATTAAGGTTAAAAAGTGTTTTACTCGCCGCGAGATGGTTGCAGCGATTACTCACACTCGACCATAAGCTCAATCGTGTGACAACTTGAAAAAGAGTGTTTAGCGATGTTCAGCCATAATCTGAACGAGTTTTTGCGCCGTTAGGTCGCTGTAGAAGAAAAATGGATCCATAACAATAAGCCAGAGACCAAGGAACAATCGAAACAGGAGCAAAGAAGGCCAAACAGAGTATGACAACCAACAAGTTCATGGCCACAGTTTTTTGGCATACATGCGGTGTCATTCACATTGATTACTTCGAGAAAGATGAAACGATCACCGGCAAAAATTATTCAAAGCTATTGAATAGATTCGACGTTCATTTGAGGCAAAAACGGCCGCATTTGGCGAAGAAGAAAGTGCTGTTCCATCAAGAAATGCACGTGTGCACACTTGTCTAGTCACGATGGCCGAAATCCAAGAATTGGTATGCGAACTGCTACCTCACCCAGCACATTTTCCAGATTTAGCCTCTTGCGACTATTTTGGTTTATTAACCTAAATAAATGGCTGGGCGATAAGAGATTTGTGTCGGAAGAAGTCATTTTAAGAACCTTGAGAAAACCTATTATTCGAAGTGTAATGTCCTGGGTTTCAGAATGGAGCTTAATGTGTTGGCAAGCCAACTAATGAAACACGTCACTCATAATTTACAGTTTGATACAAGACGTCTCCATAGTACCATAGTTACAATTGGATCCTTCTGATCAAATTCTATCCTACAAGTGTTATCATATATAATGCATACTCTCTAAAACCAACTTATTCTAATTTAACCTACTTAATTTATATATACAGTGTATCCTATATATAGGTATGGTCTATTGCTAGACCATACCTATTTATACTTACACTACACGAGGGAATAAAAAGATTAGAAAAACGCTGGACTAAATGTATCGAGCTAAAAGGCAATCATTCAGAAAAATAAAATGCCGAAAAAAAATTGTTTTATTCAAAAAGTCACTGACTTAT
This sequence comes from Cryptolaemus montrouzieri, assembly GCA_013387265.2. Classification (NCBI taxonomy): domain Eukaryota; kingdom Metazoa; phylum Arthropoda; class Insecta; order Coleoptera; family Coccinellidae; genus Cryptolaemus; species Cryptolaemus montrouzieri. The sequence goes on from JABFTP020000165.1 coordinate 1,308,671, forward strand.
AAGACCGCCCCTGTACATCACCTGAAAAACATATCAACAAAGGCGGGTGATTTTTCTGTAACAATAACATTTCATGACATTACTACAAATACCGTGTCTTATATTCGTGTTGTGACAGTGGATATCTTAACAGAACACTTCGGAATATAAATATTTCAGTTGCCGAATAATCGAAAATTCTGAAAACCCATCAAAAATTGACGAACAATTCGATATCAATGAAAATCTAATGTAGAGAAAGAATTGTAGGAATAAATTACTTTCACCTTATCCGTTACGGCCATAAATCCGATCCCCTTAAAACTCGCAATCAACATAAGGCCATTAGCGTGCCTCGGACGTGTATATATCTCAGTCCGGACCTTCGGTAGGAGGATCAGCGTTATCTATCGCCCTTGCTCGTATCGTGCCGATGCCTGCTGTTTTGCTATACTGGCGCTCTGGTTATGTCCTTGCGAAAATCGACAATCCGCAGTGCCGAAGTGCTTACTCAATCTGGATTAAATTTTTGCTGCGAGAATCCACTCTGAAAATCGACAGTATTAAACCAAAGATACTATCTTCTTACATGAAATTCCTTGAATGTTTTGGGCATTCCTGGAATGGTATGTTTTATTTAATAGTTTTAATCTGTCAATTCCAAATCGATATAAGTTTCTCTCAGTATCTCTTTCACTATTTCAAAGGGTACAAAAATTAGTTATTATCGTATATTGAATCAGTTATATTGGAAAGATTTCTATCTACATTAGCAAACTAGTCATTAAATCTCTCTGCCACCTCATTGGAATCAAGATTCAATTTATTTTTGTTTACTGTCTCCGAGTCTGCAGAAGTTGTTTATTCTCTTACAGAAATGAGAGTTTCTCGTTGACATCCAGATATTCAGGTCTGACACTGTGATAACATAAGGCAATCTACTATATCTCGTATTTTAAAGATTTCATTTTAGAATTCACGTTACAAAACAGTTTTTATGTGCGAAAATAGATACAAGAGTGAAGAGTGTATATAGAAGTGTCTTCACAAGCCATTTATGTCACTATTGGAAAGCTATCAAGTATCGTCCAATCTATACCTGACAGCTCCTCCATAAATAAAAATTGTTTACGACTGTAACATAAATATAGTATGAGGCGAAATTAAAACTTTGTGCTGAATGATCTGATATCTGAGCTTTCAACAGTTCCCCTCTCCAAATTAATGAAAATATCATCCGAACGAGTAGGTGAGTGATGACTTTATTCGAGTAAGCTGAAAAACAAGCATTCTAATATTCAATTGAACAAGAATCGTCATAAGGCATTAAGTGCACTTATTTACAATATCGAAGGCATTTACCCACTTTAGAATTTTGATTTTGATATTCAGAAGTCAAACTTAAGAGTTGAATTTAACCCTACTCAACTTGAATCATATGGAATCTGCAGATTGTTATTTTAATGATCGCCCAACTATTTCATGAAACTTGATGAATGGCCATCTCGAAATCGATAAGAACACTGGCCGACAAAAAAATTGTTGTAGATGTAACATAAAGCTGAAAAGTATATCATGGTAGAATGGACCTATCCAAATACAAAAATAAGAAAGGAAAATCGTGATACGTAAAATTTTCTCGTTACATTTATGAAGCCATATTTGACGTTTATATATCTACTTTGTATAGAAAACATGTTTTAACTTTTTTCTAACAGTATATATTGACTCTATCTACTTTTACACCCACTAACCGTACTTTACATTTGAGTCAAACACAAAGATTAAAAATATTGATTTAAAATATTTGAGTTTGGGAGGCTTTTACTTGGTTAAGTTCCATTATCAATAATAAAAACTAAGTACTGTGTTTTAAGGAATTTTACTTATTAATTGCGATTCGTAACGCGTTTCACTACACCGTAACTTCTTCAGACGAATAAATGTACAGAAAATAAGAATGAGTATATAAATAGAAATGTTCTAGAGTAATTAAAAGCTTATTGGGTTGCTTCTTCTTGAGTGGTTATTTATGACAGGTATATCCAATAAAATTAAGGAATAGATTGCTTTATTATTTGTATGCAAAATTTCAAACTGTGAGTCGAAAGAGTGATTATTTTCTTAAAGATATACATAGTATATAGCTTTTTGTTTAGTCTTGCCATAAATTCAACAATACTTTCACTCGCGAACTGTTTTGTCCCATAAAATTTACTTCGTTCTGCTATTTCCTACGGTTTGGGGTTCAAATGATCACTCATTAATTTCACAAGTTCATCGTATCTATGGTAGGTATACATCTCTTGACAAACTCGTGTCAGTAACTCGGCACTAAAGTTTCCTTGAGGAATATCTTGCGTCTCGAAAAACAGTTCGAGTCTCTCTACAAAAATATCCCAGATGTCTTTATTAAGTGTGAACTGAATTTTATGATTGTCTGATGCCATTGTTTTTTGCACTTTCGCCCGTTACCGTTTCGACATTGATGTTGTCTTGATTTTGCGTCTTGGTGTTGTCAGACTGCTTCGGCAGTGACGTTTCATCGTAGAGTTCCGCCATTTCTTCACTAAAATTTTTCTTAATGAATCGACACTTTCTGGTTCTGAAATTTTCATATCTGAAGGTTTTAATTGTTTTAAAAGATCGTCTTCTTTGAGTTCATAAATCCACGACACTTTTCCTTCCGTCCGCTATATACTGTCTTCTGTCATCCTCCAACCGCGTGTTAAATGTCACTTTCGTTACGAAAAATTGAAGAAATTTCACTTTTTTCTCAAATTTTCACAATTGTTCACTTGTTTGTATCCTCGTCGCCAATTGTGGTGTTTTCAGATAGAAACACAAGAAAACACAAGAGATTCTATTTACATATATTTTATATAAATCTCAATTTAATATCGAATACCGAATACCATGTTACATTGAATACCGTATACATTAAAACTTAACTATTGAGCATCGTTTTACCAAATCTATCACTTTTATATGAGCACTACACTAATTATATACATCCCAGTTTATATTTAAAGAAAAAGCATGTTTGCATTAAAACTCGAAAACCGCTGAGCTAAGAAAAAATTTTCCACAACACTGTATTCTACATAAAAAAGTTCCTGTAGAATGTCCAACTTATCTTTATGTAACTTTGATGATGATGGAGATATCCGCGTTGGACGATTTTGACAAAATTCGAGAAATTTTGAATAAGTCCAGAAAGGAAAGATATATCAGAAAAATTTCAACACCACTATACTAGTCCCTGAAAATAAGATCGAGAGAAGAGAGTTTTCTCTGTCTGCAATATTTAACATAGCTACCGTACAAATACATCGAAATTCACCCACCCTGTACATGTATGATATAGCGCATGCAGTTTCTATGTTTTGAAATATACCCTGTATATAACAAAGAGAACTGGAACGAAGAAAAAAAAGCAATATATTTAACAATGACGTGAAGGGACGATTCGATAAAATATTGAAGGTGAATTATCCGTGGCAGGCCTGGAAGCTCCCTCATCAACTTCTAATGACTTACTTTTTGCTTTCATAGGTTTGAAAGAAAAACAAACCAAAATTCAATTCTTTTAATTCGGTTTTCTTTTCAAGCGAAAGAAAAAGCATTCCAAATTGGATTTGGGTCGATCGGAAGTTGTACGCCTTAAGGCTTCGATCCATTTAGAGAAAATAACCACTCGTGTGGCAGACAAGCAGAAGAGCACGGTCCAAAGTGGCGCGAACTATATACAAGTCAACAATTTGATCGAGTTATGTTTAGATATATGTGTGTTGAAATCCGCAATAAACGAATAATCGTAAAAGCAAGTAGAGCTGGGTCTCCGGATCGATCGCCCGAATGAGACATTCATCTTGATTTAGTCGGAGTAAAGTCTTCCACACACTTCTCGTAACTTGCTTATGGCAAGCGGTGAGAGATAGTGGATTTGGTGAATATTCGCGCCTATAGATTTTGCTTGAGAGCATATGAGATTATTATGTTTACTTTGAAGAGGAAATTTATCCAATTTTGTTGATGGAAAATAATGCTCCCTGAAGAATAAATGTGAGTTATCCATATAGAAGCCTGTCTAATTATTTCTTTGAACATTTTTATTGAATAATTATTTAGGAAAAAATACTGGTCTTCAATTTCACAAAATATAACAAACATTAGGTCCACAATAAAGTTCTCGCTGTTTTTTTATGAAAATACAACTTCATTGTGAAAAATGGTTATAGATGAATCATTCAAAATATTGTCGAGAGCTCGAATACCGTGACGATAGAAGTTTTTGTCTTTTGAGGCTTTCTACGACTCAATCCATTTTTCGAGCTCTTCATATGAGCGGAACTGCTTATCAGCCAGACCATGTTCCATCGAACGGAACAAGTAGTAATCGGATGGTGCAATACCTGGGGAATATGGCGGGTGGGGTAGGACTTCCCATTTGAGCGTTTCCTAATAGGTTTTAACGGGTTTGGCAACGTGAGGCCGAGCATTGTCATGCTGCTCGTATTTTCGCGCCGTGATTTACGCAATCGCATCAATTGAGTTCGACACCGTTCTCAGTGAAGGTTTTGTTCAGTTTCAACAGCTCATAATGAATAACAATGACTTGGTCTCACCAAATACACAGCATAACTTACGGAGCGTGAATATTCGGCCGAGGCAATGACGTAGAAGCATGACCGGGTAGTCCCGAAGATTTTTTTTCTTTGGATTGCTGTAGTGAGTCCATTTCTCAACACCCGTTACCATGCGATAAAGAACACCCTTTCTTTCTTGCCGCTGGAGCAGTTGTTCATAGGCGAAAAAACGACTCTCAACGTCTCTTAGCTTCAAATCATAAGGAACCCAAGTTCCTTGCTTTGAATCATTCCTAACGCATGCAATCGCTTGGAAATGGCCTGGCGGGTAACTCGTAAGGCTGAAGCAAACTCTTTTTGCGTTTGGCACAGATCCTCATCGATCAATTCCTCCAATTCAGCGTCTTCGAAGATTTTTGGCCTTCCTTCACGGGGAAGGTCGTCCACATCGAAATCATCTATTTCGAAGCGACGGAACCAATCCCGGTATGGTGTTTCACTCAGAGCAGCATCTTTGTAAACTTTTTGGAGCTCTCTATGATCTTCATTATTTGGCACAAAATCACACATTTTCCCACAACTAGAAGTATATGACGCAAAAACAAAATCACCAATTTGTCACAGTGGTTTGTTTACCATATGTCTAAGCTTTGTTCAAGAGGTTCTTGATATGTAAGTATCGACCAGCACTTACTGCTGGAGCCATCTATTGAGAAACAGTGAGAACTTAGTTGCGCACCTAATATAATTATGTTAAATGTTAAATTGAACTTTCAAATCTAAGAAAATTTAATTTCTACATTCCGTCAAAAAATTACCAGGAATTTGTCAATGAAATGTCAAATTTATAGTATCGCCTTCAAAATAGGACTCTTACGAAATAATATCTTCACACCAACGAATAATCCATCTATCAAAACATCTTTCAATCGATTTATCGGGAATCGACTTCAGTTATCTCGAATTCTCTTTTGTGTCTTCTATCAATTCAAAACGGGTAATTCAAATTTTGAAAAAAGAAAAAAATCGGCCAGAGCCATATCAGGTGAATACGGTGGATGTTCTATAGTATTTGTTGAGTTTTTGGTTGAAAATTCATTCACAATGATAACCTTGAGAGAAGGTGAAAAACCCATCAGTTTTCTTCCGACAAATCTGGCCTTTTTCAACGATAGCATAATATTCAAATAATATTCTTCATTTACAGTCTGACTTTCTGGCGAGAATTCCAAATGCACAACACCGCGATAATCAAATAAAATAGTCAACATTACATTGACTTTTGATCGACTTTGCTGGTTTGGTGGTTTCGATTTCAGTTCAGTTGGAAGGCGCCATTACGGAGCTTATAGACTTGTTTACATTTCAAACTCATAAACCCATGTCTCATCACTAGTTACAATGCGTTTTATGAATGTGAGGTCGGAATTGACTCTTTCTTGCATGTCTTCCACGACCATCCGCCATCCAATATTTGAAGAAAACTCAATTTTTTTGAAGCCAGTCGAGGAGCAAGGCGTTTCATGCTCAAACAATTGCTTAAAGTGATACGAATGAATTCGTGATACAGAGAAGGTTCGTTGCTGGAATATAACGTACCACACATACTCACGTGTTTTCGATAAGCTCGATTAACCGTTAAAAGAGTTCTAGTTCTTCGTCACTGTGGTTGTTGGTGCATAGGCTTGAACTATAGTTAGGAGTATTTTTGATTTAATTAGAACACCAAGTACATGACTCTTGGACCTATTATTTTAAGTTCTCGTATCTGATCCTGCCAACTATCGCGGAATAACCTTATTAAGCACCTCTTTGAAACTGCTTACAAAGATTCTTGCCGATGACATAACGTCAACAATGCCAATCAGCGAAGAGCAACAAGGCTTTCGAAAAAACCGGTCCACGGTCGATGCACTATTTATTACAAGGCAATTAATAGAAAGATTCTCTTGAATATAACACTCCAGCATATCTTTGTTTTATAGACTTATCGAAGGCCTTCGACAGAGTCCAACTGAAGGATGTAATCAAGATACTGGAAAACAAAGAGGTACCGAAAAATATATAAGACTCATAAAAGATCTGAACACTAATACAACAACGCAAATACGAACAAACCACACCCTAACGCAGCATTTCGGAACAACGTCGGGCATCCGCCAAGGTGATAGTCTTAGCCCTCTACTATTTAATACTGTTATGGACCAACTTGTAGAGAGCGTTAAAAACTTGGGACTAGGATACCGCATGGGAACCTACAAAATCAACATCTTATGCTATGCCGATGACGCCGTACTCATTGCAGAATCAGAAGACGACAAACAAAGAATGTTATACGCCTTTAGCAAACGCGCAAAAAATTTCAATATGGAAATCTCAACAAGTAAGACAAAATGCATGACCATAGCTAAGGAACCTCTGCGCTGCAAGTTAACAATAGACAACGCCACTATAAACCAAGTCATGTCATTCGAATACTTAGGGTGCAAAATAACAAGCACAAGATACCTTGAAGATGTAGTAAGGAGACAAGCGAACAAAGCAGCTGCAGTATCGGGACATCTTAAACAACCAATTTGGAGAAATAAACACCTCAGTATACCATGCAAATCCAGAATCTACAAAACATGTGTGCGACCAATTATGACATACGGGGCAGAAACAAGAGCGGAAACGTCGGTAACAAAGAGGATACTAAGAACAACAGAAATGAAAACGCTAAGAACTATAAACGGTTACACATTGAATGACAGACAAAGAAATACCGACATAAGGGAAAAATGTGAAACAGACGATATTGTAAGATGGGTAAGAAAAAGAAGAAGAGAATGGAACCATCATGTAAACAGAATGGCCACGGATAGAAAAGCCAAAATCGTATATAGCAACATACCACACGGAAGAAGACCCATTGGACGACCACCAAAACGATGGCGGGACAGTTGGCAATCAACTTCACAAGAACTGCTGCAGGGAAACCGGAACTCAACAGGCGCTACGCCTTCTACACGGTGAAGAAGAAGAAGAAGAAGTATCTGATTTACGTGTCTATTCCTCTTGAGTTCTCCTCGCCCACATAGCAGAGGAAGTTTGCTGAAGTGAATGTGATCTGGCCTTCTCCTGTTCTACGGACTTCGATCAGGCCTATTATATCCCATTTTATGTTTTGAGCTCTTCTTCATGTTCCATCATTTTATATTATAAGGATTTGTATATGAGCGAGTTTTTGCCACCCCCAGAATCCTTGAGGCAGACCTTTCTGAAGGTGTGGCATTTGAGATTTGATATTCTATCCACCTGGGGTACATTTTCAGTTGTTTTTAAATTCGTTATATTCATTTTAAGGGGTTTATTTGGCCCAGAAACACCACGCTGGCCATGCGGGCTGGTGAATTGAAGATTCAGACGCTGCTTGCAGCCGCCCATTCTGGATCAGACGCTACCATGTTTGTATTTTCTTAGATTTGCCTTTGTCACTTTGAGACCTTGCCAGCATGTGTGACCCTACCAGTAGCTACGCTACCGCTCCCTGGACATTGAAGGTTACTGAGTCCTTCCACCACGTCAAAATCCCCGAAAAGGATGTTTAAGATGTTTCCAGGGCAATATAAGCGGGAAGATCGAATTACATGTTTTTATCTGTAGACTTTAATGCTAAGGTAGGTAGCAGACTGGATGAGAATGAAGGTGCTGTAGGACCGCACGGTTTGAGATATCGAAATGACAAGGGAAACCTTTTGATCGATTTCGTACATTAACACAAATTATACAGGGATATCCACCGGAACCGTCCGTTAAAAACTTTTTGAGTTCCAATTAAAATATCAAGCTGAAATTTAATACGCGGCCATAACTAGCGATTTCCAATTGAAGTGAAATATTTTCGAAGTGATATCATTTCCGGTTATACCAGAAGTGGGTCATCACTTTGTTATTTCAAATGGCAATCTACCTTTTTTATTATACATCTAGAAGCGACATTCGAGTAAGGCATAAAATACCCGAGTTCTTGGCACTTATCTGTCAAAACTATTGACAGATTTAATAATTTTTGTTATAAACTCGATATTTGAGGGACATTTAAAAAAATTGTAGCTCAAGATCTTTTGCATTATAGACACAATTTTTGCTTGGGTAGATAGAAGAAGGATCAATGAATTTTTCAAGTAGTCTACTCATGTCAAATGTTTATTGCGTTGTTTTGTATGATTTTTTCAATTTGCCCTTTTTCAAACTGCAATAACTCAATTTTTTCAAATGGCACGTGCCAATTTTTATATTGCCATCAGATGAAGCGTCAAATTTTAGATGGAATTGTATCAGCATGTACTATTATCATCTCTTATAGTTCCGAGATAATTTGGGAATATATTGAATTTTGATGATTTTGCAAGAACTAACAGAGAATGCTTTGAAATATTTGAATCAAGTAGCTGAACTGGCTACGCTCACCTGACAGGTGCCTAAAATTAATGTACTTGTCACTTCGTTCGCTCGAATTTGATATTTCAACAAGAACTGTTGGTAATTTGAAGTGAAAATTTTTGTAAAACACCAGATTGATAATGAAATGGCTGATTATTCAAACGAGCATATGTTTAATCTTTTTTTAATTCATGGCGAATGTCAAAAAGTGATGGATAGATCTTGGAAACAATTCAATAAATAATTTTCAAATTCGGCGCCTATCAGTAAAACAAAATTTTGAAAGAGTAGAAGCAATTTTCTGCAATTTGGAGGAACAAAATATTTAGAAACTAGAAGAAAACCAATTCTCGAGGACGACGACAATCAAATTAATACGCTAGCGTATTTTCGTGCCAATCCACATGCGTCCATTAAGTCAGCATCAATGGATATTGGATTGAGTTATACTTCCATTCAAAGGATCCTCAAGAAACATAACATGCACCCGTATCCTTTTATCAGACTACAAAAATTGAAACCAACTGACCTTCCCAAGCGGCTAAATTTCTGTGAAAATTAATTAATTCTGCTTCAAGAAGATGAGATAATTCTGCAAAAAATTATATGGTCTGATGAAGCCAAGTTCAATAAAAGTGGAGTAACCAATAGGAGAAATCGACATTTTTGGGGCACAGAAAATCCACATTTCATTGAGGTTATTGATTTTCAAAAAAATTCAGAACGTTTTTGCAATTTCATTGAATGATTTGTTGGCTTATCAATTTGAGAAAAATCTTAATGGACAAAAATACCTGAATATTTTGAGAGGAACATTAGCAAATTTTTTAGATGGATTACCCCTTAACATTCTGAGGGTGGTGCACCAGCACGTAAAACACGAGCTGTAGATCGGCAGCTAACAGAAATGTTCGAGGATAGATGGTGGGGTAATCAAGGACCAAATTTATGGGCTCCGCGTTTTCCGGACCTGACGCCCCTTAATTTTTATTTATGGGGCAAAATCAAGAGTGAAGTGTATCTTATTCCTGTAAAAAGTAAAGAAGAGTTACTAGAACGCATTCATAATGCTTTTCGTAATATTGATCCTGAGAAAACTAGGAAGGCAGGGCAACTCATCATGTTCGTATACGAACTGTCAAGTGTATCGAGCAAAATGGGGCCCATATTAAACAATTATTCAGATCGTAAATTAGTTTTCTCCTATGATGTTTGCTATCATTTATTCGTATTAATGTAATTATCTTCGATGATTGGTTTTCGCTTAGTTCCTACAATTTATTCATCCGAATTGTAGAAAATTGCTTTAATGCTTCGAAAGTTTATTTTACTCATAGACGGTAAATTTGGAAATTAGATATTGAATTGCCTGCAATTTCTACCCACTACTTTTGACATTCTTAAATGAATTAAGAAGAGATTAAATATATTTTCGTTTGAATAACTAGTGGTTTTATTCCAAATCTGTTGTATTTTTGGATATTTTCAATCTGAAATAACGATATCAAATTCGAATGAACGAAGTGACAAATACATTAATTTTAGGCACCCCTCAGGTGAGCATAGCCAGTTCAGCTACTTGATTCAAATATTTCGAAGCATTCTCTGTTAGTTCTTGCAAAATCATCAAAATTCAATATATTCCCAAATTATTTCGGAACTATAAGAGATGGGTATAGTACATGCTTTTACAATTCCATCTGAAATTTGACGCTTCATCTGATGGCGATATAAAAATTGGCACGTGCCATTTGAAAAAATTGAGTTATTGCTGTTTGATAAAGGCCAAATTGAAAAAATCATACAAAACAACGCAATAAACATCTGATATGTGTAGACTGCTTTAAAAATTCCTTGATCCTTCTTCTATCCACCCAAGCAAAAATTGTGTCTGTAGTGCAAAAGTTCTACGAGCTACAATTTGAATATTTTATTCTTTGCTCAAATGTGGGATCTAGATGTTTGATAAAAAAGGTAGATTGCCATTTAAAATAACAAAGTGATGACCCATTTCCGGTATAACCGGAAATGGTATCACTTCGAAAATATTTCACTCCAATTGGAAATCGCTAGTTATGGCTGCGTATAAAATTTCAGCTTGATATTGTTATTGGAACTTAAAAAGTTTTTAACGGACGGTCCCGGTGGATATACCTGTATATAATGAATACATTTTTCGAAAAACATCCAAATAGAAGATGGACTTGGTCAAGTCCCGATGGCAGAACCAAGAAAGCGATAGATTTTATAATCAGTGGTCGAAAAGATATTGTCAAAGACGTGAGTGTTCTAAGCAGATTCTTAACAGCGAGTGACCATCGCTTCGAAAGGGCAAAAGTCAGGATAAACCTGAAGAAAGAGTGGCATACTATAATTTTTCATGAAAACAGTAGATGGATAACTCCTGCGTACTAAAGAAATGAAATAGATAATACTCTGGAATATAACGAGAATATTTCAGTAAATATCTTGTTTGAAAACATAAAGAACACCATTACAAATGCCAAAGGGAAACATTGCCACAAGCAATGATAAAGATCAAAAATTGAATCAAAGAACAAAACTCCTTATGAGGAAATAAAGAGAAATATCAAACAAAACCGCTGAAGAATACAGATCCATAAATCCAAAGAATTGAGAATTTCAGGAGAGAGAAAAACTAGGAAGAAATTAAAACTGTCATTGAAAATAACAAAAGCCTGAAAGTTCAAAGAAGACGAACCGAAATCGGAATAATGGAAAAACATAAGGTTAAACATAAACATGGTAACACAATAACATACAAAAAACAGATACTACAATGTATAGGAGACTTCTATCAAGAACTGTACATATATAAAGATCGAAATATAGAAATCAACAACCCAAACGTTCCAAAAGTTTCGAACCAAGGCTCAGAAGAAATTTCTGAGATAACGGAAGATGAAATTCTATCAGCCTTTAAAGAAATGAAATATGATAAAACTACTGGAGTAGATGGTATAGAGATAGAGGGCATCAAATATGGTGGAGAGGAAATTATCAAAGCCCTAAAGGTACTACTGAATAAATGCCTTATAGAGGGTATAACACCATCGGAAGGATACACTGATGCCTGTTGCTTCCAGATTGCCTTTTGAGTATGGAGTGCGACACACTAGGGTCTCTTCTTGCAATTTGGCACGACTTCTTCTAGGCCTATTTTGCAGAGATTGTAGCTCCACGTATCGGGCGTAGGTTTTTAAAATCACCCTGTGTGATACCCCATTATGGCCGCTATATCCCTCTGTGTCACCCCTTCTTCATTGCTTCATTACTTGAGAGCAATTATTCGACCCTGCACATCGGACAAATCATTGTAATGCATTTTCAATTATGGTTATGGCTTTTTTAAATTTTGAAATTCACAGTTTCAAATCTCAGTAACGACTGAATACAATATCCCGAACATTTGCTGATAATTCAACATTTTTTATCATACTATTCAGTTTTTTTACAACAAAAACTTCATTCTTCACAAGTGGTTAAAAGTAACCAATAATGTGAAATACCGAGTGATTCCATATAAATTTGGTTGTGTGTCTAACCAGAATTCCACGAAGCTCCTATGTAAATATCAGAATTCATAATGCTGGGACCATTTCCACTTGTTGAAATTGCGGACCGTTGAAATTTAAGGGCGATTTTGGATGAAGAACGAGGGCTAGCATCAACAGGGTCCTTTCATATTGCACACGTTTATTGACATCACAACAAGGATAGAGTCGAGAGAGTATAATGCGGAGCAGAACATAAATATGTCAACTTTACGAGGCGTTGCAGGGACGACAACAAACAAACTAAATGCGTACTCAAATAAATGTCCCTCGCAGGCCAGGCCGGCATTGACGATGTGGCGCCGCGGCGCGTAGGAACGCTACCATCCAAACGTTCCCCATGATTCATGATATCCGGATCCGGCGTTATCTCATGGCCTGCCGCGACGATCAACGCTTCAAATTTAATCCAGAACCTTGATGCTGTTGCTTTTGGCGTCTTGTTTTCGCTCGGTTATGGTAGAATGAAAAGAGTATATTGTAAGTGAGAAGTTATCTAAGGGATATGTAATGTCATCTTTTATGTTTTAATCCGAAGTTAACAGAGCGGGAATATATGGGAAATTATATTATGGCATCCAATTTCCAAGAAATCAATAAGCATTGAAGAATTTTTATTTGAGGAACAATATTCAACCTTTCCCTCCTTCAAGGAACTGTTTTTCCGATCCACCCTTCATAATTGCCGTGTCAACCAACCGTCAAAAAATTCTTCAATGTGTCTACACATTGCGATAATCTCGTATTAGTTTCAAAGATTTTTCTTTTTAATCAATAAGCAGAACAACAGACTGGCTTTGCTCCTCCTTAAAAATCCATTTATTGAAAAAATCTAGGGAAATATTTGTGTACTTAAATGTCATACATTTGCGGACTGAATAAAATTTACTCAAATGAAATAAAGTCCCCCCAGCTTTTATAGTATAGGAATATACCGGGTGTGACTGAAATTGGGGCTACCCCAGTCTCTTCTTTTCTATTTGGAATATTCTGATAGAGTGAAATGGAATAAGTTGTGGATCGTTCTAGGGAATATGGCTGTACCGGATCACTTGTGTGCCTTAATCATCAACCTATATAATGAAACCAGGGATACTGTGAAAATCAATGAAATACTGTCATCAGAATTCAAACCAAAGAGGGGAGTGAGGCAAGGGTGTATTCTTTCTCCTCAGTTATTCAACATATACACTGAATACATAATGAGAAAGGCATTAGACGGATGGAAGGCATACCAATTAACGGAAGATGTGTAAATAATCTGAGATTCGCGGATGATACGGTCCTCCTGGCAACAAGTGAGGAAGAACTGACTAAGCTTGTTAGCAGAGTGGAGAGAGAGAGTACGGAACTTGGCTTGGAACTGAATGTTTCTAAAACAAAAATCATGATCGTGGACAGGATGAACAACAATCAACCAGAAAAAAAGCAAATTGATAGGTTTGATGTAGTGCAAGAATATCTTTATCTGGGATCCTTGATAACAAACGTAGGAAACGTAGAACGAGAGGTTAAACGTAGATGCGAACTAACCAAGGTAGCTACGAAAAAAATGAATAAAATTTGGGCCGATCGAAATATCGCTATTTCCACTAAAACCAGGCTTATGAAGTGCCTCATCTTTCCAATTCTCACATACGGCTGCGAATCTTGGTCCCTTCGAATGAGCGAAAGAAGAAAAATCGACGCGACAGAAATGATGTGTTGGAGAAAGATGCTTAACATCCCATGGACACAACGCCGAACGAATACATCGATTCTAAAGCAACTCCGCATAAAACAAAGACTTTCGAGTGCAATTCAACTCAAAATATTGAGATACTTCGGACACATCATGAGAAGAGGACCAGAGAATTTGGAGAAAATCATTATTCAGGGGAAAGTAGATGAAAAGAGAGGAAGAGGAAGGTCCCCAACACGATGGATGGATCAAATTACAGAAACAACAGGCCGACCCATGCATTCTCTAGTTGTAATGGCACAGGATAGAAAGGAATGGAAAACTTTCATTGATGACATTTCATTAGTCGCTACATCCTCAGGAGAGGATAAAGAATGAAGAGAGAGATAGAATTTGGGACTTGAATAGAAGACACCATTTTGAATTTGATAACATTAATATGTTTCACGATACTAACTTTCGATTTTCAAATGGGACGCCCTGTATTTTCTGCTTATTCTAATTGTTCACCTCATCCTACGACCTTGTGACATGTTTTTGAAAGGGAAACAAGACACAATCTTTTTGCAATTTTCTCTTATCACGAAAATATAAGATTGTATCAAAAAGTTTGATTGCTCATTTTTAACAGGGTATTGAAGTTACTTAAGAGCGAACATCGAAAACGAAATAATTAAAATAAATGTTCAAAAATACCACCATTCTCACGAACACAACATCGCATACTATTGATGGTTCCCCTCACAATATTATTCAACTGTTAGGCTGTAATGCCTGCAATAGCCATTCTCAAACGGTTCTCCAATTCTTGTTGGGTTTTAACAGGTGTTTGGTAAACCTTATTCTTCAAGTGGCTTCACAGGAAGAAATCTAGTGGACTCAAATCTGGTGATCTTGCTGGACATCTTATGAAACCCTTTGTACCTATCCATTTTTGAGAAAAGTCTCGTCGAGATACCGAGAGACCTCCCTTGTGTTTTGAAGAGGCGCACCATCTTGTTGAAAAAAGATTTAATTCACAACAGCTAATGGTAACTCGTCCAAAGCATCTTGTACTCGGGTCCTCAGGAATTCCAAATATCTCTCCCCTGTCAATGAACCTTCAATAATTATAGACCCTATTAGATATCTTCCCAACATCCCCATCCAGACATTGAACTCAAAACGCTCTCGGAAGTTTCCATCTTGATATCTGTGCTCATTTTGTTGCGACCAGTAGCTGGTATTTTGCCTATTGAATATCCCATTGTTCATCACTGAATAAAATCTTTGTGTCAAAATTCTCCATGCGCTTTAAAAATGAGCAATTAAATTTTCAGATACAATCTTGTATTTTCGTGATAGAAGATGTTGAGCTGAGCCAATTATCATTGTTCATGGCCTTCTAGAAAGAAAGATGAAAATTGCAAAAAAAGATTTAGTTTTGTTTTCTTCCAAAAATATGTCAAAATGTCGTAGGATGATATGAACAGTAAAAATAAGTAAAATAATACAGGGTGTCTTATTTTAAAATCGAAAGTTAGTATCGTTTCCGGCATAACCGAAAATGAAATGTCAAACATATTAATATTATCAAATTCAAAATGTTGTCTTCTATCTGATTCCCAAATTTCATCAAAATATTCGTAATAGACAAAAAGTTACAGGGGTGACCCTAGTTTCAATTACACCCGCTATACAAGGTGATTCATGAGTGATCGTACATAGATTAACTGTAGTTAGAGTACTCCAAGGGGAGTTCTAATCGGCACTTAGATTACAAGGTAACGCTATTCTATTCGATATACAGGCTGTTTTATGTTAAGCCGAGCACCGAATTCAGTGCTGTGTCAAACAAGATTGACATCAAATTGAAGTTATACTAATGCATTCATTCATATAATAAAACTATTGAAACACAGGAAATTTTGATTGTTGAAAGATAATTTCACTTTTGAATCACAAGAATTTAGTGTCTAAAATTACTACAATATGTTGCACACTCTGAAAGTTGGTTTGTGATATATACAGGGGGACTATAGTGACTGTGAGTGAATCGGCACTCAGAATAAAAAGGTAACGATATTAGTTTTCGATATCCAGGCTATTTCATGGATTTGGCTCGAACTTTCTAACCACAATAACTCTCGAACGCATAGACCGATTTCCTCGATACTTCGTACTACGAATAATGTGGTCCGAAATGGATATTGTCAACAATATTGTTTGTAGACGAGAATAAAATTCAGGGGTCAGACTGAAAAAAATGAGTCTTTCCTTCGAAATAACTAGACAAACATCCTGTGCAGACTTTTCGCGAACTTTTGCATACGATCTTAATCAGCAAAAAATGCTCTAAGAAATGGATCTACTTCGAACACTGCCACATCCCACAGTAGTATTTTATTGAGGTATGATTATGAGGATAACTCATTTCTTTTTGTTCTGTAAAAACTTGGCGAAGTTACCTTTATACGAACAACTCACGCATTGGGAATATTCATCCTTTTCCACATAATAAGATCGAGGAAGAATTACAGGGGCGATTCAGAAAACTATTCTTGAATTTTTATTGAAAAACTACAGTGTGTGTCCATGTCATCTCTCATCATATTTAGAAGATAATTGATGCATCATTTGAAAGACATCAATCGAAGACGAATATTTTTTTTGATTTGTCTTTAAAATATAACATTTTGTAGACACGTCACGAATCATTACAAACACAATCAAAACACAAAAATAAAGATAAAATTACAAAATGCAGAAAACCTTGAAGACCAAAATTACTTTCATAAAAACCCTTCAAGAGTGTATAGACTGTTCTCTGTGAGCAACGTTTTACAATATTTCTGGAATGACTTTTCATCTAGAGCTCTCACTTGTGGAGGTAATGCTTTGAATATCCTTATGTATATAGGAGTTGTCTTCTTCAATTTTAATTTAGGTTAGGTTAGGTTAGATTTCTATTGAATCTCTATTCCTAGTAAAGTAATCGTGAATGTCTAACATTTTATTAAACTTATTTTGGTTCCTCTTGATAAAAAGCAAATTTGCATGAGCTATGAGAGAAAACAATGTCATTATTTTGAGTTCTCTGAAAATAGGAGCACAGTGATCTCTAAAGTCAGCACCCACTATACATCTCACTGCAGCTTTTGCAAAACAAAAATACGCTGAATGTGAATGTGGGATGCGCCTCCCCATGCAAAGACACCATATAATGTATATAATATAAGAAATGGAAAAGTGATATGCTGCTCTTGTTTCACGCCTTTATGCAACCTTTATTTATTAATTTATTTATTATTTATCATGATAAATGGATATTTTAGCAATTTTAAGAACTTTGGTATATGTATAGTGATTCAAACACACATGAAATAAATAACGTAAATGATATAACACAATGAATAAATTACGGTACAAAAAAAATAAATCCAAGAGACTAACCTGAATTAGAAGTCTGAAAATGTATAAGAATACATGCTTTGTCAGAAAAGTTTTTAAGCAATTACTGAAATTTACTCTGAGTTATATCCGTGAATTCAACACCCAGAGCACAAAACTCATTAGCCACTCTCATATAACCGTAATTAATTGGATGGTAGGGCACAAGAAACAAATCAGAGCCACGAGTCGTTCTAACTGGTACTCTCACTCAAGCAATTCTGGGCAACGAATATTGCCCGATAGTAATTTGAAAAGAAAGGTGAGATCAGAAATTATCCTACGATTCTCTAGAGATGGAATCTTTAAATACTTCAAAATATCTGGGTAAGTATAGGTTCCAGACATCAGGTGCAGTTTATAAGCTACGTTTCTGAGGAATTTGTTCTGAATTCTTTCGATCCTATCAATGTACACCCTGTAATGAGGCGACCATATCATCGAACCATATTGCAGAACAGAGCAAACAAGAGCCATATAAACAGTTTTGGCAGCATTAGCTGATAAGTCTCTCAAATTGCGAATCATGAAACCAAGTAACTGCCTGCCCCTAGCTACCGCTGAATTTATGTGAGGAATAAACAACATAGTACTATCAAAAACGATTCCCAAATCCTTCACCTTATATACTCTATTAACAGAGTTATTGAGGATATTATAGTTGTATTCGATAGAATTTTTGGATCTGGAGAATGTTATGCAATAGCGTTTATCCACATTCAATTCCATGTCGTCTTCAACTGACCAGCTCTGCAAGATCTCCAAGTCGTGTGGTAGTTTGATACAATCTTGAACATTTGACACTAGTATATACAGTTTTGAATCATCTGCAAAAGAGAGATATTTGCAATACTTGAACAATGTCATTAATGAATAGAGTGAAAAGTAAGGGATCCAGGTGTGATCCCTGAAAATACGTGAAAAGGACGAGATATATGGTTTTTTATTTTCACATTCTGCAAACGGGATCTGAAATAACTAGACAACCAAGCAACAATCCCCTACGGAAATTCCATTCTTCTTAGTTTTTCTTCGAGCAATTTGTGATTTATTCTGTCAAAGGCTTTACTGAAATCTGCGTAAACAGAATCAACCAGAAAACCGGAATCCAAAGCCCGATAAATGTCAGTCTGATACACTTATAAGTTAGTTTCCGTGGACCTACCGAAAGAGAAACCGTGCTGCTGGTTTACAATTATATTCCAACAATACCATGAGAGATGTCGTGTCACAAAGAGTTCAAGCAACTTAGGGATGGTCGACAATTTACTAATTGGACAGTAGTTTCTAACATTAGCTTTATCGCCACTCTCATGGATAGGTGTCACATAACAGCCAATCCACAGATCTAGAAGAATACCGCTGGCTAATGATCGATTCAATATAATCCATGAAGGTTTAGTAAGCGAATAAATACATCTTTTCAAACAATATGGGGGAAGTCCATCTGGACCATAACTCAGCAATGAAATCTCTGTGAACAATGCCTCAAGACTGATAACGAGAAAAGGAATACTGAAAATTGTTTTAGAACATCAATCACCGATGTTCACAGCGTTGCTAGTATAAACGGCAGAAAAGTTTTCTGCGAAGAGATTAACCACATCTTCACCTGAGTCAGAACACTGCCCATTCAGAACCCTTCGTGAGGAGTTAACATAGTTCCAAAATTCCTTAGGATTTTCCGAAACAGAACTCTCTACCTTCACCAAATATGCGTCATAGCACTGCTTAGATAAAATTTTGCACTGAGATCTTAACTGCGAAAAGGCTAATTGGTCCAAAATAGCACCAGATACTTTGAACTTAGCTTGAGCTTTCTATTTAGCAATGATCAATGGCCTGAGGTCAGGAGAATACCACCTAAGGAAGCTCGTGGACTTGAATCTCCTTAAAGGTGCAAAGTTGACACATGCATTTCTTATTATCTGATAAAAGTTTTCGACCATCGAATCAATATTTGTAATACCTAAAAGTAACTCCCAATTTATAGGACAAGATTAATTCTTTTAAGACACTAATCAGCATTTTTAAAATCCAAAAAAATCTCTTCGAAGGGAAGGGCCTGAAAATCCTCCATAAAAAGTAAGTCACATTCTACAGCCTTATGAAGAAAATTATTATACAACAGTGGATCAGAAGGCTCACGAACATCAATAAAAAATGTACTATTAGAGAAAATTCAAATTAAATCAAGAAAAACATTATGTTGATTGGGAATGCAGTTCATGTCGAAAAAGAAAAACATTCATCCAGTATTATGCCGCCGTCAGCTGGTACATGACTCAATAACCTTTCGAAGCATATACTGATCTTTCACGATTGCACAGATTCAGTTCAAAGAATCAATGAATAGTATCCACAGATGATAGTCTAGTGGAAGAAGTTCGTTTTCATTGAATCGTCCCTCATTATTTTATCATAGTCGATCTGAAAGTCTCCCCTCTGTGATACCATATGAGTGAAGGTAGTGTCGTCTGCGTATATTATTGTTGAGAGATCTGAAGTTGTCATGCTCTCTACAAGATCATTCATAAATAGTAAAAAGAGAATGGGTCCCAAGATCGAACCCCGTGGTACACCTCTCGTTATAGTCATCTCTTCACTCACTCTGTTTCGGTAAAATACTACCTTATTCTGCCACTTAGGTAGGATGAAATCACTTTGTTTTCAGTTCCTCTTATTCCAAGATTGTAGACTTTATTAAGTGATTTTTCATGGGACATGCAGTCAAATGCCTTTTAGTGGAGTCGGTAAACAAACTGAAGCATAGATCTCTCTCTCTTTAAAAGATTTCCATACATTAGAAGTTAGTGTCATGATGGCATCAACAGTATGTCTGTTCTTTCTTATGTTCCATATTGATGAGAGAAAAGTAAGTTACGTTTCTCAACGAAGGTGTATAACTGTCTATGTATTACCTTTTCATTCATCTTTGAAAATACTGGTAAGATTGATATTTGCCTGTAGTTGTTTGGATCATCTTCATTGCCTTTTTGAGAATTGGGGTCACTTTGACTCTCTCTAACATTCTTGGAAAAACGCACATGATAGAATGGTTGATAAAAACTCAAAATAAAAATGAAAAGTTCATTCTAAAACGAAAACATTAAAACAGATCGACCCCTAACAAAACAGGAAATATTTCACAAGTTTTCAAAAATTGAAAATTGAAATTCAACTTGAATAATTTACATTCGAAACAATATTTCGCCACTGTCCCTATTTTCTGCCATTCTCTTCGCTTCTGTCATCTTTAAATTTTGTCCTGCTAGTATCTTCGCTACCACCCCATTCCACGTTTCCTTGGTCGTCCCCTTTCTCTCTTCGTCTTCGTTCGTGTATCCCAAATAGATTTTACCTGTCTTGAACTATCCATTCTGCATATATGTCCAAACCACCTTAGCTGGTTTCGGCCAATTATATTCACAATACTGTCTACTTCTAGCTGTTGTCTTGAATCTTGATTTCTTAGTCTTTATCTCTTGTCACTCCAACCACACCTCTCAAATACTTCATCCCCATCCAAACTATTTTGCTTTACTCAATGTCCAAGATTCAGAGCCAAAAGTAAGAATCGGCGCGTATATTGACTTATGAACTTTCAATTTCGATTTTCTCCCGATCCTTCTGTTTCAAAGAAAACTTTTGCTGAATGTTCCATAAACTTTCAGAGCACTCTGAATTCTTTCTCCGATTTCCAAATCATGTTTAACCTTTCCTCCAGTATATACCCCAAATACTTGAAACTTTCTACTCTCTCTATGATTTTGTTGCTGAGTGTTACCTCCGGATTATTTCTGTTATTCGATATAACTATAATTTTCGTTCTTCCTTTGTTGATTTTTAGGGATCTTCTTGTAATGCAGTTATTCCAAACATCCATATTGTACTGGAAATCATTTTCATTTCTAGCAAAAGTCGCCAAATCATCAGCACTCAGTGATTTTAACTGGATAAATATTTTTGAAAACCAAGTGGAGTTTTTTTGACTTTACTTCTCGCCTCTTTGATAATTTCATCCATGACCACTATAAACAGAACGGGACTCTATACGCTACCCTGTCTCAAGCCTTGTTCGATGACAAACTCTTCAGATTCTATCCCTCTTACTCTTACCACGTTCCTGGATACAGCATATAAGGTTTTCAGTGCCCTTAGAAGATTGTGTCCTATTTGTCTTTGTGCCAAAATTTCCCAAATTCGATGTCTCAATATCCTATCGCTATCCACACCTCGAGATCCTGAATGAGTATTTCGTCGGTGATCTGTTTAAGGCTGAAAATATGATCCTGGATACTGTACCCCTTCCGAAATCCGTTCTGTGAGTCAGCCAGTTGTTGTTCCACTTTCTGTAACAGTTTCCCTTCTAGCACTCGGTCATAAACTTTCGCAACAACACTAAGTAAAGTAACCTCACGATAGTTTTGGCATTCTTTCTTGTTTCCCTTTTTGAAAACTGGAATTATTATACCAACCTTCCAATCTCTCGGTATCTTACCGGTCTTCCACACTCTTGTCCATAACTCAGTTAATGCAAAGATTCCTCCTTCTCCCACAGATTTGAGCATTTCTTGCCTGATACTTTCATATCCTGCAGCCCATCCGTTTTTCATTTTCTTGAAGCCCTCCGATACTTCCACTATAGTGATGCGTTCCTTTTCGCTGTTGTCATAATAATCCTCGGTGGTCTCTCTCTCTGTATTGTCTGATTTTCATCTGTACTCAGTATTTCTTCAAAATATTCCCTCCATCTGTGCTTGATATCATTTTCTTCAGCCAATGTTTTTCTTTGTTTATCATTAATCTCTATAGTAATATCTTTTTTATCTCCTTTAAGCGTATGTAAAGTACAGACAATTAGGATATTTTAGTACAGCAGTTATTACAGTTGGAGAAGAATAACCCTCTCCCCTTCTCCATCTGTTTTAAGATACCTCATTGGTGGTGCAAATATTTGAGTTATTCAAACATTCGCGAATTCTGGAAAATTATAATATACAGATATCTCGCTTATATAAATTTTTGATTCGAAAATTACTGTTTTCAATCTGAAATTTCATATAGAGAAATTGCGTCGACAAGCATCTCCTTGAGAAAGAAAATGCGTTTGTGCTTAAAGAAGAAATACGTTATTTCTCCAGGCTTAAGCCTCTTATCCCGAATCTCAATCATTAAATCAAATAGCTAAATTTTCCAACAAATCCTTCAAATCATAATCATTTTACACCAATTTTCAGTATATCGAAGCCGGATCTAACTTCATTCACTAAAGAGGGGACAAGAATATTGTCCCAGTCTAATTGAAGTTTAGATTAATTGCAGATAATATTCATTCAGATAAGAATATAACCTAAAAGCGCAGTAGAATAAAAGTCCCTCGGAAAACTCGACTATAATCCAGGAAAGATAAGGCTAACGAAAGAAATCAAGCTGATTGAAGCCGTTAAAGAATATAATCAAGGAAAGAAGGAACCATAATAAGCCCTTGAAATGGGATCCTTAATCAATCAGATTCTGGCGAATGAATTCCACCAACGAAGACGGATTTTTTTAATGCAATTGTAGTCGAGTTGGCGATATCGCGATTGTGCCTGTGTAATATAAAGCGGAAATAACGGCCATCGTTGGTTGTACCGGAAGAGAACGTTATTTCCGCGGAAAACTCTGCTGCGTCTGGATTTATCTAGCTAGTCTTAGGGCTCAAAATATCCTATCTTTTGTAGATATCAAATAACGGTTATTTCCCTAAAGAAATTTCTTTTTATGTGATTATCTTATCAGACTCAAATATTTTTAGTTATCATATAAATTTCAAGATGAATGAAAGAAAATATGATTTACACTTATTCGCTTTATTTGTAACGCATTTCGTCGATATGCGCCTCAATCAGACAAATTCAATATGAATATGGAGACTTTTGTAGACAGAACTATATTCAACATTCCTTAGAATGTTGAATATCCTCCCCTAAAGAAGCTGGCTTTCTGAACCACCCTTCATAACCAGGTACAGTTCGGTCGAATGTCTTGAATAGGAGCAATGATTGCAGTTTCGGTCTCATTTGACCTGCTCAATATTACACATCCATTCACAACACAAGACCAGACTGCCACCTATTCATTTCAATGCTGGTGGTGTTAATGGGTATACAATATTGACGAGGTCAAATGAGACCAAAATTACAGTCTATTACTACATGATATGCGACTAAGCTGTACCACTGCTGTGTGGCCCTGGTTGAGAGTAATTATGAAGGATCGGAAAGCTAACTCCATCAGGTAAGAATGTTGAACATTCTAAGGAACAGGCAGATTGCTTTCTTGCAGACACAGTGTGCATCGTTGCGGTAAATAGTCGAATTAGCTTTTTGAAGTCTTTTGTTTGATATCTGCAATTTGTTTTCATGGTTTCCTGGTGGCTATGGTGTGTGGCTTTTGTATCGGTTGGTTGAAAGGCGCCAATACATTTACATGTCTTCATGCGCTCCGACTGATAGAGATCAGTAGGCAGCAGTCTGGCCTGGTATTGTGAATGGATCTGCAATACTGATCAGGTCAAATAAGAGAGCAACTGCTGTCTATTGCTTCTATTCATGACATTCAACTGTACCACTGCTGTACGAACCTGATCGACGGTAAATATGAAAGGTAGATCAGAAAACTATCTCCTTTAAGCAAGGATATCTAACATTCTAAAGAAGGTTGAATATTGTTTCGTGAATACATGTCTTCAATGTGTATACATATATGGTGATAATTTAGCGTGTTATCATTGTTAATATATGATGCATAATGAAAACTAAAGTGAGGTACAACAATTTCTACGAAATATGCGACGATTTTGCCCTCCTCTAATTGCTCAGAAGACAGAGTTAGCAGAAACGCCGTAACATCGTTTTTATTCCGAGAAGAACCAATGTTTATACCAAGTCAGATCAATTCGTTACCCCCACCATCACCTACCTTCAAAATAACCATAAAGAATATAGGTCAAGTGGCTAATCGTTAGAATCGATAATTTTTCGAATTCAGTTCACGATACAGGGTGTTCCAACAATAAGAAAATATCATCATATAATAATTGAACGCCCCTTTGACCCGATGTATTTTGAACAAATGCTAGATATAGACATCAACCCTCTACACTCAGCATTCCAGAGCTTGAGGAATTCAATCGGAAAGAATACCATATAATACCTAATTGGAGAGAACTCTTGACGCAAAATTGTACCTTCATTTGCCTTAGCAGTGATTGTTTCTGCGGAGGAATATTCTGAACCTGTGTTTGAGAAATGATCGAAGGAGAACGTTGCCCCTAACAGTATAGGTTACACCAGTGGTGCTCAAACTTGAACTGCTGGCGATCTACCCCAATATTTTTACTAGACTACTTACGATCGAGTCAAGTCAAGTATGTGTGATGCAGGGCTGTCGAACATACACAATACACCCTACCTACCTACCTAGGTATGGTGTACCGTAGCTTATATAGATATTAGCTTTCCGCACAATATACATTATTTTAGTCAAGGTTTAGGTTAGGTTTAGTCAGGTTTTTCTCTATAATATCGAAGAAAAATCTCATGGTTTTTCAAATTTGCGAGTTTATTGGTTGTTACAAAATCCTTTCTACGAATTTTCCGCGACACAACCACCTGACAGCCATCATTAACTCTACACAGTGCCACGAAACCGTTTTTGTTTTCAATCATTGCTGGTGTTCCATCGGTTGTAATGCACACTAATTTATATATTGGTAGCTTGTTGTTTTTTACAAAATTGAAAAAAACGTCATATATATCTTCGCCACGGCTCTTCCCCATCAGAGGAATGATTGTCGAAAATTCTCCCTTAGCCATCATGTCATTAAATACCATCCGAATGAAAATACACAGCTGGGAAGTGTCTGTCATATTGGTGGATTCATCGAAGTGTAAAAAAAAGTATGTATATTTCATGATATCTTGTTTTAGTTTGTCTCCCATGTCCCATGTGACTGTGACAGTCGGACGAGATAACTGAAGTTCTCTAATAACAGACATGATTTCTGTTTTATTTTTAAAATCTCCAAATAAAGTCTCACCCGATTCAATAAATGCTTTCTTCACAACCGATTCATCTTCAAATGGTTTCTTGTGTTTAGCTGGTCTTGTGAACATGGTTTGTTTTTTTTTAAAGATATCAAATCACGTACTTCTCGTTCCCTTAATTCACTCTGTGGCGAAAGAATCATTTTTATAGTTTTTATGAACCGTTTTATGATGCCTCTCTAAGTTACTACGCTCAGGTATTGCAACTGATACACAACAAATAAGACAAATTCACTGATCCTTGATCACATAAAAGAAAAATTCTTTTTTCTCATCTTTGTTAAAATGATACGTTTTAGATTTCTTCGGTGCACTCATTTTGTACTATTCTATAATAAACTTTGTATCGACGTCTACTCAAAAAGCTACTCAAAAAAAAGTCGCGATCGACTGGTCGATCGCGACTGTAGACTGTTGGATATGATACACCAGGCACACTTGATATTTTCTCAAGTAGTGTTTTCCATTTGAAGATGACCCAAAACTACACCTTCAATTGCTTCGTTCCCTATAGGCCTATTTTGAATTTCATGTTTTTTGTTAGACACTGAACTCGTAGTTAAAAATTAATTCATCAAATATTAAACCTATTGGTGTCCCACCTATTCAGGATCGTTCACATTGAAAATCCTAGCCGTTTCTCTGATGCAACTATTACTTCGATAATGAATTGAAACAATTTAAACCCGCTCATCAGATTAGTAATCAATTTTCAACGTTTGTCTAATAAATAAGTTAAACGGTTTTATGTTAAACATACATTGCACTGTTTAAGATAAATGTACTAAAAACCAAAAAATAATAAAATAGATACAGTCGTGGGAATTATAAACATATGCATAGACTAGACTAAAATAAAACCGTGGGGCACGTCAATTGTCTACAAATTATCGACTTAATGTGCGATAGAAGAATCGTTTAATTCGTCGTTAGGCAGTTGGCCCGCAGACGGTGAGGAAATTATTTACTATTTTCTTGCTCATGGAAATTCTAATAGTTATACACTCCATGTAAATAAAAGAGATGTTTTAACTAGTTTATCGTTGGACATTCACACTGCTGGCTGGCGAGGAATCGTTTCACTGCTTGTTGTTTGTCTTTAATCGACAAAACATATGACAAAAGTACTACTCGCTCACCACTATGAAACCCTAAAACTCGCTTATAATCGAGCTTGCTAGCTTGTTTCCACATTCTAGCCCTACTTATCACACGTCCATCGTTGTCGGTTGCACAACTGCCTAATAATTATAATGTAACATTACAAAACAAACATTTTAATCAACGATTGTAGACAATTGATGTGCCCCACGGTTTTATTTTAGTCTAGTCTATGCATATGTTTATAATTCCCACGACTGTATCTATTTTATTATTTTTGGTTTTAGTACATTTATCTTAAACAGTGCAATGTATGTTTAACATAAAACCGTTTAACTTAAAAAGTTTTTTACCTATTTTTATTTTCTAGGTTTCAGTTTTTATTTCGCATTCTTTTTATTCATTTAGTGCTTCATTATTGCAAGGTTTCTTGCCCGTTAGTTTATTGCAATCCAACTCCTCTATACGTAGTCCCTGCAAAGATCTTACTCTACTAAGAGCCACGTAGGCTTGACCTTCTTCAAACAGTTTCGCACCTAAGTATACGACTGCGTGATCCACAGTGCTGCCCTGCATTTTATGTATTGTAGAAGCCCATGATAGTATTAAAGGCAACATTCTTCTTTCAGCTGTCCCATAATTGTACTTAGCTGGAAACTGTATGGCTTTCGGGTGTATAAGATGTACTCCGTCTCTTGCGAAATCAATTCGGACGGAAGGTACATCTGTTGCATACATCTGAGTTCGACGAAATTGAGGCCAAACGATTTTGGTGATGTAGCCTATAGCGCCATTTACTAATGAAACATCAATATTGGACCGTAGCATGACTTTTGCCCCACAAATATTTCCAGTTCCGCTGGTAAACCCCAGTTTTGTTGATATCAGCTGGCTACATTGTATTCTACTGGTTGAGCACTTTCATTTGATACCCATATTGATAGGATTGATAAAACCTACGTTATCCGCCATTTTGTAGCGGCCGCCATCTTGGATTTCAATTTTTATAGTATATTGTATTCTGATTGTTGATCCTTTCATTTGATACCCATATTGATGGGATTGATAAAAGCTATGTTATCCGCCATTTTGTAGCGGCCGCCATCTTGGATTTCAATTTTTATAGTATATTGTATTCTGCTTGTTGAGCCCTTTCATTTGATACCCATATTGATGGGATTAATAAAGATAAATTATCCGCCATTTTGTAGCGGCGGCCATCTTGTATTTATAATGATAATGAATAAATATAATTGTATTGTCACCAAAATCCAAAGTGTATACAAAATTTCAGATTAATCGGTTGACAGGAAGAGGGTGAAATTTGAATTACTAAATTTGACCCAAGAATAAATAAAACAAACGGGGTGAGCTAAATAAAACCGTTTAACAACAACTGTGATCAAAAGTATTGCGAAAATGAAAAAAATGTGAAACAGATTTATCGTTACCAGATGGTTGTGAGAAAAAAATTGTGTATTCACCACAAAACATTGCTGTTTATCATTATCTCAAATTATTACATTTCCGTGGTAATTATTAACTTTGAAGTGCTGAGGACAATAATAGTCACTTAAGAGTGATAGCTAAGAATTAAAATGGATGTCGGATAAGGTCATTTTGAGAACTTAATTTAATTTTGAGCATTGTCAAATTCTCGTTATGAAACATATATTTAGGAGTGTGGAGAGGGGGTGGAAAATATTTGTAAAGACCTTCACAAAGATATGTTACTCGACCCACTTTCCCTGTAAAGAATTTCGACTTAGCTGCTGTGAGTAGGGGTTGATTTTACAAGCTGCGAATCAATTCAGAAATTGGTTGCCCTTTAATCAGAACTTGAAATGTTCCAGCTTTTTCCGATCAAATTAGTACATCTTAATATGAAGGTAGACTAGGAGAACTATCGCTTGAAAACATTCACAACCTGTATCCGAGACGCGAAAAAATCAATATTCTACCATCATTAATGAAGTTAACAACATAGCATGATGTGTTTTCGTTCCAAATTCAAATTAATTGGACGGTTTCGCTTCATCCATCTTCTTGACAAAAGTTGTTCCTCAAAGAAATGAAATTATTCTCATGAAAGTGGATGGCCGAATAGAAATAACACACAATGGGACAAACTTTTCAGAATCTTTTAAATTTATTCATATATTTTCATCACAGAAACAAACAGATGGGCCCCAGGATGCAGATTACAACGAAGTGAGTGGATGCTTCAAAATGTCGTTCACGTTCTCAAATTTACATTGTTGCGTCTGAGAGTAAATTACAGAGGCTCACAAGTCACCCAAGGTGGGGGAACAGCTCCCCGGTGCCCCCTGGGAGATGACAGTTTATTGGGATAAGCACTTAATAGAGAGTCAGAGAGATGGGACCCTGAACCGTGCAGGACGTTCTAACTTCGTTATGCCATTGCCTTAATTCATAAAGCTTTTGTTTTCACATCGGCTTTGTTCCCCTTTTGAAGGATATTGGTGTTGAAACTAAGTGCTGCTTTCTACTTTGGACAGGCGTAAGACAAGTGCTTCCAATACAATTTCATAGAACTTTATTATTGAAGAAACTTTACAACTTTCTACGACTTTTTATAACTATTTCGAATATCTTTCACGAAACTCTTTAGTTGAGTTTATGCGTTTAAGTTCATGGTAAAGAGGAGACTAACAAAACATTATATCATTTATTCAACTATAGACACTGAATTGATTGAAATGTTTATATGAACCTTCAGACAAATGCCTCGTGCTAAAGAAAGATAATCAAATTCAGTGATTTGCAAACTGTAAATTAATATTTCCGTATTTTCACCAAGATTATCATTGATAGAAACAGTTTTAATACAAGGGAATGACATACTTCAGTTTAGTACCTCTTCGGTCTCATCCTGCTTAGCTTTTTAGTAGCTTCTGTTGAGACATCCTTCTGGACAATGTGACGTGTAATTTAGTTGTTATGATCATTTTGGCTAATCTTCTAGAGTCCAATGAACCACACCTGATTGTTTACGTAACTTTTCTTTTTACCTTTTTTCGGTAAGTAAATTTTGAGTGTATGGAGTGTAGATTTCAAGACAAACGATATTCATCAGGCTAAAGGGCAAGTCGTAATGAAGGACGAAGCACTAGTAGGTGAGGAAGAAGAGGATTACGAAGACAATTATGCTTAGATAAGTAGGCAGCAAAAATTGGCCGAAATAAGTGGTGCTAATGTGAGCCTAGGTGAAGATGAAATTCAAAGTATTATTATTTCAAAGAAAATGATGACACAAAATGGAATCAAGCGAAGTGCATGCGATTCTAAAACATCTTTTGACTACTGGTCATTGTTTACTCATGTCTAGATTGTATCAGATGTTACGAGATGTACCCCAATGGAAATTAGATGAAAAGCTGTAAAGAACAAAGTAAATTACTTTCATCGGTATACGAATTAGATTGAAATAAAAGCCGTGGTTCATTCAATGCATCTTGCTGGTATGTTAACGGCAAACCAAAGAAATTTCGAAGATTTTTGGAGGATGATAGAACAGGAATTGAAATTTTTAAGCAACTATATTTTCTAAATGTATAAGGTTTAATAATATTGAAAATAGGAGAGCTAGATAAAAATTCGACCTGCTTTCTTAAAAATTTTATACATAATTGTCCATCTGGTTAGACGCCTAATGAATTTGTGAATTTAGACAAAAATTTGGTATCATTTGGAGGCTGTTGTGCATTTAAATAGTGCATTCCTAATAAACCAGCCTGATATGGCATGAAAATGAAGATGTTGGTTGACTCTAAAATTTTTCATACAAGAAACATGGAACTATAAATAGGAAACCAGGCAGAGGGACCTTATCAATTGGGTAATTTTGCTAAAGCCTCAGTCCTTTGAATAATTGAATCAATTTTAGGAGCCAATCGAAATATCAAGTTCAATAACTGGTACGCCAGTTATGAACTTGAAAAACATTTCGAAGAGCATAAACTTACTTTAGTGGGTACCCTCCGAAAAAATGAAAAGCAAATTCCATCTAAGCTGCTTACAACTAAAGGCCGTCCTGCAAAATCAATCCACATTGGTTTCTGAAAAAACATAATCATGATGTTGTACAGTGCTTGATAAAACAAAATCGTCTTACACATTTCATTCATCAAAAGGGTTAAAATAAAATTCTCTAATACCAATAAGTAGAAATATAGAGTTCGTCAGAGAAAACCGGACAATTTTTTTCATTATACCTTTCGCAATTTTAGAGATAGATCATTCGTTTTTGCTTCATTGGATAGCCAAGGGTCTAGGTTTTTCAGAAATTGTATCGAAATTTCACTTTCGGTGAAATCCAATATGGCACTCATTCGAAAAAGCAATATTTCAAATGGCTGGAATTCAGTCAATAATTCAATCTTTTCTGAACAATTTGACATATTGATCTTGAAAATATTCCAAGAATTGGTAAAAAAGTAGCGTGCAGATTTTTTTTCATTATGATTTTCAGCTGCAATCGAAAAATTTTTCCCCCTCATAGCGTTGGCACTCCTGAAGTAGTTGTGATTTTCATGGATGTTCTAGGAAGACGAAGATCCATTTTTTACTAAAACCAAACTAAAATTTGATTTCCGTTCGAATTCAAAATGGCCAACTTCCTGAAATATTAACAATTTTCCTCGCGCATTAAAAAATGTTTCGCGATCGTAATGAATCAACAGTCTAATTCAATCACTAGATTGATCCTTTCCCATCATTTTAAGGGGCCGAACTCGAATTATGATTCAGAATTGTGCAAATTGTCGTCAATTATTTTTCTCTTTTCCACCATCATATTCACCTCCAGTTGTGAAACCTCTGAACATAGACTACATGCTTTAACTCTATGATAAACAAAAATAATGAAATGTCATCGAGTTTCAGAAAGCATCTGGTTTGAACTCGAATTTTATCTTGGTGTTGCGTGTTTTTGACGTTCGAAATTGTTAACAATGGTTTTAACAAATGAGGATAAGCGTTTCATTGAATGTTTATTTGTGCTTGGCTATACTGCTAGGCAAATATTACGCCAATTTCCAGCCCCTTATTACAAAAGAAGTACAATCTATGATCTTGAGAAGAAAGTTCGTTCTGTGATAACGAATCTATTCAAGTGTATAAATGATTAGAGTAAGTCAATGGATAATATGATACCTATCGATGTTGTTCACCTAGATTTTTCGAAAGCCTTCGATAGAATAACACACGGGTGCTTGTTGTTCAAACTGAAAAACTTAGGAATTCAGGGACCTCTTTTCGCTCGGATAGGAGCATTTTTTCCATTCCAAATCTTCGGTCAGATCGGCTACAAGCAGCGTTCCTCAGGGCTCTGTTCTGGACCTCTTTTCTTTCTGCTATATACATTTGATCTTCCATTACTTCTATCTTCCACTTGCTCTATCTTCGCGGATGATACCAAGATCTACAATGTTCCTTTCCTTAGTTCGAACACTCTTCAACAAGATCTAGACTTTTTATCACTATGGTGTTCTGACTGGCTATTGCCACTCAATGCAGACAAGTGCAAAATCCTCCATATTGGTAAAAACAACCCTAACCTGAAATATCACCTGAATGGAAAGAATCTCGACAGCACCCAAAAGCAGCTTGATCTTGGTGTAACTGTTACAGATGATTTAACGTGGTCTGAACATATTCGGAATGTGTTCACCAAAGCTTTCCGTCTCACCTACCTATTCGAAAGATCTTTTAGGCGTTGTGAACCAAAAACTTGTGCTTAACTCTATAAAACTTATGTACGACCTATAATGGAATTCGCTGGGTTGGTTTGGTCTCCTGTTTCGAGAAGTGATGAGGATCTACTGGAGTCAATCCAAAGTAGAGTTACAAGATTTCCCTATGGCCGCTTGAGACCATCTTATACAGAGAGACTAAAAATTTTCGGTATCCCATCTTTTGAGAAGCGCCGTCTCCGGGGAGACCTCATGACTACTTTCCGATCATTGCGATCTCTGTTCATCTGCGACCTCTCAAATATCTTTCCACTGAATCAGAATAGACACCTTAGAGGTCACAACTTTAAACTGCACAAGAAAAATTTCAAAACTACTCAGCGCCAGAACGTTCTTCCGAACCGGATATTCCCAGATGGAACTCGTTGCCAAACAGTGTCGTTGAAGCTTCTACTATCAACGCTTTCAAGAATTGCCTCGACGAGTGGTTAACCGATTAATAACAAACTCCTTAATAATATTTCATATTGAATCTCGTATATGTTCGTTTTTCTTTCGTATCTAGGAAAAAGAAATTTTGTATTCATTAATTCATTAGGTTAACTATTAGTTATTTTGGTTTCATGCGCCAACACTTTCATTGTTGAACATCAGTCTATCGTTTCGACTGCCTCAATTAGATCCAGGAATACTATTATAACATATTCTTCTGTATATAAGACTTTTTTCCATACCGTCAAAGATAATTGTATCGCACCTTCCCAAGAATGACTCCTAACACCTGAATCCATAATCGAATTATTATCGTTCAAGTATTGTATAGGTTGGTCATGTAACACTCATTTTTTCGAGATACGGTGGAGTGCATTCTTGGCTACTGCATCATTCAATGAAGGGAATTCAGCCCTTCTAATGGTGATGAAAGATATGAATTTGGGAGGCTTTTACTTGGTAAAATTCCATTATCAATAATAAAACACAAGTACTGTGTTTTAAGGAATTTGACTTAATAATTGCGATTCGTAACGCGTTTCACTACACCGTAGCTTCTTCAGACGACAAGCATTCGTTGAAATATCTGCGAGAATAATGATACGACATGATTTTGTTTAACAAATTAAATGAGTAAAATATTCAACAAAAAATCAAGTACTCAGAATGAAATATGATTGGCATCTGCACCTGTCTTCTCCAGCTCTCTATGGATCTTGAAATTACTTCTTGATCAAGATTGTTCCAACATTCTTGAATTTTTACCTCAGCTCCTCACAATTATTGAAAATAATACCATTTTTGAATTCCATTCTTTCCAAATGACCTCGCAGAAAATAGTGGCACGGATTAAGATCGGGACTATTTGGGGGCCATTGTTCTGGTTCGATGATATCGTCTACCCGTTGTCTCAGATAA
The DNA here is from genome assembly GCA_013387265.2 of Cryptolaemus montrouzieri. Taxonomy (NCBI): domain Eukaryota; kingdom Metazoa; phylum Arthropoda; class Insecta; order Coleoptera; family Coccinellidae; genus Cryptolaemus; species Cryptolaemus montrouzieri. Next base: position 1,342,667 of record JABFTP020000165.1, read on the forward strand.
TCCATACTAAATTGACTGGCTCCATCCTAAAATCAATTGAAATAGATTTCACTTAGATACATCTAATTTGGGACACCCACTAACGGCCAGTTGAGAGTAGCGTTTCTCTGTGATATAGTACTGGTTGCTCATTTATTTCACAAACGTTATCAGAAGAATATGGGGAAAATTGTAGAATTCCAAAGAAGATTTGAACCAATAAAAATCGTCCAAAAAGCTACCCAATTTCTCAATCGTTCAGTTTCAGCTTATTTTTTTTGGTGATGAAAGAGTTTAACACCATATGTTATTCTTTTGTTTTGTAACAACCAATAAACTCTAAATTTTGAATAACTATGATTTTGTTCATTGATATTGAAGAGAATAACCTAACTAAACCTAACCCAAACCTTGACTAAAATAATGTATATTGTGCGGAATGCTAATATCTATATATGCTACGGTACACCCTATCTAGGTACCTACCTAGATAGGTAGGTAGGGTGTATCGTGTATGTACGACAACCCTGCATCACACATACTTGCAGCCTCTCAGAGTCGATCGTAAGTAGTCTAAAATTATTGAGGTAGATCATCAGCAGTTCAAGTTTGAGCACCCCTGCTGTAGACTGTTAAAGCTAATTCATCTGACACACGTGATAATTTCTGATGGAAGAAGTGTTTTCTATTTCTAGGTGGATAAAAACATCCACTTAAGTTGCTTCATTCCATGTAGGCCGATGTTGAACTCTATGTTTTTTTTTGGCCACCGAACTTTTAGTTAAAAACTAATTCATCAAATACGAAACATACAGGTGTCGTGCTTGTTTTTTCGGAATGGTTCACAATGAAAATCTTTGTCATTTCTTCGGCACAACTATCATTCCGATAATAAACTGAAACCATTTTGTTCCGCTCATCAGTTGAGTTAACCGTTTTCATCGTTTGTCTAAGAAACGACAACTGTGATTAAAAATATTAAGAAAAATAAAGGGAAATGTGAGATAGATCTATCATTACCTTGGGTGTTCAACAATATATCTCAAAATATTACATTTCCTTAAGAGCTTGAGAATGATAGCAAAGAATTAGGATTGCAGCATTAAATGGATGTCGATTGAGTTCATTTTGAGAACTCAATATGATTTAAACATTGTCAAATTTTCGCTGGAAAACAAACTCTCGTTGTCTTTGAACTGTTTGTATGATATTGAAGATTCACGAAAATATTCTTTCTGAATAGAGAATTAAAAGATCTTTCCAGAGATACATCATTCGACCCATATTCCTTATAATAAATTTTGACTAAGGTGCTTCTGAGAGTGGGGGTTATTTTACATACTCTGAACCAACTCAGAAATTGGACCCGCTACAATCGAAAATTGACGTGTCTCAATTCTAAGGACAAAATCAATCCATCTCGAGATAAAAGACAAATTTTCGTTGTGAAACACTGTAGTAGTTACTTACTTGTGAATGAATCATATTTATAATCAATACCTTGAAATCAATCAATCAAATAGAAAGAATCTGCAGATTAGTAAAATATGAATAAAATGAAAAATTTTAAAATTTCAAAATGAAGCAATTAGTAAAATTTGGGCAAGTATTTCGAACAACATCATAGCTGAGGTGTCTGAAACATGAAATAAAACAAACAAAACCAGAGATCGTGAAAGTCTTTATATATATATATATATATATATATATATATATATATATATATATATATATATATATATATATATATATAAGAAATCCATCGTGTTCGAATTGATCCTCCTGAACATGGTCTGTATAAAATACATAAAAGACTTATACTCACACTCATATTAAAGCGAATTTTGTCGCTGTAAAAAGCATATAGTGTAAACAAGGCATTTATAGCGCAACAATCGCTGGTGCGGATGGTCTTCTACTCTCTTGAGGAAATGTGCATCTACATTGGCAACACCGCTGTCTACCATCTTCACCATATCACACACACATAACAGGTGCTCTTAAGGAGGATTGTTTGGCAGCAACAATTACCCCAATCTACAAAGAAGGAGATAAATTCTCAACAGATAATTACAGACCTATCAGTCTTCTATCAATTACTTCGAAAATATGTGCAAGAATAATTCACTTCCAATTTTCTCCTTTCCAATAAATTGATTACTGAAAACCAGCATCATTTCCTTCCCGGTCGTTCAGTGATCACAAACTTGCTTCTATGTATCAACGAATGGACAAAGACTATAGATTTCGGGATTCCAATTGATGTAACTTATTTAGATTTTTCGAGAGCGTTTGATAGAGTGCCACATCGACGACTGCTCTATAAGATTGAACACCTTGTCATAAGAGGTCAGCTTCTAGAATGGATAAGAGCATTTCTACTTGTTCCTCAGGGTTCCGTTTTAGGCCCATTACTATTCCTACTGTATACTGTTGAACATTATTCTATACTTTCTTCCACCTGCTCTCTCTATGATGACGATACAAAATCATATAATAATCCATTTTCTGACTTTCACACTCTTCAACAAGATCTCGATCATCTGTCCAGGTGGTGCACTGACTTGATTTTACCCTGGAATTTGGATAAGTGCAAGGTCCTGCACGTTGGCAAAAACAACCCCCATCGGATGTACAAGATCTCTGGAACTGCTATGATCACATCGAAGCAAGTTGATCTTGGAGTCACCATTTCTAATGACCTAACTTGGACTCATCATATTCATATTGGTATTTATAACAAAGCTTTTAGACATTCATTTCTGCTTCAGAGATCTTTCAAAGGTTGTGAGCCCAAAACTTGTAGTCGCTTATATATATATATATATATATATATATATATATATATATATATATATATATATATATATATATTCGTCCATTAATGGAGTTCGCAAGTCCTGTGTGGTCTCCCATTTACAATTACGAGACTAATTCTGTCGAATATATTCAGCGGAGGATAACAAGAATTCCGTACGGGCGTCAACGACCAAGTTATTCCGAACGCCTCAAGATATTCGATCTTTAACCTTTCAATAATAGACGGCTTCGAGGTGATCTTATTATTGTCTACAGGGCCTCGAACAGCAGGTTCGGTTCAGATTTATCTCCACTTTTACGATCAATCACAACAGACGTCTACACCACAGACTGAAATTATATCGAGAAAACTTCAAAACCACCCCAAGACAGAATTTCCTTTCCAATCGTGTATTTTCGGCATGGAATGATCTACCACCACATGTTATTTCTTCTACTCCTGTCAATGATTTCAAGAACGTCTTTGATTCATGGATATTATCTGAAGCATGCAACTGAAGATTTCTAAGTACCTACAAAATGTTTTGTTAAGCAATTATTGTTTTTCATTTTAGTTTTCTGTGGGTAGATTAAATGCTTGATCTACTTGCTTTTGAGAATGTTTTTATTTTGTTTTCATCAGATTAGGTTAGCCTACCCTATTGTTTTGAGTCATTTTGTAATACTTTATTTTCACTGCTTTGAACCTTTTAGACATGATGTATATTATGATTTTTGAGTTATATAGGCATCATGCCTCAACTCTAATTTATATTAAATAATATTAATAATCATAATAAAATATGCAAATCATATTCGTTATAATTCCATAAAATTATGATAAACCGAATGATGAATAAAACTTCAATGCCAATCTAGTGGCAACAGTGATCCACCTCAACAATATTCTCCAATTCGTTGGCGAATCGAGAGAAACATGCACGCTTCTTCCCTCTGCTCATTGCTCACACTTAACCTAAAAATCAATGTACAGTAACGACGGTCGTAACAACCAACTACTTGTAATATCGATAAAATAGTATTTTATAAGCTGGTTAAGTGTAATAGGACCGATATTGTCTATTTAACTTTTCATATTCGAACTTTAAACTGGATTTACGGCTCTTTTAACGTAATTTAATAAGCAATTATCGGTTAGCACTCAGTTGAAACGACCTTTACGGTCCGATCCAGTGCTTGTATTGTTTGTTGAAACTGCGTACCCGGGCTGGGTTTAATAGCCCTAATACCATCAAAATGAAACCGCCAATTCGACATCGAAACTGAACATAAAATAATTTGAATGGCCCTTTTCATCGGGTTAATTTATTGCGAATTGAAAAGGGATCACGAAGTTATAGTTCTTATAGAGATCGAACACGAGTGTTTTTAAATTGTTGGATGAACGTGAAGTGCACTTTGGAAACTATAATATTTATTTTTCACTATTTTAATGTCCCGCCTTAAGCTGTTTTGTCTTCATATTGTTACAGAATATGGTCGAATGTAGTAGTAAAACTATTCATTTTTCAACTACTAGATATTCTGTTATATTGTTATGCTAGTATACAGGGTTTCTCGAATTGATTTACCCTGGCTATAGTTCTCAATGTTTTGAGATATTTAGATTGTTCATTTATGACTCTGCTTTAAAGTAAGAACAAAAATTCTTAAGCAAGCATTGGATTTTTCATTACTTTTTTTGATTGAATAGATGGGGTAATCTTCATTTGAATTGTGGAGGCCGTTACTTGATGTAGATCCATGATATAAATGAGATAAAAAACACAAGGTTTAACTTTAATCTACACTTTATTTGAAAAAATTCGACGACGTTTCGCTGACACAGCAACTTTATCAAGAATGAAAAAAAGAATGAAGAGTATGGTATTATAAACATTATATTGTACAGACTTCATCCACTTGAATTCGATTCATTAGATTACAATAATAGATTCAAAATTAGATCAATAATACATAATAAATATACCATCCAATACCGCAAATTAAAGTTTCTCGTGTCACGAAAACCGAAACCTACTCCACGTAAAACTAAATTTTCTGACCATCAATTTTATGATAGATTCGTTAACTTTCCTGATACTAATTTCACAACTGATGAAACAAATCTCTTGGAGAAAGGTTTCAAACACAATATTAAATCAAACAAGATAAAATCTGATTTAGAGGAACTTGGCATAGATACTGAAATTTCTCTGAAAAATATTTCTAATAACACTCACCTTTAATATTTAGCATCTAACATTATAAAAATGAATCATTAGCTGACTTTAAACCGAGTAAAGAACAAAATATTTTAAAGGCCATCAAACAAAAATCTCAACTATATGAAGTTATTTTTACAAAAGCAGATAAGGGTAATACTGTTATTGCGTTAAATAAAAATGACTACCTATTTAAAACTCTAAATTTCATTTCGTCCGGAAACTATACAATTTTAAACAAAGATCCAACTATTAAATTCCAGAAAAATATTAAAATTGCAATAAATGACGCAAAATCTTTAATTAAAGCAATAGATAAATACAAATTAATTTTACCAAACCCTCAACCACCTCAACTGTATTCACTCATTAAATTGCATAAAGTAAATAACCCCGTTAGACCAGTCGTATCTTACGTTACGGCCCCAGCCGTGAAATTGTCGCACTACCTTATAGATATCATTGAAAATTATTGTTCATTCAAATCAAAATTTTCTATAAAAAATTCTTTCGAATTGATAAATAACATAAAAAACGTTAACCTACCACCTAACGCAAAACTTATTTCGTTTGATGTTGAGAATTTATACCCAAGTGTTCCTCCAGGTGATGTCAAAATATTAATCGAAAACATGTTGAATTCGAATCATGTTAACCACATAATTAAATCAGAAATATTGAATCTGTTGGACGTTTGCATTGAACAAAATTATTTTTCTTTCAACAACATCTATTACAGTAGTGAAAATGGTTTGATCATGGGAAATCCTTTGAGTCCACTTTTAGCAGAGATTTTATGAATAATATTGAACAGAAAATTCATACACATCCACTCATTTCCAAATTTCTTTATTGGTATAAATATGTTGACGACATCTTAGTATGTTTCATTGGAACTACTCGTCAATTAGACTTATTTATTAATTTCATTAATTCCATCCATTTGAACATTAAATTCACGATAGAAATTGAACAGAACGATTCTATTAATTTTTGGACTTAAAAATCACTAAACAAAATAATAATCATGTTTTTCGGTCTTTCATAAACCAACACATACTGATACAATTATACATAACTACCCATTACATCCAATTCAACACAAAGTTGCAGCTTTAAACAGCATGGTACATCGGTTACTCAATTTACCTTTATCAGTAGAAGATTATAATAAAGAGTTAAACATCATCAAACAGATAGCCATTAATAATTCATATAATCCGGATATGATAGATCTAATCATTCGTAAAAACTGTATCAGAAAGCAATAAATGAAGTATATCCTATTCATAAAGACTATAAAATATTCAACAGTTTAACATTCTGCGGTTCTGCAAATACAAATATTAAATCCTTTCTCGTCAAACAAAATCTAAATATAACTTTCAAAACTTCTAATAACTTAAGTAAACATATTAAAAATAATAAATCTCGTGTTGAAAAATCAAGTAAATCAGGAATCTATAAACTCAATTGCGGTTCTTGTGATAAAATTTATATCGGTAGGACCTATAGGAGTTTTGGCATGAGAACATCTGAACATAAACGTAGCTTCGATAAAAATAAATCTGATTCAAATTATTCAAACCACCTAATAAAAGAAAACCATTCATTCAATAAAAACTTTGACATATTACATATAAAATCAAAAGTTCAAAATTAGATCTCCTAGAAGCATTAGAAATAAATAGATACAAACATTCGGACAAGGATGAACAGGTAGATGTGAATTATTCACCCCTACTTAACTTGTTTAATTAGTTTTTATTACCTTTCATACTAACTGTACAATGGCTCGGTGTGGATTTTCCTGTTATTCATCCAACTTGTTCTACGATTTGTTTATAATACCATACTCTTCATTCTGTTTTTCATTCTTGATAAAGCTGCTGTGTCAGCGAAACGTCGTCGAATTTTTTCAAATAAAGTGTAGATTAAAGTTAAACCTTGTGTTTTTTATCTCATTTAATCTTCATTTCATATTTTCATTAACAAACGAAAACTCAAATAATACCAACAACAAACACCACCTATCTCAGTTTCAAGAGCATTGAGTAGCACTCAAGGCTACAGTTCAAGGTAGGGCCTTATGTTTTTGCCAGATCAGATGTCGCATTCCAAAGTGAAGATAAGCTGGAGGATGATGCATTCGACCTGGCATGGTTCAAAATCTGTTTATATAACAAAACCATGAAAGACACGATCCAAATACAGCATTCGTCATCTGAGGTGATTATTATAGAGACTTCAGCGTCCACAACATCAACTGGCTTCAACACTCAAATAAGACTGACAAAGCAGGAAGGCGAGCAGAGACCTTCGCGATCTGCATCAACTGGACTGAATTTGTCGATGTGCTGACGAGAATTCATGACAATATAACCGATTTCCTCAGTACCCTCAATTTCTTTCTTGTTTTAGATCCAGATGATTACCGTTTAAAAGCACCTTTAGGCAACTCCAAACAACTTTCTGGTACTGGTAACTTCGTACAGTCGATCAATAATGGTCCAATGCCTTTCAGGAAGATATAACACTACAATCTCGTCTTTCCCTTAAAGTTTATCCACTTTCATTGAGACAGGATATCAGGGTAAACTTAAAATAGGCACTGTATTCATAGATCTCTCTTCGGCATATGACACAGTTTGAATGGATGGTTTAGTTTATTGAAGTAGTTCAATGTGGAAAAATTGTAAAGTTGATTGAAAATATGTTATGTGATAGAAGTCGATAGATTCGAGTTTTTATCGGTGAGAAAATCAGTAGATTTTACACTTTAAATGATGGCCTACCTCAGGGATCTATTCTTGCTCCTCTTCTCTTCAATTTATATATGTCTGACATCCCTGAAACTTCCTCCACAAAGTTTATTTATGCTGATGGTATTGCTTTGGTTTTTCGACACTATGACTTCGAAACAATTGAGCAAACACTGACTTCTGATTCAGAAATTCTGAAGATTTTCTTCAAAAATTGGCGTTTATGTCCAAATCCTTTAAAAACTGCGGTTTCTTGTTTCCATCTGAATAATCATGAGAAGGATAGGCAACTAAGAGTATTCTTCAATCAATTACTATTAACTCATAATTTCACTCCAATATATCTTGGTGTAAAACTAGATAGTTTTTGACTTGAAGTTGAAAACAAGAAACAATATACTACATAAATTAGCTGGATTTAATTGGGGTGCCGGAGTCTCTACTTTGCGAACTACAGCTTTAGCTTTTGTATATTCAGCAGCAGAATATTGCTGTCAGGTGTGGTTGAATAGTGCCCATGTCAATGAGATTAATTTTCAGTTGAACTGTTCTATGAGAGTTATAAGTGGATATATTAGTTCAACTGCTACCCCATGGCTTCCGGTTATTTGTAATATAGTTCCTTTCCATATTCGCAGAAAATTAGCTCTTAAATCCTCTTGGGATAAGTATCACTCTTCTCCAAAAGTTTTTCCCATAATACATGGTCTTCAAAATCCACCTAACATGAGATTGAAATCTAGGAAACCTATTTGGTCGATCGTGCGTACACGGGTGAAGGCCGTTGATCTTCGGAAAACTGAATGGCAGAAAGTTGATGTTTTCAATAGAGTTCTCATAGACGATCCTTCCAAAAGTGTTACAGGTTTCAAGTAGGAAAAATTGGTGTACGTTAAATTGTCTCAGGACAGTACATGGTCGTAGTAAGAGTATGTTGTTCAAATGAAATACTGTAGAAAGTCCGGCATGTGAATGTGGCGCAGCTGAAGAAAAACATAAGATATTTAGTCCTCCATTGTCTCTTTACCATTTTACGGGTGGTTTTCAAGAAATTCATTCCGTTATAGATGATTTCATTAACTGAGTAGAGAACTTCAAGTCTATTTAGGAGATTAGTTTCACATCTTGGGGCTATTATGGGCTACACCCCAGAATGGTGTATGAAATATTCCCTATTGAAGAACAGTGGAGTTTTTTTTCTTAGATAAGGCAAGGGCTGCACCTCCTTAGGGCTTTTTTCCATGGTGTATGAGATGTTCCCTGTTGAAAAATAGAGGAGCATTAGTTAATTTCTTAGTTAAAGCAAGGGCTTCACCCCGTAGTGTTTCATTCCCAAAAGGTGTATGAGGTGTTCCCTGTTGAAAAACAGAGGACTATTATTTAAGTTCTTAGTTCAAGTGAGTTTTGACATATAGAGTCAGGTATGTTTGATAAAATATTTTTCTTCTGGTTTTCTTTCTCCATTGTTACAGATTTTTCCTGTCTCAAACCCTTCGTTTTCACCATTGTCTTCGTAAAGAAGTCCTGGAAATCATGGAGTGCAAGATGAGAATGAAAGAACGAAGCTGCTAATCAGAAACATTTTTGGTGCTCTTTTTGTACACACGACACTAACACAACATAAAGAGACAAGCTATTGCTAGTGCAATAGCGACAGGAAAACGAGTTTTTTTCCACAGGTTTTTTCACTCGTTTATTGAATCATACGCAAGATAGTATGGTTCCCCTGTCACATTTCTTTTGCTCACACTTTAGGGGCCATCGTAGGAGGCATGATGCGCTGCCTGATTAAGGAACGGGCATGGTCTGTTCTTTCCGATGATATTCTATTTATTCGCTGACACTCACCAAAATTATAGATATAAGCATTTATTGTAAATACAATTATTAGAATTTTTGCATATCCTCTCTTTTCAAAAGATAATATAGAGCGTCTGTTTCTAAGATCCTGACATCAGTGTCTATTATTCTTGCAGGCATGAACCTCTATGTTCCAAACTTCACAAGAAAAATATCCGCACAAAAGCCTTGGTTCACTAAAAACTATCAAAAAGCTGTCACAGTTACAAACAAACATAAAAACTAGAAGAAAAATCCAACAGCTGAAATTAAAGCTGAATATGTGCGTTTCAGGAATATTTGTAACTCTACAATTGATACACTGTACATCAACCCCGCAAAACTCGCTTCGCGTTTCGTGAACTAACTTGGCATCATCAAGAGATGAACGATAAATCTAAATGTAGATGGCTCAATAATTTATACTTAATCTATTCTCGCTCTTGGACGCTTTAAGTCGTCCTGATTGGTTGATCGTGCTATTAGTGGTCGAATCTAATCTAACAAACTGTAGAGCACACTGAGCCTTTATGATGTTTAGTGATTGTTAGTCATCTTAAATAGTGATATTTTTTTACGTAATAATATTAGCAATCCTCAATGTCAATTACATAACACATAGTAATGGCTAAACCTATTTCATTCTATTTCCATTCATTCATTTAGATCTTTATTATGAAGTATATTTAAAATGATTTTCCAGAAGGATAAATTCACTTCCAATGCTACCTAAAATTAGTTTCGATAAACTGCAGTCTTATGAAAATTAACCAGCAATTCTCTGGTAAAAATAAATTTTCGATATCCACTTGTTTCCACAGCGATTGTAATTGTAATTCGACATGCATTTGCTCACTGTAGTTGCCGCAAAGCTGAATATTTAAATCTGTTCTACAAGCACATTCTGCTTTCAACTGCATCAAATGAATTTGAACACGTTCTCTGGAGGATGATGTTGTCTACTTTTTATTGGTTTGAGTATGCGGTTGTTTCACTTGTAGCCAAATTATACTGGGTTTCGGTTGTTCTGAAAACAGACGTTCCATTGAATGTCACATTAATACAGTTAAAGCTGAAAGCAAGAAAGCGAGCATAAACTTATTAATTTATGACAAATTCTCGAAAACTGTAACCTTTAGAATTAGTGTATCGTTAGCAGCTTATAATTTATCGAATTATAATGTAACCGTATTTTCTCCATGACCATCACTCAATGCAAAAATTCTGAAATCATTTTTAATAATAGAATTTGAACATTCTCACTCTTGACTTTAAATATTTATTCTAAAACACTTGACACTTATGAGTTTTTCATGTATTTTCATTATTATATAACTAGAAAGAGAATGTATATTCCGCAATTGAAACAAACATCATCGATTGCCATGAATTTCAAAACAGCGTCAGTGTCAAATGTAAATGTCAACATTATGATAAATGATGATTTTCAAATAAAATTATGTTGAAAAATCGAGTGCATTAGATGTGAACTTGAAAATATTCCACCTGAAATTACAAATTATGCAAACAATATAATGGAACTCCTTTTCTGAAATTGTTTAATTTAACTTTTTTTGGTAATTTATTGAAAATATGTAAATCCTCAACTCTATGGAAAATTTATTTAATCCTTATAGCATCATTTTATATGAGACACAATACCGATATCGTAGTGTTGGTGAATGAGTATCTAGTTGGCTACCGTGGGTGTTATAATATAAGTTCATCAATTCCCAAATTATACAACAGATAGATTTTCTTTCCCCAGCTGCATTTATGAAGCGTATTATTTAATACTGTTGTATTGTTTCCTAATTTTATGAGTTCGGTGATTGGAAACAAGTATCACAGAATATATGTTATTGATATGCACAAGAAGTCCCATTTTCGCCTTAAGATACAGCAAATAGGGAAAAAGGATTCTCTGACTCTCTCGTTTTTGTTTCGTTCATTATTAACACTCAGACCAAAGTTATGGAAATTCTGATGTTTTGTAACAAAGATACCAGCTACGGAAAATACGCATTTGCGTATTTGATGTTACTAAAACGTATTTTCGGAATAAAACTTGGAACACTAATAATAACTATAACAATAGTAATAATTCATCAATGCTCAATAGAACAGGATACGGATTTGGGATAAAAACAGATAGAAATTATCATACAATCTCCCACTTGCTGTATATGGATGACATCAAATTATATGCTTCGAACAAGAAGCAATTGGATGATTTGCTGAAAACTGTCAGTGAGTTCTCGACATATGAACAGATGTTCATATGAAATTCGGGATTGAAAAATGTAAAACCCTGAACATTCAAAGGGGGAAAGTCATAGATGGTGAAACATAACTTCCAAACGGTGAGATTATACAGTGCATGAAGAATGGCGAAACATACAAATATCTAGGATACCATCAAGCCAGATTGCTAGACCAAAAACAATCAAGGGAGAAGATTCGTTCAGAATACAGTGAGCGTGTGAAGACTGTGCTGAAGTCAATGTTGAACTCGGGGAATCTAGTCAAGGTAATTAACACCTATGCCATTCCAGTGTTGCTTTACCCATTTGGAATAATCAGATGGACTTAGACAGAACAGGATGATATTCAAAGGCAGACCAGAACGATACTGACAAAGTACAACAATCCTCATCCAAAATCGTCTGTGATACGAACAACTTTAAAGAGGAAAGAAGGAGGACGCGGATTAATAGATGTTGTCAATTTACACACCGAACAGATAAAAAATCTCAGAGAATTCTTCTCTGCAAAAGCTCTCACTTCTGACCTCCATAGAGTGGTATCGTTGGCTGATAAGGGATATACACCTCTAAATCTTGCTACCAGAGATGACCTTCCGAATCTACCATTTCTATCAGATACTGAAAAACAAGAGCAATGGTCAAGAAAGGAATTGCATGGACGACATCACCATGAGATTAATCAACCACACATCGACAAAGAAGCCTCCAACAAATGGTTGATGAAAGGAGAATTATTCGCAGAAACAGAAGGATTCCTTATGGCCATTCAAGACCAAGTGATCGCTACAAACAACTACAAAAAATTTATAATTAAGGACGGAACATTACAAACAGATAAGTCCAGAAAATGCCATATAAGATCGGAGACTATACAGTATATTACGTCCGGCTGCGAACATATGGCCAATACGGACTATCTTCACAGGCATAATCAAGTGTGCAACATTACCCATCAGAAACTTGCAAACAAGTACGGACTTCTGAATACCTTCCAGCCATATTACAAGTATCAACCGGCGCCCGTATTGGAAAATGACTCTATCAGATTATACTACGATAGGCCTGTTATCACTGACAGAATGTTGACGAATAATAGGCCGGACATAGTGGTGTATGATAAGAGAGCCAGAACAGCAATGCTGGTGGATGTCGCCATACCGAATAATAACAACGTACTGAACAAGTTCCAGGAGAAAAAGTCCAAACACAGACCTTGCTATTGAGATCAAGCAGATGTGGCACCTCGATAAAATAGATATTGTTCCTGTCATCGTATCCTCGACTGGATGAATACCCAAAACTTTGCATGATAGCCTTAAGAAATTTATGTCAAGTATATTGTAATCAAGCCCATTCCCTTTGATCGCTGAATCTGGGAAAGGTAAATTATATCCAGCTAACAGCTGAGATAGTGCATAAGTCCACGACAACAAGTAATAATTATTAATAACAAAGAAATAAAAATTAAATTACTCAAGGACTACCTAATTTTTACTCAGTCTTTGTCTCTGTTAATTTTGTCCTCAATTATTTTCCAAAGATTACAATCTTAAATTTACATTTCATTCTTTTTAATGAAATCGAACACGGGGATGTCAATTTTTGTTATGAATCTTCTGTTTGAAATACGGCAGTAGTTGAATATCGAAGACGTTATCCAACTAAAAATTAATAATTAATTAAGGATTTACACCAAGGGGATGCTGAAAAAGAATGAGGTTGTTGCCAGTATACTTAAAGGGAAAAAATTTCAATTTTTTGAACAAAATGTTTTGGACAGATGAATTCTCTTTCACTAAACGTTGAATAACGAATCCCCATAATATCCGTGTTTGGGCACTCAAAAATCCTCGAGTAATTCATTGAAAAAAGCAAAATTCTTTTAATTCAAATTTTAATTTCAGTCGCAAATGCTAAGTAGAACAGAAAAGTGGAGTGCTTTTTTCTTCTAAATTGAATGAAAAATCCAAAAGTGTTTTTTTTTCTTTGGAAAAAAGTGGCGTACCATTTCTTTTAATATCTAGTTACTTGTTAGCACGGACACCACTGTTAAAATTAGAAATAATTTTTTCATTGCAAAACATTCTCCCTGGACGGCAGTTAACGTATACAAAATTTGATTCAAATATTTGCAGTCATTTGGCAACGATTAATAAATTTGATTATTTTTTGCCAAACTTGAATACCCTGTATTTTTCGAAGAACATTTTACGAATATAGTGCATATAGAAAACTCATATTATTTTTCGATCCTTTATTGGTGTTTGAATTTTTCGCTATAGAAACTGGATCACCTTGTATACTCGATAATCTCGTCCACAACATTTAACCCAAGTATATTTTTTTACTCTAGGGCTATGTAAGCGATCTTTTATACCGGGAGGCTCACCAACCCTCGATATTCAATGAATTATGAATGTTATGAAGGATTTCAGCGCAACACTGTATTTGTCAACATAAGAAATCCTTGCGCATTCGCCAAATTGCACAGACTCATCACATTCGCTACGAAAGCTTTGGCATTCTTTACGGCCAATTTTGAAATTTCGTTTTGGTCTGTAATATGTAGTTCTGTAGTAACTACAAAATGAAGATATTTTCGACAATACAGGATGTTCCATAATGAAGAGACAAACCAAATTTATGATTTTTCAGATTTCCTATCTCTAATAATTTCTGAAATTTGAGAAATTCAAAAAAATTTTTATTCCTCAATATCGATTTGAAAGCTTCAAAGGTACAACTATGGTGATAGTAATTGTTGCCGATGTAACGAGAATTAATATAGGAAGTGATTCCAGAATCTTGAAAAAACACGGATTCCATCCGTATGATGTTCAGATCCACCAGGAGCTATCGGGAGGGGAATTTTGAACGTCTGCTTTAGTTTCATTTATATATGTCGGAAATGATCGGAAGAAATAAAAATTTTGCAGAAGATATCATATTCCCGGATGAATTCATTTTTCACAACAACTTCCTAGTGAACTGGCTCAATTTTCAAAGTAAAACGAAATGAGTCACTTTTGTCACTTTTCCAATTTTATTTATTCAATAATCACGACTATTTCGACCCTACGGTCATTTTCAAGTGAATAACAATATAATACATGAGTAGGTACAAGTACAGAATGAAATTTATCCTAAATATTGAGTAGTGGGGATCCATTATGCTCTAGTTGGCTGTTGAGGGTAGTAAATTGTGGGTTTTTACATAGTTTGTTAATCTCCAAACTTTCCAACAAATTCATCTCTCCCCTTTGTTACATTCATGAATGATTTTAAGATTGTTCAATGATATCGAGTGGTTAGTTGATTTTATGTGTTCAAATATTGGCGAATTTTTATCTGAGGAAATATGTTCCTTGAATCTAGCTTCAAAACTTCTCCTGTTTGTCCGACATAGGCTACCTGAAATTCATTGCATTTGATTTGATAAATTCCTGATTGCTTGAATTTATTGTTCTTTTGTTTGGCATTGAATAATAATCTGCTTAAGTTGGGGCTGCATGAGAATGAAATAGTTATGTTCAATTCAGAAAAATAGTTACTGATTTTGTTAGAGAGTTCGCCGGTGTATCTGAGACTAGTGTATCTTTTTTCTGAGGTTTCTACGATGCTATATAGTAATTGGGAGGTAATACGTTGTTCTTTGCGTTTAATGATTTTATTTAGAAAATGTTGTGGTATGTTGTTATTTGAGGCAATTTTTCTGATGATATTAAATTCAGTTTGAAAATTTTTCTTTCGAAAGGAGAACACAGTAAGCTCTATGAATCATCATGGAGTTATATGCAGCTAGTTTGTGACTTAAATGACTGAACGAGTCCATTGGAATCGATGCGTCTGTGAATGTTTCCTTTCTGTAAATTTTATGAGTGAGTTGATTATTTGAATTTGTAATGGTTAAGTCGAGGAAATTAATTGAGTTAATATTTTCTAATTCAGAAGTGAAGCTGATGCGGCATTGCATTTTATTCAGGAAATTTAAAAATTGCTGAATTTGTCTGTTTGAACCACGAAAACCAATTAAAATATCATCTACATATCTGTACCAGAAAGTAATGTGTTTTTTAGCGAAATTTGTGTTTAATATTGAGTTTTTCTCTAAATTATTCATGAAAATGTCAGCTAGTAGAGGGCTAAGAGGTGAACCCATAGGAAGACCTGAATTTTGTTTAAAGAATTTAGATTGAAATTGAAAGTAACTTTGAGATAGGCATATTTGAAGAAGATTGCTAAATTCATTAGTGATATATGGCGGTGTGTTAGACTCGGATAAGATATCTATAACAAAGGGAAGACACTCATTCCTTGGAATGTTCGGGTACATATTTTTGACATCCAAAGAGAGTAACTTAATATCTTGGGAGATTGTGAGATTTGAAAGTTTATGTATGAGATCTACAGAATTAGAGATAGTGTATTGTGCTTGAAAATTCGAGAGGTCTAGAAACTTTTGATTCAAGAATTTTGCTAGTTTACCTGATGGTGTGTTTATATATGATACTACAGGTCTTGCAAATGTTTCTTCCTTATGTAGTTTAGTCAATTCGTACATTTTTGAAGCTTGAACATTCATTGGAGTCTGTTTCCTCTTCTTCCATTCAGTGTATGCTAGGTTTTCTGACAAACTTACCTCTTCTTTGATTTCTTTTGTGAAAAGTTTGGTTGGATCTTTCGGTATTTGGGTGATATCCATTGTTTTCAGTACATCCTGCATCCATTCTTGGTATAGATCTTTATTGAGGCATACTATACTATTGCCTTTGTCAGCTTTAGTCATTATGAGATATTCGGCTTGGATTCTGCTTGATATGGACTCTATTATTTTCAACTGATTCTGATCATTAATTTTTATGTCAGATTTTCTGATAATTTCTGTGAGTTTGTGTTGTTGATGATATCTTTATGTTTTTGGATAGCTAGCTCTACTTGCACTCCGGTTATTACCTTGTCTGTTTTGAACTTGCAGTTTTTCGGGGTGAAATTTGGTCCTTTATTCAGCAGATCCTTTTGAACTTCATCAAAGAAATTGTTCGACAGATTTATGAATCCAGGCTCAATTTTCATTATTACGATGATCATATTCCACATATCTTTCGTCTTACATGGAAATTCATTTTCGAGGTTTCTTTTTGATCATCTACAAGAATTGTTAGAAGATATGAAGATCGACGTAAGGCAACGAATTTGTTTCCAATTTTACCGGGCTCTTGCACATTTCAAAGCCAATGAGCAGAATTAAATGGACTCACACTTTCCTAATAAATATATCGGCAGAGGTAGATTCCGAAATTGGCTTGCAAGATCGCCTGATCTAACTTGCCTTGAATTTTCTATTGGCGTATGTGGAGGAAATTGAATTTTGAACTACGCCAACGACGACTGACGATATGAAAGAGAGAATGAAAGCATTTCTATCAATAACACCAGACTTGGCGAATGTTTCGTTAGTACTATAGGGTTTTTTTTACTTAATAATTATTGGTTTCATATAATTCGGTTTTTTTCTACTGAGGCAACAATCGGTTCAGATAGAAATCAAAGTGAAAAATTCGAATATTCTTTGAATTTCAAAGAAAATTGGCTAAATTTCGAATATCTTCGAAAAGATGAAGGGAAACTAGGTACCATTCGGAAGGTCTTAAAATATACAAATTACTCGGTATAGGGTATGCCAAATGAAAGTGAAATGAGATTTCAATGAGCCCCAAATCGAGTAATTGTTTTCGGATACCCTGTGTATTATAGGTCAACAAAATGTGTGATATGCTCAAGCAAACAATAAATTCTATCACAATCGTACATCTAAAACTTCGACATCAATATCGAGGCCACTATATTATTTTTTTAAATTCCAAAATTTCAGAAAATCTTCAAATATTTCGTAAACTATTTAAGATAGGTATGAGGAATTTCGAACAAAACCCCATTCATTTTTCCTCAAGAACTCAAGAATGAAGTAAATATAGGAGATCCTATTCAAAAAATCATAACTTTGGTAAGTAACTTTGTTATGTAACACCCTGTATAACCTTAATTATTTTCAGTTTGTATTCAAAACACTATATATTAGTGCGCAAAAAATCAAAATCGGTCTTAAAATAGGCCTAATCTTTCTTCGCCACCTAGTATAATATATCCTTGACATAGCCCCAGAATAAAAATGTAACGGGATTAAATGGGGTGGATGACGTGGTCATCTCACTGGATGGTAGAATTCAAGTTCTGAGACATTTCTTGTTTAGTGTTGGGGAACACCACCATACTGGAAATATGCTAACCTTATTTTGAATGATGAGAATTTCATTTAAAATACCCTCGCCAACGAATAGTTTCGTCAAAAATGACGCACGCCAAAGCACGGTTGTTTATTAGTGTTGATCCTTCACTTCCTAATAGGGTTTGGCATCGGACCAGTGTTTTCCATTGTTGCGATTGAATAATCAATCACTAGCCACTCTGATTTCATCAGTTCATATAGTATATCGGTATATCAGGATTTTCTCTTTTCCTGATATCATAGGCAAAATCCTCTAGCTGCAGAAACGGAGATTACCTCATTTTATGAATGATAATTCTTCAAAGCTATCTCTTTTTACGTCTATAGACCATATGCAAGACTCCTAAAATATTTCTAATGTTGGCTTGTCTCCAATGCGTTAGATTTTCAAACATTCAACTATGTGAATTTCTAATAATGAAGAATTTTAAATCGGTGAATAATTATCATAGATGAAAGTAATGGGGAATTATTTTCATCTGATTGATTGTTGAGTGTTTGGTATTGTGGGTTTTTTATAATTCTGTTAAGTTCCTCCAGAAGTTTCAATTTCTTTTCTTTGCTACAAATAAGTGGTATTTTTGATTTTCAGAAATTATAGTATTTGTATTAATGATATGTTCGAAAACGGAAGAATTTTTATCAATATGTGTATGCTCTTTGACACAAGTCTGGAAGTCTCTACCGGTTCGTCCTACATAACATGCCGTATATTCACTGCATTCGATTT
The DNA here is from genome assembly GCA_013387265.2 of Cryptolaemus montrouzieri. Classification (NCBI taxonomy): domain Eukaryota; kingdom Metazoa; phylum Arthropoda; class Insecta; order Coleoptera; family Coccinellidae; genus Cryptolaemus; species Cryptolaemus montrouzieri. The sequence goes on from JABFTP020000165.1 coordinate 1,361,554, forward strand.
TGTACACTCAAGATTTCTTAAATTCATTCAGTTTGGCTATTAATAATACTAATAATTCCTAATTCCTGCTTTAGGACATCATATGATGTATAGGACAAGTCACAGGTACATATTGATTGTACTTAATATACAACTCGCATATATAACAAACATACTGTAATATCCAATATTCAACTCGCCAAATTCGAACAATATAACAAGAACAATGTGCAACTAAGCTAGAACTACTTGTCATTTAAATATTCCCCGATAGTGTAGTAAGCCTAGCGTAAGAACTTGGCCTTAATGGTGTTTTCAAATGCCGGCTTAGGTAATAGATGGATGAACAGTAAGGTCCCTATTATTGATAATTATTTTTGAATTAAATGAAAATTTTTCTTGGTAAGGTGAAGGCAGTTTATATTAAATTTAGGAAAGTAGTTTTGTATTTTGATGTTCTTTATAACTCAGAAAGACATTTTTGCCTGTTTATTCGACTATAATAGGGTATAGAAGTTTCAAAATCCAGTTACTATTATATTTGTTGATACTTTTTTCAATCAATTCTGTCGAAAACGATTGTTTATGGCTATTTATTTGATTTAATTAGTTTCTGACTTAAAGTTACTCTCCGACATTGGTACTGTAAACACTCTGCGAATCGTAAAGTTAAAGGCTGCAAGTTCATAATTTAGGGACTGAATGAATTTAGGGAATTTAGCATCCGGAAGTGTGTTTTTCTGAGTATTTTAAAATTGATATTATTGTTGATTTTAGTTAAGGTTGAGTATAGAAAGTTAATAGTTTGGTTCAATTTCAGAAATGAATTCAATTTTTTTATGGATAGTGTTTCAGAAATTTAAAAATTGTTGTATTTTCCTATCCGTAAAATAAATTCACATATCTAAACGAGAGGATTAAGTCTTGCAGTCAGGTCATTATTCAGAATTTTTGTGTTTTCTAAATCGTCCATAAAAATATCAGCTAGAAGAGGACGGAATGGTGAGCCTACCAAAGTTGCACATGTGAAGGCAGTTTTTATATTAAATTTGGAAAATAAAAATCAAGTACTGTGTTTTAAGGAATTTTACTTAATGCTTGCGATTCGTAACGCGTTTCACTACACAGCAGCTTCTTCAGACGAATGAATATACAGAAAAATATAAATATAAATTCCATTTCAATAACAAATATTATACTATTGAAGACGGCTTGATTATGAGCAATCCGTTAAGTCCTTTGTTAGCAGAAATATTCATGAATAAATTAGAGAAATTAATTCATAATCATCCACCCAGTAAATATTGTTTATACTGGTATCGCTATGTAGACGATATCATTATTTGCTTCACAGGAACAGATAGACAGTTGAAAATTTTCAAAAATCATATAAATTCATTACATTCAAAAATTGCATGCACAACCGAAATAGAAAGCAATAATTCGATAAATTTCTTAGACGTAACAATTTCGAATGAAAATGGAAAACATGTTTTCGCAATTTAACATAAGCCGTCACATACAGATATTATAAAACATAACTCGTCGTGTCATCCATATCAACATAAAATGTCAGCATTCAATAGTTTTATCCATAGATTGATTAACATCCCGTTATCACCAAAAATTTCAACAAAGAACTAAATTTGATTAAACAAATAGCCAAAAATAATGGTTACAATCCCAAAAAAATAAATAATATATTAAATAAAAACAAAGTAGAATCGCATTGAATGAAGTTTACCCTGCCGATAAATTGAAACAAAAATTCAACACCTTAACCTACGTTGGTATTACAAGTGAGAAACTGAAATCATTCTTGAGTAGCAATAATTTCAACATAGCTTTCCAAATAATTAACTTAGGCAAATATATAAAAAACAATAAACCAAATCAGATAAAAATAATAAATCAGGTGTTTTATATTGAATTGCAATTACAGTAATAATTTGTACATTGGTAGAACACATTTCAATATTAGAATAACGGAACATAAACGCAGTTTTCAAATAAAAATCAGATTCAAATTACGCGAATCATCTCTTAGAAAATAATCATTCTTTCGACCCACAGTTTGAAATTTTGCATACAGATAATAAATATTGGAAGGTAGATCTTTGGGAAACTTTAGAAATCAACAAACACAAACACTCAGGTAGACTCATCAATGAACAAGTAGATTTAAGCCCTTCAGCTCTACTGAATCTCTTAAGGGAGCAATCTATTCCTCAATTTTATTGGATATACCTGTCATCGATAACCACTTAAGAAGAAGAAACTCAATAAGCTTTGAATTACTTAAAAAATTTGTATTTATATTCTCGTCCTTATTCAAATATAGTTGTCATAATTTATGTAGCTACGGTGTAGTGAAACGCATTACGAATCACAATTATTAAGTAAAATTCCTAAAAATACATTACTCGTTTTTATTATAGGTAATGAAATTCTACCAAGTAAAAGCCTCCCGTATGAAATAAAGAAATATGAAATTTTCGTTCAGTTTTAAGGAATGGATAGGCAAATAGAACAGTTTTAAATTTCTTAAACACTAACCATAAAAATGCGAATTCACTTGCGAAATTGAATTGAACGGTTTCATCAATTTTTAGACTCAACCATAATTGAAATCAATAATGATATCAGTTTTGAAATATTCAAGAAAGACAAATTTACTTTGTCCCCAAATCATAAACTTGCAGCCTCTAACTTTATGATCTACAGAACGTTTACAGTACCAATGTCCAAGAGTAACTTCAAGTCCAAAATTAACTAAATCAAATAAATATGTGTGAACAATCATTTTCAAACACATTTTATTGAAAAACTATTAACAAACATAATAACAACCGGATATCGAAATTTCTTTACCACATTATAGAAAACCATCCAAATAAATATCTCTGAGTTATAAAGGACGTTTAATCACTAAAAGACAGAATTGTTTTCAGAAATTAAATACAGGTGAAAACCTCCTTTACCAGTGAACCTACCCTAGGAAATCCAAACTAAGTAAATTTGAGAGATTTGGGATGTACAAAATCGAATGTAGTGATTGTATTACATATTATGAAGGCCAGACCGGTAGGCACTTCAAAGAGCATACATATACAGACAAACATTCCTCCATTGTCGAACATATTTCAACAATAAAAACAAGTAATGTGTTTCTAGGAATTTTACTCAATTGTTGTGATTCGTGATGCATTTTACTACACCGTATCTTCTTCAGACGAATGAATGTACATAAATTATGACACCTACATATGAATAAGAATGAGAATATAAATACAAATGTTTTTAAGTAATTGAAAGCTTATTGGGTTGCTACTTCTTAAGGGTTATTGATGACAGGTATATCCAATAAAACTAAGGAATAGATTGCCCCCTAAGAGATTCAATAGAGGTGAAGGGCCTAAATCGACTTGTTCATTGATGAGTCTACCTGAGTGTTTGTGTTTGTTGATTTCTGAAGTTTCCAATATTTATTATCTGTATACAAACTTTCAAACTGAGGGTCGAAAGAGTGACTATTTTCTAGGAGATGATTCGCGTAATTTGAATCTGATTTTTTATTTGAAAAACTGCGTATTTGTTCCAATATTCTAATATTAAAATTTCTATGTGATCTATCAATGTAGAAATTATCACAGTCATTGCAATTCAATCTATAAACATCTGATTTATTGTTTCTATCTGATTTGGATTTATTATTTTTCTTTATTTGCCTAAGCTATGATTACTTTTGAAAGCTATGTTGAAATGATTGCTACTCAACAATGATTTCAGTTTCTCACTTGTAATGCCAACTCAGGTTAAGGTGCTGAATTTTTGTTTCAATTTATCGATAGGGTAAACGGCACCTTCTTTCGAACTTTCATAATTCCTTAACGACTTACTAATAAAACATTGCAATTTTAAATCTAAATTTTCGGTCAAAAATTCATACGAACTAATTGCCAATATCGAAGATACCACTATACCACCTAATTCCAAACTCATTTCTTTCGAAGTTATGAATCTATTTCCCAACATTCCTCCGAAAGATTCGTACTACTTATTTGAAGAATTATGTCAATACGTTTATTAAATCAGATATTCTTTCATTATCACAAATTTCTTTAGATCAGAATTATTTCCATTTCAATAACAAACATTATACTATTGAAGAAGGCTTGATTAGGAGCAATCGGTTAAGTCCTTTATTAGCAGAAATATTCATGAATAATTTCGATAAATAAATTTATAATCATCCACTTAGTAAATTTTGTTTATACTTTTATCGCTATGTAGACGATTTCATTATTTGCTTCACAGGAACTTATAGACAGTTTAAAATTTTCGTAAATCATATAAATTCATTACTTCCAAAATTGAATTCACAACCGCAATAGAAAGTTATAATGCAATAAATTTATTAGGCGTAATAATTTTAAATGTAAATGGAAAACATGTTCTCGCGATATAACATAAGCGGTCACATACAGATATTATAATACATAACTCGTCTTGTCATCCGTATCAACATAAAATGTCAGCATTCAACAGTTTTATTTATAGATTGATTAACATCCTGTTATCACCAAAAATTTCAACAAAGAATTAAATTTAATCATACAAATAGCTAAATATAATGGTTACAATCCCAAAAAATAAATAATATTTTAAATAAAAACGAAGTAGAATCGCATTGAATGAAGTTTACCCTGCCGATAAATTGAAACAAAAATTCAACACCTTAACCTACATTGGTATTACAAGTGAGAAACTGAAATCATTCTTGAGTAGCAATAATTTCAACATAGCTTTCCAAATAATAACTTAGGCAAATATATAAAAAACAATGAAACCAAATCAGATAAAAATAATAAATCAGGTGTTTTATATTGAATTGCAATTACAGTAATAATTCTTACATTGGTAGAACACATTTCAATTTCAGAATAACGGAACATAAACGCAGTTTTCAAATAAAAAATCAGATTCAAATTACGCGAACCATCTCCTAGAAAATAGTCACTCTTTCGACCCACAGTTTGAAATTTTGCATACAGATAATAAATATTGGAAGGTAGATCTTTGGGAAACTTTAGAAATCAACAAACACAAACACTCAGGTAGACTCATCAATGAACAAGTAGATTTAAGCCCTTCACCTCTACTGAATCTCTTAAGGGAGCAATCTATTCCTCAGTTTTATTGGATATACCTGTCATCGATAACCACTTAAGAAGAAGAAACTCAATAAGCTTTGAATTACTTAAAAATTTGTATTTATATTCTCGTCCTTATTCATATATAGTTGTCATAATTTATACATTCATTCGTCTGAAGAAGCTACGGTGTAATGAAACGCATTACGAATCACAATTATTAAGTAAAATTCTTAAAAATACATTACTCGTTTTTCTTATAGGTAATGAAATTCTACCAAGTAAAAGCCTCCCGTATGAAATAAAGAAATTGAACCTCCTGGAGTGTTAACAATTAACAAATTGATAAAAATCTACATTATCAAATACTCAACAATCAATTAGAGGAAATAATTCCCCATAATTTGATATATATATACCCTATCTCCTCCTGAGCTTATCAGTGATATAAATACAGAAATTGCAATTTTGTAGTATAATCCCTAAAAATGAAGTAATATTCGAAACTAGTCTTGTAGCTTTGCAATAAATAGTGAAAATTTGATAAAATATAGTGCTTCAACAACACTTTTAATGACGAATTTATTATAAGAAATTAAACTCGTAAAAAAGTATAAATTGTTTTCTATTAGACGTAGAATTTTTCTTTTATCTCTCTTCAGAATGATATGATAACTAAACGAATTAATTTGGTAAATGTAGCTAATTCTCAGCAATCTAAGAATATTGTATTATACGAGAGCAAGTGAATTAGCTATGACCCCTTGCCGCTTTTCTTCAGGTAATGAAATTCAGGAAGTACGGTGTAAATTTCACAGAAATTGTCAAAGGGTGTAACGAAATTTAATTCGAAATACTAAGTGAATTTAACCGAAACGTGGGAGTAAATGATAGTAAGAGTATTATTGCCCTCCAATTTTGCGATAAGAGGGCCGTACCACGCTCGGCCTGTTTTCTGTTGCCAAGGCGGGTCCTTCGTGAAATATGCGATGTACAGACACTTGTAACGTTCAGCAGAATAACATGCAATGCGGCAATAACTTTTTACAGCATATACTCGCAAGTTGTCAGGCCAAATTTACTGACAGTAGCGTAACAATCATTCTCATTTGTAGTTTGCTCAAGAAATCATAAAAGTCGTTCATGAAAATAATAATTATACTGTTTACTCATTCAATTGGTTTATAAAAGGATATACACTCGGAGGCAAAATTAGCGGAACACTCGAAAATTTAACCAAACTCTTCTGCTTTGTAGAAATTATAAGAGAAAACAAAAAAATTTGAAAAAGATTTTATACGAGGGGAAAACTAAAAGTGTTTTTTTTGTCAAAAATTCGTAACACCCTGTGGAATTTCGTGGTCCGAGTTGAAACGTACAATATCATGGTCTGTCAAGGCACATCTTCCTACAGTAACGCCCTTCTTGTTTTATGCATTTATCTCCATTTTTACAAGAGATATCCAAGTTGAAGCGAAAAGTCACAAATTTCAAGAATTTATTTTTAATCTTGCGTTGGTGCATAACATCGGAGGTTAGCCAAAAAATAAAATCAAAATTAGAGAAGCGGAAATCTAACGAAATGAAAATTTTTGAAATTCACTGGCCAATTTCACGCTCCGGGAGAACTCGAAGTACACTGGAAAAATCGTTGATTTTGCACATTTATTTTTGAATTTTTTCGTGTGAAACTCTATAATAATTATCATTCCTGTCCAAAATTGAGAGCAGGTGTGTATCCTGGCGATACACTCGTGAAATGAAATGAACATGTTGAGAAAAATGTTCATGATGACCCACAAAAAAAAAACATTCGATTTTAGTAGCGAGTATGACCCCCCGATCTCTTATTACAGCGCGCATACGATTTCGCATACTCCCAATGATGTTGTCTATCATCTGTTGAGGTATGTTATCCCACTCTTCCACCAAAGCCAATGTCAGCTCTTCAACGTTGCCTGGATTTCGTTGTCGAACCCTTCATCCAAGAATGTCCCAAACGTGTTCGATCGGGTTTAAATCCGGTGACCACGACGGCCAGTCCATTCGTGTGATCCCAACTTCATTGAGATATTCTATTACTATGCGCGCAGTATGAGGGCGCGCGTTATCGTGCATAAAAAGGAAATGTTTCCCTATGTAAGGAGCAAAAGGCACAACATGGGGCTCCAAGATTTCTGTTATATACCGATGGGCATTAAGTGATCCATTGCCAATAATCTCCAGGTCTGTTCGTACTCCCAAGTATATGCCATCCCATATCATAACTGACCATCCACCGTATTGCTCAGTTCCTGCAAAGTTCGCTTGATTGTACCGTTCCCCTCGATGCCTCCATATTCTATCTCTACCATTCACGAAAGTCACACAATATCGGCTCTCATCACTGAATAAAACTCGTCTCCACTGATTGATTGTCCATGCTACATGCTCCCTAGCTAACGCCAATCTTACTACCCGATGTGCTCTATCGAGTCTTGGTGCTCTTGCTTGAGCGTATGATCTCACACTAACTTCCTTTAATCGTCTTCTGACTGTCCTCACACTGACGTTAATGTTATCCACTGCTTGTAAAAGGTAACGTGCCTGAACAGCAGTAAGACGAGGATTTCTTATGGTTTGATTGACGATGAAACGGTCATGTATAGCGCGGGTTGCCCGATTTCTTCCTTGTCCTCGCCTCCTCACGTACAATCCAGTTTCCCTGTAACGTCGGTAGATTCGATGGATAACCAACGTCGAGACACCCAACATGGTACCGACTGAGCGGTAGGTGCGCCCTTCCTCGATCAATGTAACTGCCCTTGCTTCTGAGGTTGGTGGTAAATCTTTCATTCTAAATGAAAAATACCGTTTCGAGTCGTAAGCAGTAAAAGAATCACAAAACACTGCAACCGATCGAATTTGTATCAAATCAAAGAATGGAAAACTCTCATTCTTTAAACAAGTGCAAATGTGGTCATATACAAAAAAACGTGTGTTAAATTTCATATTTGATAAAAAAAGGTGTGCACATGTGTAAATGAAAAGTTTTATCAATGGTTCCAGAATTCGGTTGTATATTTTAATACCTACCGACTGTTATCTCCTATGAATTCCTAATTTTCACCAAATTAACCAAATTGTCATCAATAACTAATGCAATTCGAACATAAAAATCGCAAACGACAATTTCGACACGCCTGAGTGATAATAAGAAAGTTCCAAATTGATAGACGAATTTTAATGACAATTTCTTGATTCAATGGAATTTCTCCAAAATGGTGATTTTTCACTTGAAATTAAATATATTTGGCAAAAATAGAGATAAACGCATGAAACAAGAAGGGCGTTACTGTAGGAAGATGTGTCTTGACAGACCATGATATTGTACGTTTCAACTCAGACCACGAAATTCCAGAGGGTGTTACGAATTTTTGACAAAAAAAAACACTTTTAGTTTTGCCCTCGTATAAAATTTTTTTTTGTTTTCTCTTATAATTTTTACAAAGCAGAAGAGTTGATCTATAACTTGCCGAACAAATCATCTAAATCGGTTGAGAATTAGGAAAAATATCGAACTTCGAATTTGGTTGAATTTTCGAGTGTTCCGCTAATTTTGCCTCTGAGTGTACTATACGTCCATAATACTGGTCGACAAGATTTTTGTAACACAAAGCAGATTATTTATTTTTTTAAATGGAAATACCTTTGCGATAATAGGAAAAATATTTCTAAAGCCTTAACACATACTTTTTTCAATAGTTCCAGTCACTCTTGTAAATAATGAATGTAATGACTGAACGGTTAGCTAGAATCAATTTTATACCTGAACCATCTTGTTTACGATAGTATACCTAAATATCAGATTTTGAATCAGTCTTCTGTTGAGGTTCAAGCCCGCAGTTGCTGATTTTTTCCTGCAAATTTTGTTATATCCATGGAGAATTTATGGTTGAAGAAAGGCCATTTTTCGAAAATTTTCAAAAAGCTTACTTCCATATTTTGGTGTTTCAGTTGGAAATCAAGACAAGCAGTGGGCTCCCCATGTGTGCTGTGGTAGCTGTAGTGTATCATCGGTGCTGTGGATCAATGGAAAGAGAGAAAGTATGGTTTTCACAGTTCTTATAAAATGGCGAAACCCCTTCACTATTTGGAAAGTAAGTCAAGTAAAATATGTTTGTAAAGGTTTAACTTAATGCTTTTTCCAAACATAGTATCTTTATGAACATTTCATATACCACAAAAATTCAAACACATAGAAAGTTTGTTTTCCAACAAAATTTTCCATAGATGTATATTCATCCATTCCATTTACGAACGAGGAGAACCTATAAATTTTGGATATAAATTGCCAGGGTTGATAGGAGGAGAACAACACATATAAGAAAGAAAGTACCTTTTCAATCTAAAATCCATCTTTTCAGGAAATTCTCAATGAAAACGAACCAGCAAATTATTTCGGTGGATTGTTATATATATCGATATATATACATATATATCATATATATATATATATATATATATATATTTCATTCAAACACTATATATATATATATATATATATATATATATATATATATATATATATATATATATATATATATATATATATATATATATATATATATAATAGTTCTATTGATTGCCTTGGGTGGTTTTACTCACTTCTTTTCCAAGACAGTGTGTCATCGAAACGCGTTACAAATAAAATAAATACGTGTAAATCAAATTTTCTTTCAATTATCATTTCAATTGGATTTGCATCAAGTATTGACTACTAGTATTCAAAATTTCTAATTCAGTAAATTAGATATCATCAACAGGTATATAGGAGAGAGGAATATAGCATAAATTTTCAATTTTGAGGAAGACGATATCCTTAAAGCCATCATTTAATTTGTAATTGTGTTGATTAATTTTCGAAATTATTAGCCCTGATTTATTGAAAATTTATATTTTCAAAATTTTGAATGAAAATCAATAGATTTTTTCTCCGACTGAGCTCTCTCGAACAGCTCACCAGCCTCATCAAGATCGTCACAAGCCACGGAAACCGTGGTATCATCAGCGAACAATATGCTCCGATAATCGGTCATATGGGCAGACAAGGGGCCTAAGTTTGAGCCCTGTGGTAGTGCTACATTAACTGGTTTTCTATTGGACCAATTACCTTGAGCATAAACTTATTGATACCTGTTCTTGAAGAAGGATCCTACAAGGCTGATACTCGCCTCGTTAAACCCATAACGACCAAGTTTCTCCAAGAGAGCTGCATGAGAGACACAGTCGAAGGCCTTCGTTAAATCGAAAAAAAAGGTGAGAGAGTACATTCTTAGTTCAAAACATATAATTGTAGTCGAGACAAATTCAATTATCATATTTGTTGTGCTTCTGTTTTTTCTAAGGCCAAATTGGTTCGGTGAAAACAAGTACTTTGGAGAAAACAGGCACTAAAGAAATCGGCCTATAGTTTGGCAACGCCTTTTTTATGTAAAGGAATAACTTTTGAAATTTTGAGGCAATCATCGAAAAACCCAGACCTGATGCATCTGTTAATCGAATAAGTAAGTGGACTGATAATTTTGTCAACATTTTTCTTCAGCAACATTACTGATGGGCGATATTAATCTCTAGATTTACTATTTTCCAGTGAATTTATAATGTGTATTATCTCACCATGATGGGTTTAACTTCAGTAGAAAAAAAATTCCAGTTATTCGGAATTTCCTTCGGAAAAAGATTATCAAATGGAATGTGACTAGTTGGAATTGTTTCAACCACACAACCGACAGCAGATGCAAAAAATTTGCTATACTCATTGGAATTGATTTTGGTGTCAACCGGTTTTTTCAGACATTTCGATTCGAATTAATACAAACCCCACATCGTTTTAGGCCCATTGACAGATTTCAGAATTGCTTAGTCATTTGCCTGAATTTTCGCCGTATTTATTTCAAACCTATATTTTAAACGTAGTCTATTTCTCAAGAGTTTTAAGTCTTCACTCTCGTATCTATTGTATAACTCTGTGACTAATTCAAGCCGGTCCCTCAACACCCTCAGTTCTTCCATATACCAATGTACCCGCAATCCCAAACTGCTACACCACACAGTCTTTTCCGGAAAGGCGATCAGGTAAGAATCAAGAAAATTCTGGTGAAAGATTTCGAAAGCATCATTGATACCAAGATTTTCATCCTTTAGAAAGTCCCAGCTGTCGCGCAATGCGTTTCATGCCCAAAAATTCATTTAAAATGATACGAATTGATTTATGAGAAAGTTCATTGCCTATCTTTTTCTAACATAAATGACGATTTTCAATTACCATTTTCTTCACTCTATCGTTGTTAACTTCAATTAAAGATGTTGATGGCCGACCAGAGCGAGACGAATCTTCCACCACATCTCGGCCGCTGTTGAATTCACTGTACCACTCATATGCACGTGTTTTGATAAAATCGATTTACCGCAAGCCTTCCGTGACATTTTCTGCGATTCGGCACACAAAATCATATTTCGAATATAAAATTTGAGACAAATTGTTCGATATTTTTATCCATTGTAAAAATCGCAAAACACGTGTGAGAACTTACAAAATCGAGCACTGTAAACAAACTAAATGACAGATCGTATCCAAACCCCGCGTCAGTAAAACAGTTGTGCCAACTTAGCATCAACAAAAAATTTGACAATCGTTTTGAGCAGCGTTTTCAGATAATTAATTCCTGGTTCTTTTTTGACAGAATGTATTATAACCTCACATACCTTTGGAAAATTAGCCGTAATTTAAAACAGAGGTTCAGTTACACATCTCATTTCGGCGCAATAATAACTTATCCAAACACATCGAGAATGATGAGAGTAAGATGAATAAAAAGAAGAATCTGGTATATACAAAGTAAGCTGCAGTAGTTGTAGTGAAATACTAGCAGAACCTATAGAAGTTTTAATATTAGAGGCAATGAACATTATCGTAGTTTCATCAATTAAATAATAAATTCTAATCACGAAAACCATTTAATTGAAGAAAATATACGTATGCACTATCTCAGCTGTTAGCTGGATATAAATTACCTTTCCCAGATTCAGCAATCAAAGGGAATAGGCTCGATTATAATATACTTGACATAAACTTCCTAACTATCCTAAATGTATTAAGAATTACAGCTTTTCGCATTTCTATATTGGTAGTCTTATGCAATTCTAATTTCTTAAGGCTATCATGCAAAGTTTTGGGTATTAACTCAGTCGAGGATACGATGACAGGAACAATATCTATTTTATCTGCTTGATCTCAATAGCAGAAAGTCTATGTATTTGGACTTTTTCTCCTGGAACTTGTTCAGCACGTCGTTATTATTCGGTACGGCGACTTCCACCAGCATTGCTGTTCTGGCTCTTTTATCATACACCACTATGTCCGGCCTATTATTCGTCACCATTCTGTCAGAGATAACAGGCCTGTCGTAGTATAATCTGATAGAGTCATTTTCCAATACGGGCGCCGGTTGATACTTGTTATATGGTTGGAAGGTACTCAGAAGTCCGTACTTGTGTGCAAGTGGTGGATAATGTTGCACACTTGATTATGCCTGTGGAGATAGTCCGTATTGGCCAGTTTTTCGCAGCCGGACGTATTATGCTCTATAGTCTCCGATCTTATATGGCATTTTCTGCACTTCTCTTTTTGTAATGTTCCGTTTTTAGTAATAAATTTTTTGTAGTTGTTTGTAGCGATCACTTGGTCTTGAATGGTCATGAGGAATCCTTCTGTTTCCGCGAATAATTCTCGTTTCATCAACCATTTGTTGGAGACTTCTTTGTCGATGTGTGGTTGATTAATCTCATGGTGATGTCGTCCATACAATTCTTTACTTGACCATTGCTCTTGTTTTTCAATATTCGATAGGAACGGTAGATTCAGCACATCATCTCTGGTAGCAAAACTTAGAGATGTGTATTCCTTATCAGCAAACGATACCACTCTATGGAGGTCAAAAGTGAGAGCTTTTGCAGAGAAGAATTCTCTGAGATTTTTTATCTGTTCGGTGTATAAATTGACAACATTTATTAATCCGCGTCCTCCATCTTTCCGCTTCAAAGTTGTTTGTATCACAGACAATTTTGGATGATGATTGTTGTACTCTGTCAGCATCGCTGCCTTTGAATATTATCCAGTTCTGTCTTAGTCCATTTGATTATTCCAAATGAGTAAAGCAACACTGGAATGGCGTAGGTGTTAATTGTCTTGACTAGATTCTCCGAGTTCAACATTGATTTCAGCACAGTCTTCAGACGCTGGCTGTAATCTGAACGAATCTTCTCCTTGGATTGTTTTTTCTTCTTTTTTCTTGCAATCTGGCTTGTTGGTATTCTAGATATTTGTATGTTTCGCCATCCCTCAAGCACTGTATAATATCACCGTTTGGAAGTTATGTTTCACCATCTATGACTTTCCCTCTTTGAATGTTCAGGGTCCTACATTTTTCAATTCCGAATTTCATATGAACTGCCGAGAACTTACTGACAGTTTTCAGCAAACCATCCAATTGTTTTTTGTTCGAGGCATATAATTTTATGTCATCCATATACAGCAGGTGGGAGATTGTATGATAATTCCTATCTGTTTTTATCCTAAATCCTTATCCTGTTCTATTGAGCATTTAGGACAATGGGTTCATAGCTAAACAGAACCATAGTGGACTCAAAGAGTCTCCTTGAAAAATTCCACGACGTATGGGTATCTCGTCGGTTTTAATTGACTTATTGTTCATGTTGACCTGCAAAGACGTGCGCCAGTGGGTCATTGTTGTCTTCAAGAATTCTACCAGGGCTGGGTGAATTTTGTATATCTGCAATACTTCAACAAGCCAAGAATGGGCGGTACTATCGAATACCTTCAGATAATCGAGAAAAAAGCTCTATGGAGCTTATCAAACTTCTTGTACCAGAAGTTGTGGATATTATCTATACCTGCGGCCATCCAGTTGTTGGTCGCTCTAACTAATGTTGTGATTTCTTCCTTCGAAGTCCATATGTTTGATATCAAGGCGTTGTTTTTCATTCGTAATCCAATCCGCATCTTTATTGTGTTCTTTGGCGTTCGACCATAGTGATGACCAATAATCGGTCGAGCACTGTGCATCAGGTACTTCTCTGTTATTATTGGTCGCAGTTTGGTTATTCCCCTCATGAAAATTGGCCGCGCTTTGGAGGAACCTTTGGTTTTGATGTTTCCTTTCAGTACATTTGATGTATCTTGAGAGCCTCTTGGCTTTTGCTTGAGTATCTGCTTCAAAGTGTCCATATACAAGTCGATATGTTGTTTGTGATCAGGGTGTTATGTATCTGTACCAATTTTTCTATGAATTTTGCGTATATGGGATTTCAAGCGCCTTGAGGGCTTTTTGTTTTTCAGGAATTCTGTGAGGCGACCGATCTCAGCTCTAATATTGTCAATATCCTCCTCCAGTCGTTTTTGCCATGGTGGTTTTCTGACGCTTTTTGGCTCAGATCGAATCAGAGTTGTGGAGACTTGTTTGTGTAGTCGAAGAACCGCTACCGCTCCACAGTAAATCAAAGTGTGAATTTGCTCCAAGGAGTTCTGGTCAGTGTATTCGTCAAACACTGAGTTTATGCTTGCTAGGATGATATTGGTGTTCTTGTTCGTCTTGAGTTTGGGAAGCTTAGGTCGTTTAGTTGGGTTACTACCACTGAGTTCAGTTATTGTTCTGATCGTGCTAAATACATAAATTCGTTCTGCTGGCTCGTCTCAGGGGGGCGCTCTATGTTGATATTCGTTATCTGTAACACTTTCATTGACGGTAGGTATACAGTTATGAATATCATCTGCACTTCTAAGTTTTATTTTGACCTCTTCTCCTATGCTTTGCAGCGTTTCTGAAAAAGTAGCCTGTTTTTAACGATTGTTCTTCGTTGACCCGAAATTCTCTACTCGAATATGTGCTGTAATTCCGGATACTTTTCTACGAACGCAAGATGTAACGCGTATCTATATGCTGTCATTTCCGATTCCAAGTTTGTAATCTTGTAATAGGAACGCATAATGAAGGAATTCATGTCTGGTATTAGAGGCAATGATCATTTTCGTAGTTTCATCAATTAAATAATAAATTCTAATTACGAAAACCATTTAATTGAAGAAAATCATAATTTCTGCCAAAATTTTTAAATCTCACATTTATCTAATAGCAAACTGGATCTTGATTTTTGGGAACCTCTTGAAACCGATATAAACTTTCCAACGTATTGAACGAACAAGTTGATACAACAATAGTTGCTCTTTGCTTAATTTGTTTCCACCTGAGTTAATTAGGTAATAGCACTGTAAAAGTATTTTTACTCACTTTTATTGAACTGCTTTAGATAATATATCATTTGTTGTACCTAAGTTGAGTTTTCATTGTGTATTTGCCAGATGTCATCGGAAGGCTTCGCAAATGAAGTAAATAAGTGTAATCATTTGAATTGATTTCGATATCATGTAATGGTTTTGTTTCAAGAATATCTGAAATTGGAGAAATAATTCAATTTTACTTGAATTAATGTTGAATGACATTAAATTATAGCAAGTCTAGTTGAAATGAAATTACAATTGAAACTACCTATTAATACCTATGCCTAGCTAGATCAGAGTCCCTTTATCTCAGTGTATGAGACCTTCGTCTAGAACCTACGTCCTAGATATTAGGGATAATACTCATCACTTCATTTAACTAGCTTTATTACAGAATAATTATCGAAATCACAGTAACTAAATAATGAATTACTAACTATAATCAAGGTAACTAAAGCAAAAAACACTTAACTACAAAGTTTAACCAATTACAATGAAGGAGTCTCAGAGGGGATGAATTCAAACTACATAAGTACTAACTTGCAAGTTAGAACAGTCTGACCATTTCAACAAAATGGAACTCAATGATAGAGCTCAGTCAACGATTAATGAAGATAGAAGAAAAGAAATGGATCATAAAGAAAAACACTTAGCTTTTTGGACTGAGCTTATGTCCCACGATGGTTGGATACTGTTTTATACCGGTTTTCTGGTACTCCTGTATCTTACAGCTTACAGGTTACTTGATTGGCTGAATATGGTTCACAAGGTGACTGCCCTAGGTGGCAAGATTAGTTCCCTAAAGACGTGATCACCCTAGTCGTGAAATATCAAGGTTTTGCATGAAGATAAAAACTCGTGACAGTGAAATATCTTGAAGGTGAAAAAAATCCTTGAAATAGCAGATATCGTTCTAGGTTAATATAACGACAGAAAAATCGAAATTTCTCCACTCTCTAATTGAATTCGTTGTCGAGAAAATCCGGCAAAATTACCGACAACTTATAACGCCTCAGACAATTGGAATTTATCCAGATAATCGAAAGAATACTTAATTATTTTTTCTGAAAATTATTCACTCCAATCGCTACAACACAGCTATAATAAAATCACAAGCGATTCCGAAGATTTCTAAATGGAAAGAGAGCGAATCTAATGAGTTCCGAACTTATATAGACTCGGTTCTATGAGAAACTATTGGTTTTGAAAAAAAAGCTAATGAAAAAACGAAATTATTCTCTTCACAACAATAAAGTGGAAATGAAACATAGAATGAGTACTGCTTTCCGTTCTCCCACAGAGACGAGAAAACAATCTACTTTCAAGTATTGACTTGACAGGTGAACAACCCAGATCAATAACAGCGACACCTTACAGATATAACTATAATTTTCATTGAGTATCATTACCTGTAGATTCTTGATTCGAAGTTCAAACTGTTTGAATATTCAACTTGATGAAATGAGATTGAATTATTAATAAAATTATGAAAACTGAGTTTAAAAAATATAAACGAATAATTCGAGAAATCGGATTGTTACAATCAGTTTCAATAATACATTTCATACATTCTAACATTTAGGCTTTTTGATGCACGCCTCTGCATATTTCATTTCTAACGTTGGCGAGAGGTAAATAATTGTTATTCAAGGGAATACATTATTTGCTTGAAGATAAGCCTAGTAAGACTATATACTGGCATTACTTACCAAAATGTGGCGCAATTGAAATTGCAAATAAGTAAATTAGAACTATCATGGCAAAGCCCGACCGACAAACGGGGAAGAGGAGGAAGATTCACCCTCAAGTGGGGGAATACATTAAATAGGGATGCATTCGATGAATAATCTGGCAATTTATGCAGCGTCATTGTTATTTTGATTCGTTCTTGTCGAGAAGGATGATTTAAAGTCTTGAGAAAACCACTGGCATGTAAATCGTCGTCGTTATTATTCTCGACTCATTCTAATCCTTGCCATATTGGTAACGTGACTTCGATAAGCTCTTTAAATTTTCTGAGAATTATCGTAAGCTGAATTACAACTTCAAATCTTTAGGAAGTAGTTCAACATGATAGTAGTGATTCATGATAAAACCGGGTGAGTGAAGTGAAGAATTTGTTCTTCACATAGCCTTAAAATATTTTGATTGATAAGGCCCATACTTAGTATTAAATTAACATATAATATTGCTCGGGTAACTACGCTATTATTTCATTCTAGGTACTCGCAGAATAATGCTCTGATCCACTCCACTGAAGACAGAATATTTGGGTTTACAGACGACTGTACTCTGAGTCATATAACTGAGGAGACACACCGACAAAAATACCAACAGAGCACTGGATTCAGAGTTGTAGAGAATATCAGAGTGGGGAGTTTACTGGCATGACCATAAGACAACCATTGCCAAATCTGCCTTTACAAAACTCAGTTTTCTTTTCAGGTCTAATCAGTACTTCACCCTCCAGATTACCAGGTGCATGTTTCAAATAATAAACAATTTGGAAAGACTCTCCCGAAAGCAGGCTATTTTCTGAGCCATTCTTTTTACTTACTTTAAACTTCCAAACTGAAGTTGATTTCCTTGATATTATTTGACATTAGGCCGATATTGACATCGTTTCCGTTGAGATTCATCGCGATGGGAAATGATTAATCAATACATTCTGCATCGCTCATCTCTAGTATTGAACATAGATTCTTTTATGAAGTAAATCAAAATTTTCATCAAAAGTCAGCATGGCCGAACAGTGATGCTTTCAATGCACAATTTGAAATTTGTATTGGAAAATAGGCCGGTTTTGATGATAGTCGTTGATAAAAACACTTTTACACCAAAGCGTTTCCAACTTTGATTTCAAAAACCAATATACGGTTTCATTTCTCGCGAATCTCATTTTTTATGAATGGAGGCAATAAAAAACATGATACGGTTCCCAAAAAATTTACAATAGCACCATTCACATGATAATTCTCTACTATTCGTTCATTTCAATTGACACGTATTTGTACTTATCCCGCAACAATGAAACATGAGTCGACATGTTGTTTTCCGATTTTACGGAAACCAATACCATTGTGTAAAAGTTTCGTATATCCTATTCCACGGCTGATACCGAATAAATAACATACACAGCGTACACTTCAGCGAATCGCACTCGTACAATCGCAGAGAGCATGACAGCGAAGAATCGAAAAATGACCATAACAACGACCCTCTGGCGACAGGATAATATATGTCCCGCTTTCAGTATGTCAAGTTTGTATTTATCGTTCGCTGAAAATGCAAAAGAAGAGATCAATCGACTTTCGAGCCAATTTTTTAATGTCCTATTCATGCAGTACAGCATTGGAAGCACACAAGAAGGTCTATCTCAGGTACTTTCATATGTATATCCAGCAAACTGGATGGTAATTTCAGGTAAAATCGCAATGGAATACAATACACACAACCAAATTTATATGGAATTACCCGATAATCTGAATATTACCTCAGGGAATTGATCCTTTTTGAGATATTTCTATTGTAGAAAGAAATAAATTAAGGTTTCAGATTTTCCAATGGAATATCTGAAGCAAAAACGCCCAACACAAATCATAATTTAACTGTTTTTTATTATTATTCTCATTTTTATGAAAGACAAATTATTGGAGAGATTGTTGATATTTTCCTCCGTTCCTTAATCTTGCAATACTAGAATTATGCTTGGGTCTTCTGAGTTTCTTGACTTTCTTAATCTGGCTTTGTCGACAATAAAACAAATGAGTTACTCCAGTATGCTTACTAGTTTCGTTTTTTTATTATAAGACCTTCTTCAGAGCTAAAATAGATTAGGCTATATTACAAAGATGCGAGATTATGCAAGGTAACGAGTGCATCTAACTAGTGATACTCCAAATTAAAAGAGGACATGTACATCATTATAAACAACACATTCTTCTGAAAACGCTTAGTCAATATTAAAATCATTTTTGTACATTAAAATTATGAAATATATGGATTTAAGATATTAAAATTGTTAAAACAGTTGACTTGGTACAATACTTGTCAGAATTTTGTATTAAAAAGTTTTTTGGTTAAGACGTTAAAACCAAAGAGATTTTCAAGCACAGATTATTCTTGTTCTGGTCACGATCATCATAATCCTGCAACCAGTACAGTAGCCCTCCTATTGAGTCACGGTTTTCAAGAGCACAATCACAGCACAGATATCACAGAACATCAGTATTCAGTATACACTCAACACTAGGGTATTTTCCTAATTAAATTGAAACAAATGTTACTCAACTGGTCGGTATCAGTTTAACAATTTACGGCACTATTCTGTTTCTTGATAAATATCATTTCCGCTACTCGTCTCTTCCTGTGATTCGTTTCTGTCTTTAAAATCTCTACATCTTCAATAATAAAGTTGAAAGAGTGTCCAGTTGAGATATGATGTGTTGCCAAGGCTGTTTTCTCCTGATGAATATGTTTGCAGTCTGATTTGTGTCGTGATATTCGTCACTTCAGGTACTGTTTACTTTGACCCACATAACAGCCATCGTAATAGAGGAAGTTTGATTCCTTCTTTCAGTCTTGAAAAAAGTTGTCTCTCCACCGTTTTTACGTGTTCAAAGATTGTAGACCTTTTCTCAATTTCTTTGACAGCCGATGTGCGTATGGTATAGAAAATCTTCTGTCAACAACTCCACCATGTTCTCTACGCATCTGAATGTGGGACTCTATTAATTAGTCATAAAGGATATCCATTATCCAGGAACTTTTTTTTTAACTTTTTAAAATTATCTTTGTGATAAATTACACTACTGGGAGATAGAATCCTTTGTTTTTCTCGCTTTATGAGATTAATTTTTTCTGCTGGAGTGGATGCACAGATTGAAAGTTTATGGTACGGATATAGATATCTGTATTAAGTTTCCCATCATCCATTCTCCTGTCCAAAATAACTAGAAAGGGTAGGCTTTTCCCATCCTCACCTTCATAGCTAACTTCAGTTTTGGATGTACCCTATTGAACAGTCCCAGAATGATTCTACCATAATTTCCCATATGTCATCCACGTAAATATCAAACATAATGAAAGTAAAACATGCACGTGTTTGAACTGATTAAAGCACGTGATTCATAACTATATTCGCCAAAACGGGGGATGATGGGCTTCCCATTGTACATTCCTCTATTTGTTTGAAAAATTGACCTTGTGATGTAAAATAGCCACTCTCAAAGCATAAATTGATTATGGAGAGAAACGTATCTGTATCAATTTGCCAAAATTCTTCGATTCTTGGCCACAATCCTTCAGTAAGTGTTGTCAGGATTTCTTGTGGGATATTAGTGAATAGGGAGCGAATATCAAACGACACCATTATATGCCCTGGTGGGAGTACAACATCATTAAGTTTTCTCACAAACTCATATGAATTCTTGATGTCAAAATCAAACTGTGGGGTCAAGTTATTGAGAATCTTCGATGCAAAGGATGCCAAATTGTATCCAGGTGAATTTATATATGACACAATTGGTCTCAGTGGCAATCCTTCTTTATGTACTTTTGTGAGACCATCCATTTTAGGAGCAGTACAGTTGTTTTTAATAAGTGATGTCGCCATCATTATTGCTCTGTTTTTGATACTTTTCTGTTGGGTCTTTAGGTAAAATAAAAAGTTGAAAAAGAAGTTCCTGGGTGATGGATATCCCTTGTGACTAATTAATAGAGTCCTACATTCAGATGCGGCAAGAAGGGAGAACGTAGAGAAGATGGTGGAGTTGTTGACAGATGATTTTCTATACCATACGTACCTGGACTGTCTGAGAAATTGAGAAAAAGTCTGCAATCATTGAACACAAATATTGCGTTTTTTAATGTAAAAACGGTGGAGAAACAACTTTTTTCAAGACTGAAAGATGAAATTGAAAAGGGAGATGTAGCCAACACTGTATATAAAATTAACTGCTTCCATTGCGATGGCTGTTATGTGGGTCAAAGTAAACAGTACCTGAAGTGACGAATATCATGACACAAATCAGACTGCAAACATATTCATCAGGAGAAAACAGCCTTGGCAACACATCATATCTCAACTGGACACTCTTTCAACTTGAATATGTAGAGATTTTAAAGACAGAACCGAATCACAGGAAGAGATGAGTAGCGGAAATGATATTTATCAAGAAGCAGAATAGTGCCGTAAATTGTAAAACTGATACCGAGAAACATTTGTTTCAATTTAATTAGGAAAATACCCTGGTGTTGAGTGTATACTGAATACTGATGTTCTTTGATATCTGTGTTGTGATTGTGCTCTTGAAAACCGTAACACAATAGGAGGGCTACTGTACTGGTTGCAGGATTATGATGATCGTGACCAGAACAAGAATAATCTGTGCTTGAAAATCTCTTTGGTTTTAACGTCTTAACCAAAAAACTTTTTAATACAAAATTCTGACAAGTATTGTACCAAGTCAACTGTTTTAACAATTTTAATATCTTAAATCCATATATTTTATAATTTCAATGTACAAAAATGATTTTAATATTGACTAAGCGTTTTTAGAAAAATATGTTGTTTATAATGATGTCCATGTCCTCTTTTAATTTGGTGTATCGCTAGGTAGATGCACTCGTTACCTTGCATAATCTCGCATCTTTGTATTATAGCCTAATCTATTTTAGCTCTGAAGAAGGTCCTACAATAAAAAACCGAAACTAGTAAGCATACTGGAGTAATTCATTTGTTTTATTGTCGAAAAAGCCAGAGTAAGAAAGTCAAGAAACTCAGAAGACCCAAGCATAATTCTAGTGTTGCAAGATTAAGGAACGGAGGAAAATATCAACAATCTCTCCAACAATTTGTCTTTCATAAAAATGAGAATAAATAAAAAACAGTTAAATTATGATTTGTGTTGGGCGTTTTTGCTTCAGATATTCCATTGGAAAAATTAAATAACAATAATCCTAAGTTTTTCTTAGAAAATATTGTTAATTCAATATACAAGATGCATTGACAATTTTTTCCTACCGAATACAGTTCGATTGGAAAAATTTATTAATTTTGATTAGATTCTGTACTTTATATGGTGAAAAATATTTTATGAGAATTTAGTTCACATCACATGCTTGGCTTATGGAGTTCCATTCGTAAATGACTTATTAAATAATGTAAAAAATGTTTTTCTCAAAACTCCTCTTCAAATACAAATATATGGAGAAAAATTTTCTAATCTGCAGCAACTCCCACAATTAGTATTCATTTATAGTTCATAAGTTGACTAGTCAAGATTGTAATAAGTTTTACATAGGTAAGACTGGTCGATCTTTCAAGATTAGATATAAAGAACACCTAACCTCTTCCACGAAGAATAAACAAGCTTCAACTGTTTAAGCGCAAAAGTATATCGATCTTTATGGAGAATACTTTTCTTCTTCTTCTTCTTCTTCTTTTTCTCTAAATAGGACGATGTCCTGTTTTTCTGTTACAGCCCCTGCTGCGAACCGGAGCTCCAGCACTCATGCCATCGCTTTTTCGGCCTTCCTATGGGTCCTCTAGTGTTGGGTTTTTGTGTTTTTGCCCACTTCGCCATACGTTCGGGGCCCATTCTGTCTACGTGATCTCTCCATAGGCGTCGACGTGCTCTTGTCCACCTCACCACATCCTGGACACCTAGCTCCCTTAGCGTATCCTCATTCCTTATTCTATCTCTGCGTGTAATACCTCTTATAGCTCTTAGTGTTCTCATCTCTATTGTCCTCATTAGTTGTTTTGTTTTTGTTGTCTCAGCTCTTGTCTCAACCGCATATGTCATCACGGGTCTCACACAGGTTTTATAGATTCGGACTTTGCTTTTTGTGCTTATGTACTTATTCCGCCAGATTACATCTCTCAGGAAGCCAGATATTCTCGATGCTTTCATTGTCTGCTGTTTTGCTTCTTGTAATAGTTGCCTATCGCTCGATACTTCTACTCCTAGGTATTTAAAGTGTGAAACTTGCTCTATTATATGGTCGTTCACTACTAGCTTGCATCTAATTGGATCTTTCGCTATTACCATCGATTGGGTTTTCTGTGTTGATATTACCATGTTATATTTTTCTGCTGTTACTTTGAACTTTTGTAGTAGGCGTTGTAGGTCGTCCTCATTCTCGGCTATTAGTAAAGCATCATCTGCGTAGCACAGTATTCTCATAGTTTTGTTACCCATCCTATAGCCTTGGTTCATTTGGTTAACACCTGCTATTATTTCATCCATGATTAAATTAAATAGACATGGGCTGAGGCTGTCACCTTGTCTAATGCCTGCGTTTATTTTGATCTCGCTTGTAAGTCCCTGTGTAGTTTTTACTTTCGTCTTATAAGAGTTATTTAGCTCTTTGATTATGTTTATGTATTTATTGCTTAAGTTTTTATTTCTAAGGATAGTGATCACATCGTTCATTCGAATTCTGTCGAATGCCTTTTCCAAATCTATAAAACATATAAACATCGGTTTGTCAAACTCTATGGACTTCTCCACCAGTTGCCGCAATATAAAAAATGCATCCGTTGTTGATCTATTTGGTCGGAATCTCTGTTGTTCTTCAGACACACCTACTTTGTCATATATCTTTTGCGATAGAAGAGAATACTTTCGAAAACAATAAAGCTATTGTTTCCCTAAATTATTTGTTCTTCTTGTCAGACGAAGAAATTGAGAGGCAATCTACGTATAATTTGTTCTACTTTAGTTTAGGTTTCATTTTGTTTCTGTCTGATGACGGCGCTGTGTTGTCTAAACGTGTTATAAATGAAGAAAATAAGTGTGAATCAAATTTTCTCTCATTTATAATTTGAAATGAATTTGCTTTACTTATCCAATTTTCCAGTAATAAACATAAGTAACTAGTGGAACGCCTGGAGTATTGAAAAGATGACAGTTTCGAATAATACTTTTTCGTTCTCATTTTTAAGTAGATCTCATCATCATCTGAAAACTACACATTATTCTTGAAGCCATTCTTCTTTTTTCTCCACAGCATGCTTAGTTCCACTGAACGTTCCATAGTTCATGGTAATCTCGATGTTACACAAACATGTTCTCTTGATTTCATACCATCAGAAAACCGGATTCTCTTCAATACGAGACGTTTTCCTATTTTCCATGAATGTCTGTGGATCAATCGATTTTCTGTGAATTTTTCATGGAAAACGGGTAATGATTTGAAACTTTCCCACCCTGAGAAGATCATATTTTTCGTTACATTTGGAATATTGTTGAATTGCATTAGAAAAAATACTCAAGAATGCTGAAGACGTCAAATGGTTTCGAGTTCTCTGTACATTAAACCAATGAGTAAAGGAAACCTTCAAGGAGTATTCCACTAAAAAAATTATTGTTCACGAAATTAATTGGCGTGAAAACAAGCTGCAATCATTAAAAGTCAGCCGGCGGTTGGCACGGCGTCCACGAATTCCTCGGCGATCCAAAACTGTTGCTAAGAAACAAAACCGTACCAAGCCGTTCAAATGTTCGACTTGTAATTAACTTCGGAGGTGCCTAATACTTTTGTTTTACTGTGTGTTCAGCGAATTTATGTTTGCTCGCGAAGTGGCGATGATTTACTCTTGGAACCACGAATATCTTAAAGAAAGTAGAAGCACGATGCAATAAGAGTTATGTAAATGATTGATCTGGAGAAGAATATAAAAAGACCGCACAAGTTTCTTAAGGACTCAAGGACAAAAACTGAACAAGTCATTATTTGAGGTGTAAACTGATTTGCAAGATGAAAAGATAAAGACTGAATTTTAAAATATAAATATATTTTCTATATAAATATAGATAAATGTTTAAAATAATCGGGGTATAAAATAAATAACAGATAGAGATAGTCTAACCATACAAACTGTCCATTTCAAGGTTATGTCATACAGTGTGAGTTAGAGTCATCTAAACCATGCAAGCTAATTGGAGTCGCGTGGTTGAGATGGGTGAGAGTCTTGGTTTCCTGCATGTAAAAACCCATTCATGGGAGTTGGGACATCTGACAGCAGTATAAATTGCTTCCAAACATCTGACAGCAATATAAATTGCTTGCATTATTATTATTCTCGATTCACCATACGGAAATTCACGAAACAATAATATATCATAGCATTGAGAATGTCCCAAATATAAGTAATAAATTTTACCATTCAATAAAAAAAGGATAAAACTGATACTATAAGTACGAATTACAAAAATCCATGTTCAATTGATGTCTATAACAATGGCCGTCTTGATATAAGTGAAAAAGTGCTGTATATAAATTATACCATAATGATTTTCCTGCTTTTTATATATGTTAAACTGGTCGCTACATCAATAGGAGAGTAGATGTGCATAAAACTCCATGCTTCATAGCAAATTAATTATTGGTTTTTGATAACGAAAATCATTTCGTATATTATAGAAAAACCCAAATTTTACATATAGGTAACAATGGGAAGAGATTTGAATTCAGAGAATTTCATCAGCCTACAAACATAAACAAACGACCTGATTTAATTCCGTTTGTCCCCACTTCACTCGTATTTTTCTTCGGTATAAAAGAAATTGTAATATTTCAATTTCCTCTAAGTTTTTGTTTCCTATGCCTTATATTTCAATGTACCAGTCTGAAGGGATAGTGCTCTGCTGTGTTATAAATAAATTGTTTGGTTTACACAGTTTAGATTTAGTCGTCACTATTTGATAGTCACACGACCAAATTTATATGGAATCACCCGATATTTTGAATATTACCTCAGGGATTCTGGAAATTTCGAAGGATTGTTAGAATTCATCCTTTTTGAGACATTTCAATTGAAAAAAGAAATAGATTAAGGTTTATTTGAAGAAAGAAACGAATAGAACAAAATAAGAGCCTCTTTCCGCATGTAGTAAAAAAATTGAGAATTGTTTTCTCAGGCAGTACGTGTTTTTCATCGGCTTCAGTAGCTTGTATTACCTCCTCTTGCCCTGATACAAGCCTGAATCTATCTAGGTATGCTTTAGATCAGGTTTCCGACCTCATCTGGGATGATAGTCTGCCACTCTTCTGTGGCGGCTTGGATGAGTTGTTGTGGGGTTCTTGGATAACCCTGGCACGATCTAATTTTTCTTTTGAGATAATCCCGTAAATGTTCAATAGAATTCAGGTCTGGAGAGCAAGCTGGCTAGTCCAATATAGCGTTTTTCTCTGTTTCAAGATAATGTCGCGCGAGCATTATCTTGCATAAAAGTGGAATTCTCACCGTGGGCACCTCGACAGAGTCTCACTTTGGGCTCCAGCCATAGGCCCACGTAGTTTTAACCGTTACACTCGCAGAAAACGAAATCAAATCTGTTTTGCCTCCCAGTATAATGCCACCTTAAAACATTACACTGCCCCTTGGTAATTCGGAATTTTCACAACCCCTCAAAACCCAAAACCGGCGGTCATCTGATAGAACACCAATTCTGGTCTCAACCGAAAGAAGAACATTTCGCCAATTCTCAATATTCCAATTTTGGTGCTCGATACACCAATTAAGTATGTTAATTTTTGTTATCTGGTTAGCTCTGGAACTCTTGAGGACCTTCTGATGGATAAACTCCTTGAGCAAAGTCTTTGACGTATCGTTTTGACTGATACACTGATGCCTGTTGCTTCCAGAAATTGCCTTTAGAGTATGGAGTGCGACGCACTAGGATTTCTTCTTGCCATTTGGCACAAAAAGCGGTCTTGTTCAACAGAAGTGATCTTCCTACGACTTATTCTAGACCTATTTTGTAGAGATTATAGCTCCACGTATCCAGTGAAATCACCCCTTGTGATACCCCCATTGTAGCTGCTATATCCCTCAGTGTCATTCCTTTCAACGAGAGCAATTATTCGACCCCTGTGCACATCGGACAATCAAACCTAAGGCATTTTCAATTATGATTATAGGCTTTTTAAACGGTTTTATTTAGCTCACCCCGTTTGTTTTATTTATTCTTGGGTCAAATTTAGTAATTCAAATTTCACCCTCTTCCTGTCAACCGATTAATCTGAAATTTTGTATACACTTTGGATTTTGGTGACAATACAATTATATTTATTCATTATCATTATAAATACAAGATGGCCGCCGCTACAAAATGGCGGATAATTTATGTTTTATCAATCCCATCAATATGGGTATCAAATGAAAGGGCTCAACAAGCAGAATACAATATACTATAAAAAATTGAAATCCAAGATGGCGGCCGCTACAAAATGGCGGATAACATAGCTTTTATCAATCCCATAAATATGGGTGTCAAATGAAAGGGCTCAACAATCAGAATACAATATACTATAAAAAATTGAAATCCAAGATGGCGGCCGCTACAAAATGGCGGATAACGTAGGTTTTATCAATCCTATCAATATGGGTATCAAATGAAAGTGCTCAACCAGTAGAATACAATGTATCCAGCCTGAATTCACCACCCAAGTCAAGATTTTGTATCGTGTTGAGGACTGTGTGGCGTTAGGGTGGCTAAAAATGATACGTCGTTAGCGGTACACCACCCAAGTTAAGGTGAAAGGTTAAAACGCGCCGAGAACTGTATGGCATTAGGGTGGATAAAAATGATATGTCGTTAGCGTTTTCCCCTCAAGACTCAGGCGCATCTTGTTGTACATAGCCTTGCCCCTTTATTGGACCTCTGGGGGTCGACCGTTTAAATGTCCATTACTCGTGGGAACAAAATGGTAAAAAAATATAAAAATACAAACATAAATAAAACAGAAACTGCAACACAACGTAAACGAAGGCTTCAAAAAGCGAAAGAAAAGTATGAATCAAAACGAGCTAAAGAAAGTGAAGGTGATAGAAAAAGTCGATTACAGAAACGACGGGAACAATTAGCGTCAAAAACACCTGAGCAATATGAGGCCAGGTTAAAAAAGCAACGTCAGCGATATACACAAATGACGGCGTCAGAAACGCCTGAAGAATATGAAGCCAGGTTAACAAAACAACGCGAGTGATATACACAGATGGTAGCGTCAGAAACGCCTGAAGAATATGAAGCCAGGTTAACAAAACAACGGAGTACATCTTATACACCCGAAAGCCATACAGTTTCCAGCTAAGTACAATTATGGGACAGCTGAAAGAAGAATGTTGCCTTCAATACTATCATGGGCTTCTACAATACATAAAATGCAGGGCAGCACTGTGGATCACGCAGTCGTATACTTAGGTGCGAAACTGTTTGAAGAAGGTCAAGCCTACGTGGCTCTTAGTAGAGTAAGATCTTTGCAGGGACTACGTATAGAGGAGTTGGATTGCAATAAACTAACGGGCAAGAAACCTTGCAATAATGAAGCACTAAATGAATTAAAAAGAATGCGAAATAAAAACTAAAACTAGAAAATAAAAATAGGTAAAAAACTTTTTAAGTTAAACGGTTTTATGTTAAACATACATTGCACTGTTTAAGATAAATGTACTAAAACCAAAAATAATAAAATAGATACAGTCGTGGGAATTATAAACATATGCATAGACTAGACTAAAATAAAACCGTGGGGCACGTCAATTGTCTACAAATTATCGACTTAATGTGCGATAGAAGAATCGTTTAATTCGTCGTTAGGCAGTTGGCCCGCAGACGGTGAGAAATTATTTACTATTTTCTTGCTCATGGAAATTCTAATAGTTATACACTCCATGTAAATAAAAGAGATGTTTTAACTAGTTTATCGTTGGAAATTCACACTGCTGGCTGGCGAGGAATCGTTTCACTGCTTGTTGTTTGTCTTTAATCGACAAAACATATGACAAAAGTACTACTCGCTCACCACTATGAAACCCTAAAACTCGCTTATAATCGAGCTTGCTAGCTTGTTTCCACATTCTAGCCCTACTTATCACACGTCCACCGTTGTCGGTTGCACAACTGCCTAATAATTATAGTGTAACATTACAAAACAAACATTTTACTCAACGATTGTAGACAATTGACGTGCCCCACGGTTTTATTTTAGTCTAGTCTATGCATATGTTTATAATTCCCACGACTGTATCTATTTTATTATTTTTTGGTTTTTAGTACATTTATCTTAAACAGTGCAATGTATGTTTAACATGAAACCGTTTAACTTAAAAGTTTTTACCTATTTTTATTTAAATTTTGAAATTCATAGTTTCAAATCTCAGTGACGATTGAGTACAATATCCAGAACATGTGGTGATAATTCAACATTTCTCATCACACTATCCACTTTTTCTACAACAAAAACTTCATATTTTTCACAAATAGTCGAAGATCCATGGTTAAAAACAATCAATAATGTGAAATACCAAGTGATTCCATATAAATTTGGTTATGTGTATTATTGAAACATGAATTAAATTTTCGATAAATTTTGATTACCGCCTAATAAAATAATAAATCATGGTTCTGAACTTTCGTTAATCGGACGGTATAAAACTAAGTATAAACCAGCGTGATTATCATGGATGGAAACAACTAATAAAAGAGAATTATTATTGGAATGCATCGAAAATTCGGCATTTACATAACTCACTCTAGTAGTTCATTATCCTTGAGTTGCCATTAAGAATTAGTTTGAAAATATCAACTGATTCCACATAATTGTGTTTCCTCTTTTTCAAAACAATATGCAAGATTTTCGAACCATCAATACTATAAAAATTGTGGTCATTTTGGATGCAATGGTCGGGCTATGTTTACTGTTGTTTACTTTCAATGAATGAAGTTTGATCTTTCTTATATCGAATTTTGAGGGAACAACCAGTATCACATTTTCCAAAATGGTTGAAGTCTATACAAGTCAACTGTTAAACTCATAATTTAGTTGGATTTTCAGAAGGAATTTTATTGTTGAATAAAAGTGAGGATAATTCATTCTGAGGTCCGAATGCAGTTTTGGTTTTCAATTTGGAGAAGTTATTTCAGTTATTTATCCAAAATAAGTAAGATAGTTGATTTCAATCGCAATAACATATTTCCTCTGCCTCGAGTCCATTGATGATAGTTTTCAATTCCAAATTTGAGAACATCATCTTGCGGAACAACCCTGTGTTGTGTGGCACTGTAAACGTTCCGCTACAGAAGCACGGTTAATTGTTAATGGATGTTCGACGTGCTGGTGTATACATACATTAATGCTGGCTTCTAAACCCCAACAATCATAGTGGGTTCAAAATTCTATAATTTGAGAAAGACTGTTATTTTCTCATATTCATTATACTGAAACGACGAAATCTGTCCATCCCGTACATCAATAACCATTCTTGTTTTCCTTCATTTCAAAAGTTTTCTACATAAAATAGACTCAAGAATAAAAGTTTGGGAACCACTCATTCAATCTCTAGAAGGAATTCTCCATATCTGTTTTGGGTATAATAGTTTGCATTCTAAGATGTTTATCTTAATTTGTTGTGTTAGTTCGAATATTTCAAATTCAACTGGGAATATATTTCAAGTAATCCAATATAAAATTCGTGAGCCAAAACATTTCACCAAAACAAATCTTGTTTATAGCTAAATAGCTGAAATTTTCTGAAACAACACTAGTCAGTTAGTTTAGCGGGAACATTCTGACTTGATGTTTTGTTTCACTTCCTTGGCGAACTACTCCACATTATGTTGATATATCATTAACAGCTTACGGTCTCTTGTTTACGATGGCAGAAAAGTGGGGGATCTTCCTTACCTCTACTAGCTTAGAATTCATATAAACTTTCCCAACAAAGTGTTTGAATTTCCGAGTGTTATAACCTGATCCATAAATTTGGAACACATTTTCTACTCTGAACGTCTTTCAAGATGATTCATGTACGCGTTATAAGGATCTTGCCATGTTAAGAAATGCAAATAATATTTTCCCACATTTATTATTCCACGACGAAAACTTCCAGATTTATCGTGAGACTGGAATCACATGTTAAAAACTTTCAAAAACGGACACTTTAAATTGAATTGAAGAAATCTCATTCAACTAACTTTTGCATGAAATGTTGTTGAAGAAGACCTCATTAATACGAAAAAAAAAACGGATCAGATTTTTCATGAAACAAAACATTCGAAAGACACATGTTCCAGAAATACAAATACCAAAAATAAGAAAAAGGGTGCTGTGCCACATACGTTCAAAATTAACATATTTTGGTGCCCAAATACACTACTCAAAGAAAGTTAGGGATATAGCGAAATTATTCGGAAAGAATGAGACAATTGTGTTAATGCGAGATTTTTTCAGACGATATTAGAAAATAAGAGATACACAATATTTTATCAAATTTCCACTATTTATTATTTCATTTTCAAGTTTTTATACTACATTACTCTTTCAATATCTATTTTACTGCTACGTTCAGAAGGTAAGGTTATAATAGATTAAGTAATGAGGAATTATTTCCAACGGAGAGGTTAAATATATTTCATACATTCCACAATTTAATTTAAATACAGCAAAATATGTCCCTACAACAAAATCATTCGATATTATTACGGTATTAGAAATTCAGTGTTGCTTATTTGCGATGAAACACCTGTAGAATACATTTCAATCAAATTTACACTTTGGCGGATGCGCCAGGATTATATCATAACGTTATTTGAAATTAGAACAACTCATTGATATGGAAACGAAGATGAAGTAAAATATATTTTATACTTCCTACAATTTTATTTTCACGAACACGTCTGGTTTCCACCGTCAAATCATTTTGAAGTGATCAACTATAGGAAACGAACTTACTCATATAGATATTAGCCTGATTTGATACTAAGTAGTGAAGAGGTATCAATGTCTAGTTTGCTATTAAAGGTGATTTCACTTGGGTTTCTACAAACTTTTTGATTTACAAATATTCCAACAGATTAATTTTATTTTCCTTGTCGCAATTATGAGGAATTTTGATATTATCTAATGTTGTTGAAAGTTAAATGGTTTTATACACACAACCAAATTTATATGGTATCACCCGATATTTTGCATATTACCTCAGTGATTTTGGAAATTTCGAAGGATTGTTAGAATTGATCCTTTTCGATATATTTCAATTGAACAAAGAAATAAATTAAGGTTTCTTTTAAGAAAGAAACAAATAAAAGAAAATAAGAGACTCTTTCGCATGTAGTAGAAAAGTTGAAAATTGTTATCTCAATGAGTAGGTGTTTCTTTTTCAACCTCAGAAGCTTGTTTCACCTCCTCTTGTCCTGATACAAGCCTGAATCCGTCTAGGCATGCCTTGGATTAGGTTTTCGACTTCCTCTGGGGTGATATTCTGTCACTCTTCTCTGGCGGCTTGGATGAGCTGTTGTGAAGTTCTTGGATTATCCTGGCCCAATATAATTTTACTTCTGAGATTATCCCATAAATTTTCAATAGGATTAAGGTCTGGAGTGCAAGCTGGCCAGTCCAAAATAGCGATTCCGCCTGTTTCAAGGTAATGTCGCGTGAGGTTACTGGTATGCGGAGGAGTATTTTCTTGCATAAAATTGAAATTATCACCGTGGACACCTTGCCAGAGTCTCACTATGGGCTCCAGTACTAGTTCCACGTAATATCTATCCGTTACTTTCACAGGAAACAAAATCAAATCTGTTTTGCCTCCAAGCATAATGCCAACCCAAAATATCATACTGTCCCCTTGATATTTTGGAGTTTGTCTCGCTGCTCGGAGTTTAGCTGGATCTTGCTCTCCAGGCCTAAATCCCATTGAACATTTATAGGATAATCTCAAAATGAAAATTAGATCGCACCAGGATAATTCAAGAAGCGCACAACAGCTCACCCAAGCCGCCACAGAACAGTGGCAGAATATCATCACAGAGGAGGTCGAGAACCTAGTCCAAAGCATGCCTATACGGATTCAGGCTTATATCAAGACATAAGGCTAATGAGCTAATACAAGCTACTGAGGTCGAGTAAATATATCTACTCCGTGGGAAAACAGTTTTCAATTTTTTTACAACATGCGGAAAGAGTCTTTTATTTTCTTTTATTTATTTCTTTTTTAAAATAAACCTTAATTTATCCCTTTTTCAATTGAAATATTTCGAGACGGATCAATTCTAACAATCCTGAGGTGAAATTCAAAATTTCCCGATTCCATATAAATTTGGTTGTATTTCTACTATGAATCTATCGATTGAACCCATCAGGAATATTAATGCAACCCTAGTTTCCAAGATTAGTAATGAAATTGCTTATTTTTACTTTGTTCAACAACTTCGAGTGATCTGAAATTCATTTAAATAAAAACTTCTCGATACAGTACTGCGTTTTCAATTTTTTCAAAAACAGTATAGTAACTGCCATGAAGATAGCAGTGAAGTCAGTTTAAACCCAACGGGGGATCAATGGTAGCAATGGAGAACCAATGATAGTGGCTGACACCAATATTCCAGAATTTCTTTTTCATTTTGAATGTTAGAATGTTGCAGTTTCCTGTGATATGTGATTTATATTTTCGATTTACATGTATTAAGAATTTATTTTATTTTAGGAAATGTTTTGCTACATTTTCTGTATATATGGTTTAAGAGATTTTTCATTTCGAAATAAAAGTGTTACTGTGAAAAATACTCATTATTTTCTTAATTTTTGAACATTCTAATTGTGGCAGAAATAATCAGCATCGATTCGACTAGTTCAAACACCCTTTTTCAGTCAAGTTAAATTCGAACGTGATAAATCTAGAATTCAAATAAGGCGCATTCGGTTGATTTTCCATAATGGCACGCGTAGCGCTAGTTTCTATGCAAAGTTGGCCATATTGTTTCCTATGTCGGGGCACTGAGTTTTTATCTCTCATTAAGGTCTGTTCTGTGCGAACAGTCTACCCTACCACTTCGAGGTACCTGTTTTGAAGCATAAAAGAGAATTCGCAGTGAAAACTGAAGTCGATTCTGGAAAAAACGTTTGAAAATATTTTGTAATTGGATCATTCGTTGGCGTATTATTTCGGAAGGGCATACTTCGAAGGCGATACAATAGATTCGAATGAAAAATAAATATACTGCATTTCGTTGCCCAATTCCTGGTAGTCTTTTGACAGAATGTATACCTAATACCAAATTTCAGGAGCTCTCCCTATTTCCGTTATCTACTCCACATTAAATGCGCTTCAAAGATTAAATAATATGAAATCAATAAAAAGTGATAATCAAAACATAGTAATTAACTGTTCATAATTTAAAAATTCCTCGTGTTAAGTAAGTTAAGTAGTTTTATTAAAACTGAGTTAAAATCTAGTTAAATGCTCTTTATTACAAAATAACCAACCAGTGTAAACCTATGGTATAAATGAAACAAAGATTTTCTCTACGCACTCAAAGGATAGTCGTCCACGGCTTTTGATTTATAATCCCCTTCTGCGACTGAATTACCATTTACTTTTCATTTAAAAATGGAAACGTAGCGTCAGACGTGACTTTCTGATAATTAGAAAAGATAAACGCAATAAATATTATCGCAATGATGGATAGAGAAACGGTCCCGAACGCTCGCTGCAACATGTGTCAAATGTTTCCAGAAGTTATCCAGTTGGCGCTCCTCTCCTCTATATCCCTGCGACAAGTTCCAATATGACACGTGTGGAGTTTTGACGGGGACCGCCACCCCTGCACATAATTCTCCTTCGGTGTTTTTCCGTGAATAATGGCATACTGTGCGATATTGAAACTTGTTCCGTTATTTCCGTCTTTCCGTTCGATGATGGAAAGTTACTGCAATACTGGGTCATACAGGCGGTGCCACCTATATGAAGTTTTCAATGAATTTCCGTTTCCTGTACAGAGGAATCAACTAAAAATATTATATTATATTACAACATAACCATTTTGAAATATATGAAACATTCGAAACTGTTTTTTTTTTGGTCTTATTCAATTGGTATTCCATATACTTCAGATGAAAATTGTTTAACAATAATACAGGGTAATTCAGCAGAAGTGGGGAATACTTCAACAGGTGATAGAGACATCCGTAGCTTGTTGAAATGACACTTTGTTTGTCGATACAGCCTTTTTCCGAATATACAGGCTGTTAAGTGGAAACAGGTAAACCTTTATAGCTCATAACTAAAGAGTGAATTTATATATATATATATATATATATATATATATATATATATATATATATATATATATATATATATATATATATATATATATATATATATATATATATATGTATGATTTGATGTCTTACGGGTTATATTCCGTGGTCCATTTTGATTTTGGAGTTGTTTCGACAAGTTATCCCTTGTCATCTTCAGGCGTTCGGTAGACGATGTCTCGAGCGTAACTGATAACGGTTTGTCGGTGGTTCTCGTTTTGTGTCCTCGTTGTGGGCGTCGGTGGACCTCGTAGTGGGGATGCTTTCATTATTATCTGTTGATGATGCCGGTTTCCTAGGTGGTAAAATAACTTTCCAAGCATTTAATAGGTTAAGGGTGTCGTCTCTTATGTTCGTTGTTCCTCCTTTTTCAATTCTCTGATAAGACGTTTCTTAATAAGACGTTTCTTAAGTTGTTGTGTGGTGCTGATTTGTTTCGAGTTATCGAAATCTTTTGTATGACCTGTATGTATGTATGCATCATCAACAGATAAAAATTAAAGCATCCCCACCACTAGGTCCACAGACGCCCACAACGAGGACACAAAAGGAGAACCACCGACAAACCGCATTTACGTTCGAGACATCGATCTATATGTAGATATATATATATATATATATATATATATATATATATATATATATATATATATATATATATATAGTGGTACAGTGCATTCAACAGCGGCCGAGATATGGTGGAAGATTTTCCTCGCTCTGGTCGGCCATCAACCGTCTTTAACTGAGGCTAACATCGATAAAGTAAGGGAAATGGTGATTGAAAATCGTAATTTAAGTTTGAGCGAAATGGGCAATAAACTTTCTGTGGCGCATGAATCAATTCGTGCCATTTTAAACGATTGCTTGGGTATGAAACGCGTTACCACTCGATTAGTTTCGAAAGACCTATATTTTCTTCAAGAATTGAATCGCGTAAAGGTTGCTGAAGATATGCTAAAATGTGTTGATTACGACTCCACATATAAAAACTGTAACTAGTGATGAAACATGGAGTTTGACATGCACACAGAGAGCAAGTTTGTCGAGGAAAGCCTTGTTTTGCAGGAAGCAAACTCATGGATTTTACCCTTGTAGTTCCTTTCGATTTCGATCGGTACTAGTTAAGCTGGATGGTCTATACTTCCTTTCATTCTCGTCACTTTACTTGTTGGTTATCCCTGTCGTTCCAAGTCTTCAAAGATCTCATTTTCTGTTTGCTTCATCATGATTTCTCGAAGCAGCACCTTCAGTTTCTTGCCCAATTTCAGCTTGTATATGTAGAATTTGATATTATGCTTTTTAAGTAACTGAAAAAGTTTCCATTTGAATTGTGGAGGCCGTTACTTGATGTAGATCCATGATATAAATGAGATAAAAAACATAAGGTTTAACTTTAATCTACACTTTATTTGAAAAAATTCGACGACGTTTCGCTGACACAGCAGCTTTATCAAGAATGAAAAACAGAATGAAGAGTATGGTATTATAAACAAATCGTAGAACAAGTTGGATGAATAACAGGAAAATCCACACCGAGCCATTGTACAGTTACTTTGAAGGTAATAAAACTAATTAAACAAGTTAAGTAGGGGTGAATAATTCACATCTACCTGTTCATTCAAAAGCTTGTCCGAATGTTTGTATCTATTTATTTCTAATGCTTCTAGGAGATCTAGTTTTGAACTTTTGATTTTATATGTAATATGTCAAAGTTTTATTGAATGAATGGTTTTCTTTTATTAGGTGGTTTGAATAATTTGAATCAGATTTATTTTTATCGAAGCTACGTTTATGTTCAGATGTTCTTATGCAAAACTCTATAGGTCCTACCGATATAAATTTTATCACAAGAACCGCAATTGAGTTTATAGATTCTGATTTCCTGGATTTCCCAAGAATTTATTCTCGGTTATATTTTATACTCTCCTGCTTTACACGGTTGTTGAGGTTAGTCCATTTCATTTCGATTCACCTGATTATTAGAGGTCTTATTCTATTCTTTACGAAAAAATAAAGAAAACCCGGATAGTTAAACCCTCGTGCGAGTTATGAATCTTTGCCTCATTACTATTGGCACGTTCTGCGCTTAACTTGGTCGGAGGGGCTATTGCGATCTATGGTTAGAAAACACAGTAAACACGGTAACAATAAAAACCTCCTAATCACTTTATTAGATATATAGATATGTCGAATCTATTGCGGCCGAGTTCATGCGGTCATTTTCATTTACGTACCAGGGGGTACCTAAAATCTGCGGAGGAATTCGAGCTTCACCAATTTTGGAACACCTTCAGGAGGATATTATGAATACGTGTTGTATCGGATCATTACGGGTGTCATGGATTTATTTCCTCGCTAATATCTTCAATCTTTGAAGATAGATCTATTTTTCATATTTTCGTACAACATCCTGTAGACAGAGGTCATTCCAGGACTCTGGTTCGTCAGTAACTCAGCTATGATAGCTTTATTAGGCTCGGACTGACCGCATAGCGTCCGGGCTAATAGCCACCCCCGAAGACGGTGATAAATAACCGGTTTGCGGCGGAATAACTGACACTTGCTAGTTTGCGGATGACCGCCGGCTATTGCTACTAATATCCCTTGAAATACTGCTCGCTAGTAAGGCATACATGCTGCCAGAGGGGATCAGAGCTTGGAAATATTGTTCGGTGTACCTTCTCTGTTATTTATGCTTTTACATTGCGTTCGAAATACGTGGAAAGTATGATGCTTTTTAATCCTTTTAATACTTGGTGTTTAGAAATTTGAATGGTGAACATGTTTGGATTGAGAAAATATACAGATCGTATTTCTTATGCCGATAAATGTGTTAAATTTTATATAGGGTATAAATGAGTAAGATTTTGCGGGAAGATTCTTCGGGTCCTTTCATAATGAAAAGGTAATACAGTTAAAACTCCTTATTCGCGCTTCATGCATACGTAGTCCACTATTCGCGGTTGAGAAAATGCGAGCCAATTCTTATATTCGTGACTAATGGTTTCTTCATTCGTAGATCTAGTCGGTACATCGATACATAGATATATATTCATAAATACGATTCGAGTTTCTTCGAAAACACATCGTCAAATGGACTAGTACTATGCCTAAAGTATGCTTTTAAATTATATTCGTCTTTTCCTTTGACATAAACCGTCTTCGACGCAGTCAGTGTTTTTGAAAATTTAAAAAACCAAAATGTTTCAGCAAAGTAAACGTATTAATATAATTTATCTAATTGATTAATTGATAATATATAAGTTTATTAATTTGATTGAGAAGGTCGTTAGTTGATGAAAATCGATATACATATTTTCAATGAAATAAAACTATGATATTTAGATTTTCACTATATTAACAAAACTATGACCTGTTTCACCAGATGTGGCTTCATCAAAGAGATACAAACTAATGAATATAGTTATTCCTTAAATAATATTCTCATTTCCTACTTAATATTACATAAGGTACAAGTACAAAAGGTATTTTGGAAAACCCATCGGAGTTGCTTACTTTATGAATTGAAAAGATTGAGTGAAGGAAAAGGATTTAGTTCTAATTGACTATTAAGTAACCTACCTAAATTCTTTTCTTTGTTAATCTCTAAAATTTCCCATAGATTGAGTTTTTGTCTATTACTTTCATTCTGTAAAATTTTGAAATTATCATTAAAGTTATGGTTTTTTCGAGTAAGTGATTAGAATAATCAGAATCTGATTTGTGATAATTAAAACTATGTTTGTGTTAGGATAATCTAACTTTGAAATTTCTGAAAGTTCTACCAATATGAATTTCATTACAATCATCATCCATTATCAATTTTAGATTTGCAGTTTTTGATATGTCGGCCTAAAGAATTAGCAGTTCGGAATGCTATATTAAAATTTTAATGGGAGAGGAATGACTTTAATTTCAGACTGGGATTACCAAAATAAGTTAAGCTGTTGTGTTTTGTTTAAGAACTTTTTCTACTTGGAAATACTTCGCGGGTTGCTTTTTGAAATTTTTTGCTTGAAATCATGTTCTCAATCATAGTTGGACTGTAACCGTTATTGACTGCTATTTGTTTGATTATATTTAGATCTTTTATGAAAGTATTTTGTGAGATTGGGATATTAATGAGTCTATGTTCCATACTATTGTAAGCAGCTAATTTATGTGGATAAGGATGTGTAGATGAGCTGTGAATAGTAATATCTGTATGCGATGGCTTAGGAAAAATAGAAAACTCATGTTTGCCGTAAATTTTAGTAATAGTTAAATCCCGAAAGTTAATGAAGTTTTTGTTTCTATCTCTAACGTGAATTTAATATTATCGTGAATTTTGTTAATGAATGTTTTAAATGACTCTAATTGTCTGTTTATGCCAATGAAACAACAAATGATATCGTTGACATATATAAACCAATAAATGAAGTATTTGAATAACGGATGTTCTTGGATAGTTTTTTCAATATAATCCATGTAAATTTCAGCGAGTAGAGGGCTCAGAGAATTACCCATGGTAAAACCTTTTTCACTAATATATAATACTCCATTGAAGTTAAAATAATTTTGTTCTAAACAAATTTCTGAATGGTGTAAGATTTCTGATGGAATTACCGGATTGACTTCATTAATGTGAAGAGCATTGTTGATGAGTTTCACTGAATCACTAGGTGGAACACTAGGGAAGAGGTTTACTACATCCCATGACATAAGTTTAGAGAAACTGAAACTTCAAAAATCAAGTCCAAGTTTTCCGATCACCAATTTTATGATAGGTTCAGTAATCTTTCAGATGCTAATTTTTCCGAAGATGAAGTTTCACTTCTAGAAAAGGGTTTTAAACTCAATTAAGAGTCAAATAACACTTGTCTTCATTTCGATCTGCTAGGAATTGAAACCGAAATAGCCCTAAATTATTCACCACAAGCCAAACACCTAAAACACACTTCAGC
This sequence comes from Cryptolaemus montrouzieri, assembly GCA_013387265.2. NCBI lineage: Eukaryota > Metazoa > Arthropoda > Insecta > Coleoptera > Coccinellidae > Cryptolaemus > Cryptolaemus montrouzieri. The sequence continues at coordinate 1,402,077 of JABFTP020000165.1, forward strand.
GTTGCTTCAAAAAGAGTTCAATGATTTCAAAATATAACTAAGTCCATTAAATCTAAATTCGCATCTGAAGATATCATATTCACCAAAGCGGTCATATAGTCATAGCCTTAAATAAAGCAGAATTGAAAACCCAAAATTTCATTGAATTAGGTAGTTATGAAAAAATTGATAATGATCCAACTAATGAATTTCAATACAAAGTAAAACGAAATGAAACACTTTTCCACAATTTATTCAATAATCACGACCGGTTTCGACCCTACGGTCATTTCAAGTGAATAACAATATAATTATATTTGTATAAATTATAATCAATTTTTATTCACTTGAAAATGACCGTAGGGTCGAAAACGGTCGTGATTATTGAATAAATTGTGGAAAAGTGACAGAAGTGTCTCATTTCGTTTTACTTTAAAAATTAATTTCCATAAAATAAATAAATCATCAATACCATCAAATTTCAACCCATAGTAAAGAACGCTTTAGAGTATTCCAAGTCTATAATACCTACCAATCAAAAATATGACCTTTTAATTGACAACCCGCAATCACCAAAACTTTACTTCCTCGTCAAACTCCATAAAACAGCACATCCGATTAATACAGTAGTTTCATATTTTCAAGCTCCAGTTGCAAAACTTTCAGGCTTTCTCATAGACATCATTCAACATTACTCTAATTTTGAATCTAAATTCTCAATAAAAAACTATTTAGTCCTAATAAATAAAATTCAGCACAGGATACTACCACCGAACGCCGAACTTATGTCACAGGATGTAGTAAATCTCTTCCCTAGTGAAACTTTCAGAAATTTCAAAGTTAGATTATCCGAACATAAACGTAGTTTTAATTATCATAAATCAGATTTTCATTATTCTAATTACTTACTCGAAGAAAACCATAACTTCAATGACAATTTCAAAATTTTACACAATGAAAATAACAGACAAAACTCAATCTATGGGAAATTTTATAGATTAACAAGGAAAAGAATTCAGGTAGATTACTTAATAGTCAATTAGATCTAAATCCTTCTTCGTTACTCAATATTATTAATTCATAAAGTAAGCAACTCCGATGGGTTTTCCAACATACCCTTTGTACTAGTACCTAGTGTAATAATAAGTAGGAAATAAGAATATTATATAAGGAATAACTCTGTTCATTAGTTAGTATCTATCTGATAAAGCCAAAGTGTGGTGAAACCGTTCATAGTTTTGTAAATATAGTGAAAATCTAAATACCATAGTCTTATTTCATTGAAAATATATAAGTTTATTATCAAATGCCACCTATCAGGTATACAGTTCTTCAGCAAAAGTCGCTTTGTGTTTTCAATTGTTTAATTTTTCATTCGTTACAAAAATTGTCATCAAGTAACACGTCTCTACCGTTATCTTTATCCAATTTATAATGTCTCCTAAAAATATAAGAAACGACTTTCGATACGAATAAGATCAGTGTTCGTGTTGAAAATAGAAATACTTGATCATTCACGCCTTCAGACTGGTTTGGATCCATATCACGCTCATTCAATGTAGACTATCAATTATACGATTGATAAATTAAATCCGAAGATAAAATGAGGTCATTTGTATCTTCAACTTCACTGTCGGTGAAAATTATTCGTGATCAAGCAATAGAAGAAATGTAAGTGGCGTTGTCATATGGATCGAAGACCGCTACCCAAAAAAAAGTGCCCATGAGTGGTCCTATCATCCTCGAAAAAGCAAAGCGCCTTCGCGCTCATTTAAAGAACGTGGTAGTAGTTATGGTAGTGGAGCATTTCAAGCATCGGAAGGTTGGTTCAATAAATTTAAGGCGTGACAATCATTACATAGCATTGAAATCATTGGAGAAGCTGCAACTGCAGATGCTGATGCAGCAGATATCAAGAAGAATTTCCAAATCTAGTAGCTGATAGAGGATACAAACTTGAGCAGATTTTTGAAGCAGACGAAACTGCACTGTCTGGAAGAGAATGCGAAACGAAACAATCATTTCCAAACGCTAAAAGTCTGAAGGCAGCAAAGGATAGAGTTACACTGCTGCTATGTTCTAATGCATCTGGAGATTGGGTCATGGAACCACTGACAGCAGACGTATTGTTGAATCTTCGTATTTTAATCAATTGAAACAACAACTATCTGCAAGTGTTTTGGCGTGCTGATATGAAAGCGTGGTTCACGAGAACTATTTTTAGTGACTGGTTCTGGAATTATTCAGTTTTGGAACTTGAAACTTATTTGAAAATGAATAATTTAGACTCTGAAGCTGTTTTAGCTTAGAGAAATGAACCAGGTCATCCTCGCGAACTTGTAATTATACATCCAAATGTAAAAGTGACATATTTACCTCCTAACACGAAGTGTTTGCTTCAAACCATGGACTAAGGAATAGTCCGTATTATAATAATAGAAGAAGTTGAAGAAAGATCACTTCTGGAGAGCAAGACCGCTTTTTGTGCCAAATTTCAAGAAGAGACTGTAGGCGTCGCACCCCATACGTCAAAGGCAAATTCTGGAAGCAACAGGCATCAGTGTATCAGTCAAAACGATACGTTCAAGGAGTTTATACAGCAGAAGGCCCTTAAGAGTTCCAGAGCTAACCAGAAAACAAAAAAATAACAGACTTAATTGGAATATTGAGAATTGGCGAAATGTTCTTTTTTTGGATGAGACCAGAGTTGGTGTTCGATCAGATGCCGGATTCGGGTTTTAAGGGGTTGTGGAAGACAAGCTAGACTCCGAGCAGCAAGACAAATTCCGAAAAATCAAGGGGCAGTGTGATGTTTTGGGGTGGCATTATTCTGGGAGGCGAACAGATTTGATTTCGTTTCCTGCGAGTGTAACGGCTAGAAATTACGTGAACCTAGTGCTGGAGCGCACAGTGAGACTCTGGCGAGGTGCCCACGGTGAGAATTTCACTTTTATGCAAGATAATGCTCCTCCGCATACCAGCAACCTTGCGCGACATTATCTTGGAACAGAGGGATTCGCTATTCTGGATTGGCCAGCATGCTCTCCAGATCTAAATCCTATAAAACATTTATTGGGTAAACTCAAAAGTAAAATTAGATCGCGCCTGGATAATCCAAGAAGCCCACAACAGCTCATCCGAGCCGCCATGGAAGAGTGGCAGAATATCACCCCAGAGGAGGTCGAAAACCTAATACAAAGCATGCCTAGATGGATTCAGGCTTGTATCAAGGCAAAAAGAGGTAATACAAGCTATTGAGGTCCAGAAAAAAAAACACCCACACATGCGGAAAGGTCTCTTTCTTGCTTTCATTTATTTCTTTCTTAAAATAAACCTTAATTTATGTCTCTTATCAATTGAAATATCTCAAAAAGAATCAATTCTAACAATTTCGAAATTTCAAAAATCCCTTATTCAAAATATCGGGTGATTCCATATAAATTTCTTCGTGTGTATTATTTTCGCACATGTTTAGGTTAACTATCACAGATGTTAGGACACTTTCTTACCAAATTGCGAGAAAAATGGACTGAAACACATTTTCAATATTACAGATAAAATGGCTGGAAAAGCCTGGTATATCGCCTTCATGAAACGGCATAAGGACAAGATTAGTCGTCTTTGAATTGAGCTAAAGGATCTAACAGGGAAAGTATTCACAACTTTTTGGATATTTATGAGTGAATAGTTGACACTAAAAAGCTGAATGCTAACAAAATATTTAACGTTGATGATAACGGATTCCAAACAGTGTAAAAGAAGCCCCAAAAAGTTTAAAGTGGCAAGGGAAAAACCAAGTTGTTGCACTAGCCAGCAGTAAAGAGGTGTTTACACAACAATGTTCGCCTGTGTTGATGCAGCATGAGTAATCAATTGAAAGATGGAGCTCCAGTTCGAAGCTTGGTAACCGTTTTGGAATCCGGTTGCATCAACCGAAAGCTATTATGTCCACAGTTAGAATATTTTGAGCACTTACTACATCCAAGCCATCGAATCTTAGATGGGTTCACATCCTGGCTGTGCTGTGACCCAGTATCAAGTAAGCCGACTTATTAATGGAGCATATGAACTCGGAGAAACGATCAGTAAAGTTGTCAATGATTTTGAAGTAACTGGTACCTGGCCTGAAAACCGGAACATATTTCAAGATCACCATTTGGCACCAGCTGCAGCTTTGATCGCAAATGTTACTCGTGCCGGACAAAATGATTCTCCAACATTTTCTACTCCACCTTCCAATATTTAATATGATGTACCAGACTGAGCCATCAAAGTAAGACGAATTCAAAATTATCCTTAATATTCTATCCCCATTACCCAGAAACAATTTACCGGGTAAAGGCAGAGGCGCACAAAAAGCTGTTGAACTGACATCTTCTACGTATAAAAATGATTTATAGACATTTCAGCAGAAAACTAAACACTCCAGAGAAGTTCCATTGTAATTAAATGAACTGATCAAGCAGACGATAAAAAAAATAACTAACGTAATTACAACTGGTGTTAAACAAAACAAGAATTGATGATAAGAAAAACATAAAAATTGAAGACAGTGAAGAGTCGACTGAACAAGACGAAGGAGTCATAGTCTTTGGCGATTCAGAAGGTAAAGAAGCGATTGTGTGAAACTAGGAAAAATTACTACTACCAAAAGTGGATTGGATACAATGTTTGCGTTGTCATGAATGGAATCATGAAACTTGCACCACAATCTCAAACATTTTTGATGATTTTCTGAATTAATCTTTCTCATACTTATTCAGAATTTCGACTGTTTTTTTTAATTTTTAGTCAAAGTTAGATTTTCTATCGTTGCTGAGAGAGCAAATTCGTTGAAAAAGGCCAGATTCGTGGGAAGAGAACCCAGTGATTTTAGACTACAATAATGCACCATCTCACAAGGCTATCACTCAACAAATACCTTCGAACAACCACCGTATTTATCTGATATGGCTCCGGCCGACTTTTTTCCTTTTCTTAAACTCAAAATACCACTTCGAAGTATCCGTTTTGAATCGTTGGAATGCATAAAAGAGAAATCGCGGCGAGGACTGAAGTCGATTCCGGAAAAAGCGTTTGAGAAATGTTCGATGATTTGATAATTCGTTGGCGTAAATGTATTACTTCGAAAGTAGGTCCCTTCTCTTTGAAGGCGATACAATAAATTTAGATGAAAAATAAATATTTCGTGTTTCGTTGACCTTCCCAGTATTTTTCGACAGAATGTATAGTTAAGTGTAAATCGATTTTTGTATTTATTACTTTAAATTGATTCAAAACAAGTAACGAATCTCTATTGTTTAGTTTTTGTTCAAATTTCTATTGTCAGGAAAAGGAAATATAACCAAAGTAGGTAGACTTAGGGGTTTTTCACCCTTCTTTTTACTCTGTTGTTCTCGTCACGCACATATATTTTGATAGATAGGATATGTCACTTGATTCCGAAAAACAATCACGCTCTATGACGAGATTCATCCCTTCATCATCATTCGATACGTAAACTATCCATTTTTATATTGGAACAGTCAAGCCCTGAGTTTAAAACGATAGGCTATCATTTTTAACAACATTAGCAACCCCATCACGGTTCTCGCTTCGGAAACTGGCACAAAATAGCTCTAAATAATGCAAACCCTTACCGAGCTAACAGGTGAGATCATGTCATTTCCACGAGAAAGCACGACAGTGCAATGGGTCGAATCGAACGGCTACAACCCCTTTAAATTGGCCAATTTCGACCTTACCCGCATCGGGATATGGTCGAACGATGGCGTACATTGTTCCGTTGAGCGAATTCGGTAATGAATTAAATAGTGGATTGCTTTTGTTTTGCCGTGTTAGAGTAACGCGGTTATGTATCCATGTCGTGGAATCGATACTGGAGGTAACTGACGTGGAACTTGTGGGAAAGAGTCAAAGTTCGTGATTCGCTTATTGAATGATACTTCGAACTTATTTCCAATAGCGATTCAGACAAAGTTTTAAAACTCTGAACAATGAGAGATTTGATACAATATCTTGTTCTTTCTTACTTAAGAAACACAGAAAATATTTCCTCTATTACTAATTATTTTATAGTACTTTGTAATAGTTATGTTTCTAATTTTATCTAAAATTTGGAGAAATATTTCAATTCCACTGGAACTCAGGAATTTAAATGATAAAGTTTAATGAGATTTAATTATAGAAAGGCTTGTTGAAAGAAAATTACAATTCACACTACCTATGCCTAGCTAGATCAGAGTCCTTCAATCTCAGTGTGTGAGATCTTCGTCTAGAACCTAGGTCCTAGATATAACCTCAGGAAAAAAACTCATCACTTCATTCAACTAGCTTTATTACAAGATAAATATTGAAATCACAGTAACTGATTAATAAATTACTTATTATTATAAGGTAACTAATACAAAAAAAACTTAACTAAAAAGTTTAACCAATCACAATAAAAGGAGTCTCAGAAGAGATGAATTCACATTACAAAGTACAAAATTTCAATTTAAAACAATCTGAGCTTTTCAACAAATAGAAACTCAATGATAGAGCTTAGTCAACAATTAACGAAGATAGAAGAGAAGAATTTGATCATTAAGAGAACTTTGCTTTTTAGGAATAAGATTAATTCCCACGATGATTGGATTTGGTGTTTTACATCAGTTCTCTGGTATATATGTATCTTACAGCTTACAGGTTAATTGATTGTCTGAATATCGTTCGCAAGGTGACTGCCCAAGGTGGCAAAACTAGTTCCCTAAAGACGTGGTTACCCCAGTCGTAAAATATCAAGGTTTGGCATAAAGATCTCGAATATATTCTTTAAATGATCAGAATGAATTTGACTTACCCTTGGAATGGCAGATATCGATCTAGGTTGATATAACAAACGAAAATTCGAAATCTCTCCACTATCTAATAGAATTGGTTGTCGAGGAAATCCGGCAAAATTACCGACTACTTATAACGCCTCAGACGATTAGAATTTATCCAAAAAATCAAAGAATACTTAATTTCTATTAGTGAAAATTATTCACTCCAATCACTACAACAGTTCCAATAAAATTACAAACGATTCCGAAGATTTCTAAATGGAAAAGAGAGAATCTAATAAATTTCGAACTCATATGGACTCGGTTCTATAAAAAACTATTGATTTTCAAAAAAACTAATAAAAAGCGAAACTATTCTCTTCACAACAATAAAGTGGAAACGAAACATAGAATGAGTACTGCTTTCCGTTCTCCCACAGAAACGGAAAACGATCTTCTTTCAAGTAGTAACTTCACAATTAACCGGTGAACCACCTAGATCAATACCAGCGACATCTTACGGATATAACTACAATTTTCATTAGGTATCACTACCTGTAGATTCCTGATTCGAATTTCAAACTGTCTGAATATTTAACTTGATGAAATGAGATTGAATTATTAGTAAAATTATGAAAACTGAGTTTAAAAGATATAAATGATTAATTCGAGAAATCGGACTGGGGGACCGAGCATTTTTCCATTTTCTCTGTGAATTCCTGTTTTTGTGGTGAATATATAAGTGTACAAATCATAATCTGATCTATATAACCACCTCAAAAAAGTCTAGGGAACACTTCTGAATATCGAGAATATCCAGAACGATCAATATGGATGATTTTTTTTGAGAAATGAACACCTGCTTCAATTTCTCAACAAATTATGTAGAGTACCGCAAGAGATTTCAGTTTTTTTTTATAAAAAACTAAAAATGCAGCAGATGCGACGCTGCTTTATAATCATTTTTTGTATTCAGTGTTTGAAATCAGTTAGTTGGCACTTTGTTTCTGTTGTAAGCACAAATAAAAGATTCAAGTTTTGTGATTCGACCATGGAGGACGACATTTTACTAGAGAAGACATGTTACGAGCCGTTGGCATGCTCCAAGCTGGGAACTCACAACGGGAAGTAGCCCAAGTGTCATAAACCGTTTATGGTCGCGTTTCAATGAAACAGGTAGCGATGAAGAACGCCATAAAGGTCGTTTCAGGATTACTACAGTCGCCCAAGACCGATTTGGTTTTACAAGCCAGAAGAGATCGTACTACCACAGCATCTCAACTAGCTCAAGAGCTATCACGAGTTCATAATGTACAAATTTCCGACCAAACTGTGAGAAATCGACTCTTCGTGCAGTCAACTCCACTCCAGACGTCTTCTAAGTTTCACAACTGACCCATGGAAATCGCGCTGCTCGTTTAGCTTGGTGCCAAGAACACGTAAACTGGGATCAATAGAGGTGGGCCACAGTTCTCTTCAGTGATGAATCCAGATTTAATTATCCCGATTCGGGAAGAATTCGAATATGGAGGGAACCTGGAAAGCAAAACCGTCTCCAGCATGCTCGAGAAGTTGTTAGACAGGGAGGCGGATCAGTGATGTTTTGGGGAGGTATACGCCTTGGTGAAGAACTGACCTCGTTTTCATACAGAACAATCTAACCTCACGGGAAATTCTTATACAAATGAGATAGTTTTACCTGTAGTGATACCTTATCTCCAAACAATGAGTCAAAATCTACTCTTCCAACAAGATAATTCCCCTCCTCATCGTGCAAGAGTTGTCTTGTACGTTTTTGAAGAGAACGATAACGATCTTCTACCGTGGCCATCCTGCTTCCCAGATCTGAATCCCATCGAGCATGTGTGGGACACCCTGAAAAGAAATCTCCTGCGTCAAAACATCTTCCATTATGAACAGGAGCTTCGATTAGCAGTTCAGGGGGCTTGGAATGACTTAGGCGAAAATGTAATAGACAATTTAATATTGTGCATACCGCAACGATGCCAAAGTGTCATTAATAACAGAGGTGGACCTTCTGGGTACTGAAAAATATAAGTGCTTCCATATCGTTTCGAAAATATTAGTTCAGGATTATCTTTTGTGTTTTACCAAGTTTCGTCATTTTCAAATTTCAAATTTTTTTTTATAATAGGTGCTTTGGAGAAGTCAAATATTATTTTGTTTTCTTTAGAATTAATTATATACAATACATCCTAACAAAAACCGAAAGATTTCTATAAATTCGAATCATCAAATTCATATTTTAAAGATATTGGTAAGTTTTCCCTAGACTTTTTTGAGGTGTTTATATAAAAGAAAATCGTGTTGGTTACACTATTTATAACTCAAGAACGGCTGTACAGATATGGCTGAAAATTGGTGGGTAGGTTAGGTTAGATACAAAATACAAAAATTATGCGTAGGGAAGTTTTGGGTGATCTTGCTTTTGAGCTCATAAAACCCTATGTGGAGGTTCGAAGGTTGTCAAAGAGCCTACCAAGAAGTCTTACACAAGAATGAATGAAATCCTCAAAAAGAAGAATCCAACTGAAGAGCACTTGGCGAAGGGTGAAGAACAGATCCACGAGATATTCTAGCAAGAGTTGTTAAATATTCTTGTGCCTTGAGCATGGCACCTTAGTGTGTTCGGAATACTTCCAACACATTCAAGAGGATGCCGATTGAGGTAGTTAATTTAATCACTTTCTTCAGCTTTTATGAAAATGAAGTTGAAGTTGTTTTATACTTTTCTACGTTCCAGTCACTTTTAATTCAAAACCTTTTAAATGGAGAAAAAAATAGAAAATCGTGGTGCGGATTTTCACTCCGCGCGACCTCTGTTGTTACAAAACATAGAGCGACCACTGCAGGGTTAAGCGAGAAGCTCGTATACCAGGTCAACGAAATGTTCTTCACACTCCTCCAATAAATCCTGAATAGCATATCAAAATCGGACTAATAAAAAATTTTGCCAAAGCTATGGATAAAAATGGAGATGGTTTTTGTTACTTGAAACAAAAATCGAAAAAATCAGTGATGTCTAAATAAAAGAAGGAATATTTGTAGGGCCGCAAATAAGAGACCTACTGGCTGATGAAGAGTTTGAACAAAAGGTTAATCCGATCGAAAAATCCGCATGGACCTGTTTTCGAAATATTGTTCATAATTTACTTGGAAACCCCATGGCCGAAAACTATGAAGAGTTAGTCAACAACCTCTTAGCGGCTTACAAGAACATGGGATTCAATATGGCTCTCATGATTCACTTTTTACACTCGCATTTGGATTTTTTCGTCAAAATTTGGGAGCCGTTAGCGACAAACACGGTGAGCGGTTCCATCAGGACATATCCAACATGGAAAAAAGGTACCAAGGCAAGTGTGTATCAAAATTTACCTTTCTACTCTGGTTAAGCCCAGAGTAAAATGAGCAATGAGACTCTAATTTAATATTCGTCACTGAAATCTTGGAAGAAAAGTCAAGAAAGGTTTGCTTAGATATTTAATCAATTACATAAATTATGATAATGATACATAGTGTCACAAATACTTTTTTATATGTTAATGCAGGCGATAAGACTTATCGTGGTGGTTCTTGGTCTTACTGCTGCCTTTGGGGAGAACCTCTATTTTAGCTAATGAGCTCCACATACGAGTATCTACCTAGGAAACTCCACCTAGGAATTTCTATCTAGGGCTCCTCACCTATGAGTTTCTAGCTACGGCTCCTCACCTAGGAATGAATTTCACAAATTAGACATGTATCACCAAGATATTCTATTCTCTAACGTAACAGCCAGCTACACTCAAATTACAGGGACCATAATGATTCATCTAAATATCATAATCGGCATCACTTGGAAGACTGAACCTGGCCATCAGGGCTCTCTCGGTCAAACAGAGAAGAAATTTGAGTTAATACGCAGGGTATGTATTTTTCTTATTTTCTCCTTAGTCATTTTTATGACCTTGCTTGCTATGATAAATCTTCTTAGATTTGTTTAGACATATAAGAAGTATTATTGTTCAAATATTTTTCTGCTGGTTTCTTTTTCCATTGTTACACATTCCTGTTCCAAACCCCTTTCCTTTCACCCTTGTCCTTATTTGGTAATCATGGAATGCAAGAGAGAATGAAGCGGCTAAGCAGAAAAATCTTTGGTACTCTTTATGTACACACGACACTAACACAACATAAACAGACAAGCTATTGGTAGATTGCTAGTGCAATAGCGACAGAGAAACGAATTTTTTTCCTCAGGTTTTTTCACTCGTTTATTGAATCATATGCAAGATAGTATGGTTCCTTGTTACATTTCCTGAGCTCACACTTGTGTTTTATACATACAAATACAATTATTCAAATTTTTGTAAATCCTCTCTTTTCAAAAAAATATATATATGTAAATCTGAGACAAGACGAATTATTCAAAAATCAATCAAAATATCTCGGAAGCAGAGCACTATTCCAGCGGGATTATTTCGCACGTTTTCTACCGTTGATGTGATTCACGGAACGGCGAAAGATGTCTCCCAAATGTTTGGAATTTTTAACGTTTCCACATTTGTTTGTTACTGTTCGCATTTTTCTCGAAGTCCGGTAGCGGGTTCGCCGTGTCGGTCCATAGAGGGCGACTCTCGTACGTTTGTACGAGGTGCGTCCTTTTTGGAATTGATAGGGTACCCCGATGTTGCTTGGTAGGATGCTGAGAAGCGATATGCGACACTGATGAGCTCCTAATAATGGCGAAACTGCAGTCTGCCGCTTCGTTTCTCGGCATCCTGCTTGGTTGCACTATTGTGGCGCTTGGGGGCTGCGTGCATGGCGGCCAGATTTGGAAACTAGCTCTTGTCAGGAGGGATTATTCATTGATCTACGGATTTTTGAATAATTCGTCTTGTCTCAGATTTACATACATAGACTCCACGCGAAGTTTATCGCAGAACATATTTGATATATATATATATATATATATATATATATATATATATATATATATATATATATATATATATATATATATATATATATATACCAAGGAATTTAAAGTAACAAAAGAAAGTGGATCTAACATTATTTAAAGACAAAAATTAATAGGAAAAGTTATAGAGATTCTAAAAGAATAAACTCGTCATAGAATTAAAAGATAAGTTTCATAAAAAGCGAGGAAGCATCTACAAAAAACTATTTACAAAAATTACAGATGTTTGGCAACCATTTTGAAAATTTCACGAAAATTACTTAAAAATGAAGGAAATAACGATTGAATATAGGAGTTTGAGTTACTTTTGTCGTTTCCTACTCAAAAAATTATTTTGATCGAGTTTATTGATGATGTTCAAGGTCATTATAAAAAATTGTAGAAATTAAAGGAATACGATTATGAAATCCATTGTGATAAAAGACAAATTCTGTAGAGCAGAATTTGAATTTTCAATAGCTACATAAGGCATCCAAGCAGTTAATAAAAAAACTGTAAGGAAAAATTATAAATCAGATTTTCAAGGTTAAGTGCGGCATTTTGCTAAATGAACTTTCAACTTACCGTATATTTTTATATAGGTCACTACACATATATGAGATACAAGATATGAATTTTAATATAACTTAATTAACTGCAATTTAGGAGGATTTTCAAGTTGAACTAATTCGCTTGAAGGTCTGCAAAGAAAGGAATTACTAAACTGAGGAATGCTCGTAGCACATGTACTTATCATATGCAGATTATGCGCATTAGATCGTTAACCAGTGGCATGACACATATAGAGGGTTGACTGGAATCAGGTGTTTTAACTCAAATTGTTGTGACGTGTAGTCCGAACATTTTAGCGGACCATTACTCGACACTCAAAAGGGAGACGCTAAATATTCTCGAAAATCCTGAATAAAAATAAATATAAGTTATTTTTTTCCATTTGAAACATTTTTTTACCGTTTTTACTTAAAATGAGATTAATTGCTGTTGCAGAAAACTGGGGTGATAGAAATTTTCTAAAATGCAGATTAGTTACAGACTATTTATAGATACAAAATAATCCATTCAGTTTCATTTAACTTACATTAAGGTCATTTTGTTTATCAGTGTTATCATTACTAAGTAGAAACAAATCTTGAAATTTTCATTTAAATTGACGTCCAAAATATCTACGACATTCAAACAAAGCAGCCTGTATATTCGAAAGAGAAAGCAGATGACGAAAAAAGGATAATCATTGTGTATTTAACGTTGTGATATCAATTTGATGAAATCAGATCCGGAGTTATTATCATTCAGCAAAATATTATTGTCAGGAGTTGTAAAGAACACGGTTCATGCTAACTTCATCAAATTATCAACTCAAAAGTTTTTAATGATACCACACTTCAAATTTCACTTAAACAACTTCAAGTGTTTCATTTGTATTCCAACGGTGAAAATTGCGAAACTAAAACTACCATATGTCTTAAAGTCAAGCTCTTGAAAGCCTCGGAACTCTTGCAATTACATTTCAATAATATAAAGCTTAGGCCTCTGTATAATAAGGGTTGTGCAAATTTGGATAATCCGCCATTCTGAAGGAGTGAATTTATAAGTAAACGACTTATCAGAATTTAAGGGAGAGAACTGCCTTCGTTAATTCGTTTAATTATCAGAAGAAGGCGAAACTCCCATTTGAATATGAATTATTGTGCAAATTGTTCATTAGGTATGTACCTCCACAGTAAATCTTGGGAACTATAATTATCTCTGGAATAAAGATGCATGAATGAGGAATTGCTATTTGCATACTAGAACGAAAGCTTTAAAAATTAATAATCTCGATTGCTTTTCACAACTCTGATTTCAACATACTCTCAGAATCATTTTTCGTGTTTATCTTCGCAATTAATTGTCACGATAATTTGTTTTCTGTATTTGTAGCGTTTCCAAAATTCTAATTAATTTTAGATCGTATAATTATGGGATCATACATGCTATACAGCGTGATATAAAACCATAAACAATGGTGAAACATAGAAGGAAGAAGGTTGTTTTTGTCTCGTCACTCCAAGCCTCCTTGTGTGTATTGGAAGAATTAATATATGTTTTGTCTATGTGAATTATTGGTCTCTTTTCTTGACGGTATCGTTTAATGCTTCTTAAATAATTCAAACGTAGTTGCTGTATTTCAGGTTTTTCCATAAATAGCTTTCTATTCGTTTTCGTCTCAAACCAACGGAACTCCATTCTTCTCAAAACGTTTCGAATGCTCTCTCGTGATCCTGCATATTCAGCTCGCAAATCTACTCCTGTTGCGACAGCTGCAGAGGAATATAGATTCATTCTGCATTCGTTTTCGTTTCATGAAATGAATGACATTCGCAATTATTTCGTTGGATTGCCCACTCAATTTTCTCCCTTTCGAATTAGAAACGAACTCCATCCTCGACAAAACTTATTGAAATTGAATTGGCAACTTTCGGTCCTGTTCGCTTGGATCTTCTTAAAGCTTCAAAGGTTCATTGAGAACTGAGCTCTTGGCTACGTGACCGGCAAAGTTAACGCGCATCAAGGGGAGGGGCTTTTTCACCCGCACAGATGTTCTTGTCGATCCGTACATGAATCTTTTAAATTTTAAATAAGTCATTCTAGAATGAAAGTTTATTCTACTTAACATGAAAACATGAAGAGCTGTGGATGAGAATCATTAATAAATCCGGACTTTTGATACCCAAATTACTCCTCAAATTCAATAAAAGGATGACAATGAATCTGTTGGAAACTAACTTAATCCAAAATTCACTTGTCTCAATAGTCAATTAGACTTGAATCACTCCCCACTACTCAACATTCAGAATAGATGAAGTTAGCACATTCTTTTTCATAACTGTTAGTTGAAAATGACGTAATTGTTGCAACTGGTCTTGTGTATTAAAAATAAACATTGCGAAAATCAGACAAAAGAGTTTCATTTCATTTTCATTGAAATGAAATTAATAATGAATTATATCATACCAAAGTTATTGGTGAAATTACGAATCTTCTTGAAAAAGTATGCGAAAAATAGTTACTGGAGAGAATTTCCAGAATTTATTGGGGGTTTTCTGCAGTAAGCGCTGTCAGCCTTACCTATCTCGAAATGATTAATGATAGGGGCAGTAAAAACTACAACAAAATTCATTTTCAATTAGTCTCCTATATCGCAAATTATCATCTATTAAATGCTTTTCAACCTCGCACGGCTTTCTTGTTTACTCTTACGCATGCATAACCTCGAAATTGAAAAATAAAGTGACGCAATAATAAATGACGTGAGCTTGTATTAGTCCCCGAACGTCATGTTTATATGGATTACCGCTTTGCATGTTCAACATTTGCTAGTTTAATGTGCCATGTTGAACAGTTTATTTTACTCGAAAAAGTTTCCTCAACCCTACACAACAGGTTTTAGATGGAGTCTAACGTACTTTCCTGTTGGCGTGGCGACTAAATGACATATAATTTATGAGTTCTGTGAATACTGAATCTAAAGTTATGAATTCAGATTCGAAAGAAAAACAGTTTATGCTATACAGAATATTCTTTTGGGATGTTAACATATTTTGAACATACCATGAGTTGAAAAGAAAGTGTGTGTGTGTTCAAAATAAGCCAAAAAAATTAAGACGAAAGTTCTGGCTTTGATACTAGAAGGGTTTGAATAGACAAGAGGTAGAAAGTTGAATTAGATTGTGACTAAATTTATCACTTGAACTTCAACCTTTTGAAGAAACAGTGTGAATCATTGAAAAGCATAAAAGAGTCAATAACAACAAGGTTTTTCCAGTTCAGTCACTCACAAAGGATACAGATATTTTCGACTCTATTGAATATGTCTGCAAAAATAAAACTGAAGAGGGGAACAATATCAAGTCCATTCAGATTTATTAATAAATGAAAAATAATCAAGGATGATATCGCTGGATTGCCAACTTCTATGGTAAAGTGAAGCAAGTAGTTGGGGTGGCGGCCATTTGCAGTTAAGGCAAAGTTGATTTGAATTGTGGAGGCCGTTACTTGATGTAGATCCATGATATAAATGAGATAAAAAACACAAGGTTTAACTTTAATCTACACTTTATTTGAAAAAATTCGACGACGTTTCGCTGACACAGCAGCTTTATCAAGAATGACAAACAGAATGAAGAGTATGGTATTATAAACAAATCGTAGAACAAGTTGGATGAATAACAGGACAATCCACACCGAGCCATTGTACAGTTAGTATGAAAAGTAATAAAACTAATTAAACAAGTTAAGTAGGGGTGAATAATTCACATCTACCTGCTCGTTCAAAAGCTTGTCCGAATGTTTGTATCTATTTATTTCTAATGCTTCTAGGAGATCTAATTTTGAACTTTTGATTTTATATGTAATATGTCAAAGTTTTCATTGAATGAATGGTTTTCTTTTATTAGGTGGTTTAAATAATTTGAATCAGATTTATTTTTATCGAAGCTACGTTTATGTTCAGATGTTCTTATGCCAAAACTCCTATAGGTCCTACCGATATAAATTTTATATTATATATTTTATATTATAGAAGTTTTGAAAGTTATATTAAGATTTTAAAAAAAAATCTTAATATAACTTTCAAAACTTCTAATAACTTAGGTAAACATATTAAAATAATAAATCTCGTGTTGAAAAATCAAGTAAATCAGGAATCTGTAAACTCTATTGCGGTTCTTGTGATAAAATTTATATCGGTAGGACCTATAGGAGTTTTGGCATAAGAACATCTGAACATAAACATAGCTTCGATAAAAATAAATCTGATTCAAATTATTCAAACCACTTAATAAAAGAAAACCATTCATTCAATAAAACTTTGACATATTACATATAAAATCAAAAGTTCAAAATTAGATCTCCTAGAAGCATTAGAAATAAATAGATACAAACATTCGGACAAGCTTTTGAATGAGCAGGTAGATGTGAATTATTCACCCCTACTTAACTTGTTTAATTAGTTTTTATTACCTTTCATACTAACTGTACAATGGCTCGGTGTGGATTTTCCTGTTATTCATCCAACTTGTTCTACGATTTGTTTATAATACCATACTCTTCATTCTGTTTGTCAGTCTTGATAAAGCTGCTGTGTCAGCGAAACGTCGTCGAAAATTTTCAAATAAAGTGTAGATTAAAGTTAAACCTTGTGTTTTTATCTCAAAGTTGATTGTTTACTACTGTTTGTGAATATTTTAAATTGACACTTCAAGTGGTTACACCGACTTTTCAAGAGAACTATTTCCGGAGAATTTGTGTAATAACAGACAATTAACATGTATACCGGGTGTCTACATGAGATGGGACATTAAAAGTATATGGAGAAGGAATGACCGATTGGGGAATTTTTTTGTTGTTGTCTTGAATGTTATTCTAACTATGTTCCGAAAATATCTTCAGTGCTATGGCACTTCCAGTGCCGGAAGTTGACACCATATTTTTTATTTCAAATGGCATAAAATATGTTTCTATTTTTTTTACTGTAGATCTTATTAGAATCAATTTTTCCATATCATTGCACCTGAAGTCAACCGAAAGGAATATATAAATTTTTCAATAGGAATTTTGCGATTTTTGGTTGTCTCTTAGAAGGCATCTTAAAAATTCAACTTTACTATTTCAAATGGCATCGTGTACTTTTTATTTTTTTTTCATTAAAGGGCATGCTTTTATAAGCCTTCATTTGTTAAAATTGACTCCAATTTCAGTTAATTATTTTTCAATTCATCGAGAAAAGTGTTATTTTTGAGGTTACGTAATTTCCTATGCTAGTTCATATACAGAGTGTTCAAACATTACTTGTAATTTCAAAATATCTGAATTATTGAAAAAATGATAACAATACCTATAATAGCAAAGAATACACGAAATTAATATTGAATTTATATTAGTATACTATTAGCGCATATTTTTTGCATTTCTCAGATTATACTTTTTATTCTTCCAACGATCCGTCTGCGCCCTATCAATTCCCCCTAATTTTCTCTAGGTCCTGTCCTTCCTGAAAGTTAGAAATGCCAAGAAGGGAGCATTATCGACTACGTTGAGAACCTATGCTTCACACAGTATTTATTCAAATATCTGTTTTGCTAGGTTGATTCTCCGAACACAATCAATGAATTCATACTTCGTATTCATAGTATAAGATATGCAATAATGATTCATTTCAATCGGGCAATGTTGTACGAAATATCATGGTTAAAATCAATCCCCCTTGCGAAAACCTTTACTACTATAAATATTAAGGTACGTAAGCGTGGTTGCATACATATTCTACATTAATAGCACCTGTTCCTGTTGAATCCTGCTGTTCACTTGCTTCTTTTCTTTATGCCATTATATCGAAAAATGTTATAACTAGTGTTTCGCGGTAGAAATTTTGTTTCCAATACAAATAGATGTGGTTTTTAGAACTCTATTAATATGGAATGAAGATTTAGTTTATTGCTTAATTCTTTCACAGATCTGCGAGGTATAGTACAACCTCTCTAATCCGAATCATATAGGACCAGGGCTTGTTCGGATTACTGAAATATTCGGATTATCGAGGTAGTTGAAATAAAATAGTGAAGAAAAGACGGCTGAAAAACTTGAAATATTTATTGAAAAACGTAAAATCTTCATTAAAACACTCATTGTTGTGATTCACAGAAAAACATAAAAAATATAACTACTTATTCTTAAGAAAGTGATACATTTCACAGATCATTTTTCAGGTTCTGAAGAACTCTTAGGTCGTTTTCTGTTTTAACGAACGAAGATGAGAATTTGCAGCTTCAATAATAATATTTGGTGCTGTGGGATATCATTTTATGTGCAACATTCCAAACATTTTTTTTTGAATTGCGGAGACCGTTACTTGATGCAGATCCATGATATAAATGAGATAAAAAACACAAGGTTTAACTTTAATCTACACTTTATTTGAAAAAATTCGACGACGTTTCGCTGACACAGCAGCTTTATCAAGAATGAAAAACAGAATGAAGAATATGGTATTATAAACAAATCGTAGAACAAGTTGGATGAATAACATTTCTTTATTGGTATAGATATGTTGACGACATCTTAGTATGTTTCATTGGAACTACTCGTCAAGTAGACTTATTTCTTAATTTCATTAATTCCATCCATTTGAACATTAAATTCACGATAGAAATTGAACAGAAAGATTCCATTAATTTTTGGACTTAAAATCACTAAACAAAATAATAATCATGTTTTTCGGTCTTTCGTAAACCAACACATACTGATACAATTATACATAACTACTCATTACATCCAATTCAACACAAAGTTGCAGCTTTAAACAGAATGGTACATCGGTTACTCAATTTACTTTTATCAGTAGAAGATTATAATAAAGAGTTAAACATCATCAAACAGATAGCCATTAATAATTCATATAATCCGGATATGATAGATCTAATCATTCGTAAAAACTGTATCAGAAAGCAATAAATGAAGTATATCCTATTCATAAAGACTATAAAATATTCAACAGTTTAACATTCTGCGGTTCTGCAAGTACAAATATTAAATCCTTTCTCGTCAAACAAAATCTTGATATAACTTTCAAAACTTCTAATAACTTAGGTAAACATATTAAAAATAATAAATCTCGTGTTGCAAAATCAAGTAAATCAGGAATCTATAAACTCAATTGCGGTTCTTGTGATAAAATTTATATCGGTAGGACCTATAGGAGTTTTGGCATAAGAACATCTGAACATAAACGTAGCTTCGATAAAATAAATCTGATTCAAATTATTCAAACCACCTAATAAAAGAAAACCATTCATTCAATAAAAACTTTGACATATTACATATAAAATCAAAAGTTCAAAATTAGATCTCCTAGAAGCATTAGAAATAAATAGATACAAACATTCGGACAAGCTTTTGAATGAACAGGTAGATGTGAATTACTCACCCTACTTAACTTGTTTAATTAGTTTTATTACCTTTCATACTAACTGTACAATGGCTCGGTGTGAATTTTCCTGTTATTCATCCAACTTGTTCTACGATTTGTTTATAATACCATACTCTTCATTCTGTTTTTCATTCTTGATAAAGCTGCTGTGTCAGCGAAACGTCGTCGAATTTTTTCAAATAAAGTGTAGATTAAAGTTAAACCTTGTGTTTTTTATCTCATTTATTCCAAACATTTGTTAAAACTCAAGAGAGCTTCATTATGTTTCACTGAATTCATGGTGACATCGTTTTCTTCAAGTTCTTCTGTATCCACGTCACTTTCTATGTTGTTGATTATTTCAGCTTCAGAGAGATAATTTTCATTATCTCCTACAACCCATTCTTCAATGTCTTCAGTTGTTAACTCTTGACCAGATACATTTGTTAGCACATCTGTCATCATGCGTAGATCGCGATTTTTCCCTTCTTTCTCTAGCCCTTTTGTGGGCCATAAATCCTTCCATGATTTCTGAATTAACTCCTGGGACACAGATGACCAGGCCCTTTCAAGAGAAAACAACACATGTAAGAGGACCAATTGCTTCAGTAACTGCGAAACGTTATTGTCTTCTTGTCCCACAATATTCAGTAGCAAAGATTTCACATTCGGTATTACATGTTGATCCATTGGTTGTAATAATGGAGTACAATTAGGAGGTAGAAACATGACCTGAATATTTCGGTCCTCACTGATTGATTCCTCTTCTCTTGGATGTCCAGGAGCATTATCTGATAAGAGCAGAGCTTTTTATGGCAATTTCAGCTCGTTCATTTTATTTTTAACATCAGGAATAAATTGTTTATGGAACCATTCATAAAAAACTTCTCTAGTTACCCACCCTTTTCTTTGACCTTTATAATAAACAGGCAAAGTGGAACAGTTCTTGAATGCTTGCGGTTTGTTGGCTTTTCCGATGACCAACAATTTCATTTTATGAGACACTGATGCACTAGAACATGGAATGAATGTTATACGGTCCTTACTCATCTTCCGACCTGGATCTGAATTTTCAGCAGCATGAGCTTGTGTTTTGTTGGGAAGAATTCGCAAAAATAACCCACTTTCAGCTGCGTTGTACACTTGATCTGGCACTAGATCCATCTCCTATGTTTTTTGAAGAAATTCATTCTTAAATGGTTCTACCGCACTAACGTCTGAAGACAATTTCTCTCCTGATATGGTAAGTTGTCGAATTCCGTGTCTTTTTTTTAATTTTTCCAACCATCCTTGACTTGCCTTGAAATCATCTCTACCTGTTATACTGGTGTAAAAAATCTTGCTTTCTCACATATGAGATCACCAGATAAAGGTGTATGTCGAGATCGTTCTTGTAAGAACCAAGCGTATAGAGCATTTTCAACATTTGGATTTTCACTAGTTCTGAGCGTACCCCGTTTCCAAGGACCAGAATCGAAAGAAGATATAAAATTCTCAATTGATTTTCTTTTTCTCTTTATAGCGCATACTGTAGATTTTCCAATTGGGTGTATTCTAGCCCGAACATACAAACATACATACATTGCAAGTTAAATAAAAGCTTGTAAATATGTTTATAAATAACTAAAAGGAGTTTTAAGAATCCATGGGGTTAACCTTTGAAATGTAAACAAATTTAATACATGACAACTGCAATAATGAAAATTACAAAAGTGTTGATTGTTAATATGATTTTCAGAAATAAAATGAAAAATTAATGGCAATGTAATTGCGAATCGTAATTTGAACATACATTACCCTAGTTGCATTGTTACTGAATAATGTTACACACTACTTTGCTTTTTCTTTTAACATCATTTATCCGTTTATTTCTGTTATCCATTTATTTCTTCCATCCATTTATTTCCACTTGGCCACTGAAATGTGTAAAATTTACATTTACTGTTTCTAGCTGTATTTTGCAATCAACAACACAACAACTATTATGGATCATTTTTATTTAATGTTAACGTGTTTATTAATGATAAAGCATGATTTAACGATAATTTGACCACATCGAGCGTATAGAGCATTTTCAACATTTGGATTTTCACTAGTTCTGAGCGTACGCCGTTTTCCAGGACCAGAATCGAAAGAAGATATAAAATTCTCAATTGATTTTCTCTTTTTCTTTATAGCGCATACTGTAGATTTTCCAATGGGGTGTATTCTAGCCAATTCAGAAACACTTTTTCCATTATCTAATTCTCTCAAAATTTCGCATTTTTGCTGCAATGTGAACGATTTATGTCAACGCGACATGATTAGTACGGATATCAGGCGCTGAGTGTGAGAAGAGTATCTAATCTGCACAAGTGAAGTGAGTATTCAGACAAGAAATTGTTAGTTCGGACACTTTCAATCGATGAAATTATTGACGGCGTTCGGATTATAGAGGTAAAAATAAATTGTGCGGATTATAGAGGTGGGTGATTTCAAAGTTTCGTTGTTTCGGTTTACTGGATGTGCGGATTAGAGTGTGTTGATTAGAGAGTGTGATATATATATATATATATATATATATATATATATATATATATATATATATATATATATATATATATATATATATATATATATATATATATATATATATATATATATATATATATATATATATATATATATATATATATATATATATATATATATCAATATATATATATATATATATATATATATATATATATATATATACAGTATGTTCAAACGAAAACCTGCCACCCCTCTATCTTATGATGGACTAATTTTGGCTGTAGAGGCAGAAATATTACCATTTTTGAGAGGAGGGGACCAATTTCAGAGTACGTTTGGAGCATTTAAAATCAACCCCCTAACCTCAGTAACACATTATCGGGAAAGTGGATCGAGAGGCGTAACTTTGAGAAGTTTCTTAATTTTTCATTGAAAAATAATATTATTTCACCATAGAGTATAGATATTCTCGTCAGAAAAACAGGTATCGCAGAATGTGTAGATTATTGGTAATATTTTCACTTGAAATTTCCCAGAATAGCAAGCAGGGATCAGGATCATCTTCGTTCATTTCATGAACAAGTTTCAATGTATAAAGGTGAAATTGGAGATATTTCACGATCCTGTAGACTGTTGAAGCTGATACACCAGACACACGTGATAATTTTCTGATAGTGGTGTACTAGTATTGCTTTCCATTTGTAGGTGGTCCAAAACTGACACTTCAGCTGCTTCGTTCCGTATAGGCCAATGTTGAACTTCATGATTTTATTAGCCACCGAACCGGTAAATAAAATTTTGAAGATCCTGTCTAGTACTATCATTTCCCTAATAAATTGAAACAATTAGGACCCGCTCGTCAGTTGAGTTAACTATTTTACACGTTTGTCCAACAAACGACAATGGTGCCTGAAAGTTTTACGAAAATGAAAGCAAAATGTGTAACAGATTTATCATTACCAGATGGGTGTGATGAAACAATTGTGCGTTGCCTACAATAGATTCGTATTAATCAACATATCAAATAATAATAATAATAATAATAATAATATAGTTTATTCAGATTTGAAGAATGTATAACAAATAAAATGAATTTCTTACCTAATAACTATTATAAGTCTGAATAAACGTTCAATCACAGAGACATTACATAATGTCTGTACGTGAATTGAACTTAAATAAACAATATATTTCTCCCATAAGTACAAAAATAAAAATATAAGCAAACAACTAATAACTATTATAAGTCTGAAAAACAAAACCAACATTTCTAATTAGTACCATTGAAATTTCATAGTCACCACGAAGAAAGTTACTATCAATGTCCCATGATATGTCGCTATCGTTGGGAAAGTCACCATCGGTGTGAAAGTCACTATCGGTGTGAAAAATCACTATGTTAAGTCACTGTCGGTATAAAGGTCACGATCGGTATAAAAGTCACTATCGGTATGAAGAGAGACTATCAGCATCAAAGTCACTAATTTGGTATTTTATTGTCACATATCTGATTAAGGCAGCTGATTTATAACATTAAAAAGATTTGCCTGCCACTTCGTTGTATCCATCTTCTTATTTTTCTCTTGAAATTCTTATACATATAGGCTGTTCTTAATTCTTGAGGCAACATGGCATATATTCTTGGTGCCAAATAGGTAAAGGATCGTTGCCCAACTCTTTTCTCAGGTCTCGGGGTTTCAAATCTATTTTCTTGTTTCTGGTAGAATAAATATGTTCTATTGAATTCAATTGTATTTTTCCTTGAAATGTGTGAAACAAAATGTGAGCCGAGAACAACTGATGAATGTCAGCTATTCCTGATAATCTATACAGTTCGTCTCCATCAGAGGTAAGTGGTCTCCCAAAAATAATCCTCAACAACCATTTTTGCATTGTTTCGATCTTTTTTAGTTGATTCTCGTAAGCACCCCCCCAACCTATAATACCATATGATAAGTGGGATTCCACGAGAGCAAAATAGAGTATGCGTAGGTGCTTGACGTCAAGAATCTTCCTTAAATATCTGAATTTATAAAGCAGCCCTCTTAACTTCTTAACTATATTATCGACATGTTTATTCCATCTCATATGTCTGTCGAGGGTAATTCCTAAGTATTTTATACTCTCCGCTGCAGGTATGATGGTGGAATTGTCGACGTGTAGGGGACCCATTTGTGGCAGACCAGATGCATATGATACAAATGGTAAGTAAAATGTCTTTTCTAGATTGAGAGTCAGCTTATTACATTCGAACCACTTTTAATTTGTAGAAAATCACATTCTGCATATTTTTTAACGCTTTCCAGGATTTACTTTCATAAAAATAGCAGCGTCATCTGCAAAACATATAATTTGTCCTTTTGTTTCCATTAACAGAAGATTGTTTATATATATTGTAAATAGGATCGGACCTAGTACTGTTCCTTGTGGTACTCCGTATGTTACTTCTTTCGCACTGCTTCTATATTCTCCGATTTCCACCATTTGTTTGCGATCTGTTAAATAACTTTTCATCAAATCATATCCTTTTCCCTGAAGCCACACCGGTAAAGCTTATCTAATAGTTTCTTGTGAGATACAGTATCAAAGGCCTTAGCAAGATCTATAAATATGCAGAGGGCTGGGATTTTTCATTTAGACATTTGTATATCTTTTAGTTAGTTCTCCGATCGCATCTTGAGTTGATTTACCCCGTCTAAAACCAAATTGATTTTCGGCAATAATTTGATATTTGTCCATAAACCCAATGATACGTTTTTTTATAATCTTTTCTATAATTTTATTTATATTCGACACTAGCGATATGGGCCTGTAATTTTGTAGTAAAGTTTTGTCACCAGATTTATAAATAGGTTTAATTACTCCAATTTTAAGTATATCAGGATAAACTCAAGTTTCGAAACAAAGGTTGGACATATGTGCAATAGGTTCTGATATATATTCCTTTATATTTTTCAACACCTCTGATCTAATGCCATCGTGTCCATTTATATTGTTTTTTTGATTTATTTATAAGTTTATGTAATAGATTTCTATAATTAATATATTCCTCTCTGAGTTCCAGATTATTTAAATTCTGTGAAACTCTTTTATATAGCTTATTCTTTCTGTTTATAGACTGAAGAATAAAAAACTTGAAAGTGCAGAGAACAAGAGTCGTCACTTTAACTTAATTTGATTTAAAGCATGGTCAACCTTTCGTTTTACTGTTTGTATGATACTGAACATTCCTAATAATGCTATTATTGAATAAAGAATTGAAAGATATTTCTGAAGATATATCACTCGACATAATTTCTACATAATCAATTCCGACTTGAGATAGAAGGGGCGA
Source organism: Cryptolaemus montrouzieri (assembly GCA_013387265.2). Taxonomy (NCBI): domain Eukaryota; kingdom Metazoa; phylum Arthropoda; class Insecta; order Coleoptera; family Coccinellidae; genus Cryptolaemus; species Cryptolaemus montrouzieri. The sequence goes on from JABFTP020000165.1 coordinate 1,427,636, forward strand.
CATATTTTCGTTGAAATACACTGTTTATATAACTCCCAGATCTGTGAACGCACTAATCAAGACTTACTTTTCAATTTATCTCAAAATAAATTCTGAAAACTACTCTATTCGTATTGGAAAATACGAGTTGAACCAAGAAACACTAATCATAACACTTTTCGATTTAAGGGCAATTTCAAGCAAGTGAACAGCAGGATTCAGCAGGATCAGATGCTACTTATGTAGAATATGTATGCAACCATGCAAACGTACCTGAATATTCACAGTAGTAAAGGTTTTCAAAAGGGGGATTGATTTTAACTATGATATATCGTAGAACATTGCCCAATTTAAATGAATTATTATTGTATATCTTATACCAGGGGTGCTCAAACGGTCGACCAGTCAATCGCGAGTGCTTTTTGAGTAGATCTCGAGAAGAAAAAAAAATTCAATAAGTAGGTAACTAAACTACAAAAATTTATTACTTAATACAATAACACTCTGCTAGCGGGAAAATGCGGCTTTATCAAAGGAACGCGCGGTACTTGTCAAAGAAAAGCCGCGTTTTTTACTCTTGTCGCTTTTCTAGAAATTTGGGGCGGCGCGTTTGACGGGAACATTCGAGACTTTCGTTCTCGCCGATAACTGTTGCGCCTGCAAGAATTGGAGTCATTCTGAATTGTAACTTGAAGGCAATACTACGTAGATACAAAGTTTATTATTAAATAGTACAAAATGACTGTAGCGAAGAAATCAAAAACGTATCATTTTAATAACAATTGGGAGGGAAAATTCTTCTTTTGAATGGTGAAAGATAAATACATTCTTCTTATTTGTCGTGCGTCAGTTGCTATACCTAAGCGTGGTAACTTAGAGAGGTATCACAAAACGGTTCATAAAAACTATGAAAAAGATTGAACCATGTTCATAAGACCAGCGAAACAATCAAAAGCTGCTACGATCGCGTCATAATGTCTCATATATTGGCGAAACACAAGAAACCATTCGAAGATGGATCGGTTGTGAAGGAAGCATTTATTGAAGCGCATGAGACTTTATTTGGAGATTTTAAAAATAAAACAGAAATCATGTCTGCTATTAGAGAACTTCAGTTATCTCATCCGACTGTCACAAGGCGTATTGAAGTCATGAGTCAAGACATGGCAGATAAACTAAAACATGATATCATGAAATGTACATACTTTTTTTTACAGTTTGACGAATCCACCGATATGACAGACACTGCCCAGCTGTGTATTTTTATTCAAATGGTATTCAATGACTTGTTGCCTGAGGAAGAATTTTTGATAATAATTCCTCTGATGGGGAAGACATGTGGCGTAGATATATATGACGTTTTCTTCAATTTTGTAGAAAACTACAAGCTACCAATATATAAATTACATTGTGCATTACAACCGATGGAGCTAATGAAGATTTCCCTTCATAGTTTTCATTCCATTGCATTATACATCAACAAGTTTTGTGTTCAAGAGTTTTAAACACGGAAGAAATTATGAGAATTGCAACAAAAATTGTGAATTCCATGCACGTAGCTTGCAACGGCGGCTCTTTAGGTTGCAGTTGGAAGATAGGGAGTCAGCTGAACACACTGATTTAGTTCTTCACACGGACGTCAGGTGGTTGAGTCGCAGAAAATTCCTAGAAAGGTTTCAAGAATTATTGCCCAAAATAACAGCTTTTCTAGACGAAAGACGTGATGTCACTCAGATGTTGAAAAACAAAAAATGGCTGACTGATTTGGCATTTTTGACTGACATCACAATGCACTTAAACACCATTAACTTGAAGCTTCACAAGAAGCTTCAAAAGAAGATAATAGACTCTTTCCGCATGTACTAAAAAAATTGAAAACTGTTTTCTCTCGTAGTAGGTATTTTTTTCTCAGTAGCTTGTAATACCTCCTCTTGCCCTGATACAAGCTCGAATCCGTCTAGGCATGCTTTGGATTAGGTTTCCGACCTCCTCTTGGGGTGATATTCTGCCACTCTTCAGTGGCAGCTTGGATGCTGTTCTGGGGTTCTTGGATTATCCTGGCGCGAACTAATTTTCTTTTTGAGATTATCCCATAAATGTTCAATAAGATATAGGTCGGGTGAGCAAGCTGGCCAGTCCAGAATAGCGATTCCGTCTGTTTCAAGATAATGTCGCGCGAAGTTGCTGGTATTCTGAGGTACATCATTTTACATAAAAGGGAAATTCTCACCGTGGGCACCCCACCAGAGTGTCACTATGGGCTCCAGCACTAGGTTCACGTAATTTTTTGCCGTTACACTCGCAGAACACGAAATCAAATCTGTTTTTCCTCCCAGCATAATGCCACCCCAAAACATCACACTGCCCCCTGTAACGTGCTAAAATCACATCACAACAATTTGGGTTAAAATACCTGATTCCAGTTAGCCCTCTATATGTTAACATGATGCGCATAATCCGCATGAGATAAGTACATGTGCTACGAGCATTCTTCAGTTTAGGCATTCTTCTTTCTTTGCAGACCTTTAAGCGAATTAGTTGAACTTGAAAATCCTCCTAAATTGCAGTTAATTAAATTATATTGAAATTCATATATTGTATCTCATATACTGTGTAGTGACCTATATCAAAATATAGTACCTGTAGCTAGACATGCCTAGGTGGAGACCTGTATCTGGAGAGTCCTGAATAGACATTCCTAGACTGAAATTCCTAGGTAGAGACTTGTACGTGGAGTTCAACAGCTGAAATAGAGTTTTTCCTCAAAGGAAGCAGTAAGACCAAGAACCACCAAGATGAGTCTTATTGCCTGTATTAACATATAAAGAAGTATTTGTGACACTATGTATCATTATCATAATTTATGTAATTGATTAAAGACCTAAGTAAGATTTTCTTGACACTTCTTTCAAGATTTCAGTGACGAATATTGAATTAGAGTCTCATTGCTCATTTTTCTCTGGGCTTAACCAGAGTATTAAAGTTAATTTCGTTACACCCCTTGGTATTTCGGAATTTGTTGCGAGGAGTCTAGCTTGTCTTCCGCGACCCTTCAAACCCGAATCCGTCGGTCATCTGATCGAACACCAATTTTAGTCTCATCCGAAAAAAGGAACATTCCTCCAATTTTCAATATTCCAATTTTGGTGCTCGATAAACCAATTAAGTCTGTTAATTTTTTGTTGTCTGGTTAGCTCTGGAACTCTTAAGGGCATTCTGCTATATAAACCCCTTAGACCAAGTATTTGACGTATCGTTTCCACTGATACACTGATGCCTGTTGCTTCCAGAAATTGCCTTTGGAGTATGGGGTGCGACGCACTAGGGTCTCTTCAGAAATGATCTTCCTACGACTTCTGCTAGGCCTATTTTGCAGAGATTGTAACTCAGCGTATCGGGCGTAGGTTTTTGAAATCACTTCCTGTGATACCCCCATTGTGACCGCTATATCCCTCTGTGTTACCCCTTCTTCAACGAGAGCAATTATTCAACCCCTCTGCACATCAGACAAGGCATTTTCAATTATGATTATAGGCTTTTTTTTAATTATGAAATTCACAGTTTCAAATCTCAGTGACGACTGAGTACAATATCCCGAACATGTGGTGATAATTCATACTTTTTTTTTACAACAAAAATCTTCATTCTTCACAAGTAGTCAAAGGTCCATGATTAAAAACAATCGATAATATGAAATACCGAGTGATTCCCTATAAATTCGGTTGTGTGTAGTTCAATTTATCATGATCATCATCAGGCAATCATGTTAATTGCTTTAATGACTTTTGTAATCTAATCAATTACCAAAATTTCACTTCGATTAATTAAAATAGTTCAAGCAACTAAAATTTGAATGAGAGATAATTGCTTATAAAACCATTTAGATTATTATTTCATATGGATCTGAAAATACATCCGGATGTAAGCTACACTTTCGCAACATTTATCTTTTGAACTTCAAATACATACAGTCGTCATATGTATATTTTCAAATACCCGTTAGGTATATCTTAGCAATTCCATAAAGTCACAGGAATAAACAACTCTATTTATTGAGAAATGTTACAAACTAATACAAATAATTCTGATAACAAATACAAGAAAACATCAAAGAGTGTTTGAATCTATTTGTTCAACCAATTTTATTGCCAGAGTCGTTAGCTTTAATTAAATTCTCTATGGTAAATAAACTGGAATTTCGGTGCCTTTTCACTGATTCAGAGAGTTGCTTTTCGTGTTCGTCCGGTGCTGATGTGGTTATAGAGATCTCCTTTTCCTGTAAAAAAGAGAAAAGTTATTAATTGTTGACATTTCGAATTTTATAAGCAATGCAATTAGTTGATTAGAAAATTTCATTTAGGTCTGTGGGATTGTGTGGAGAGTATTAATTCTCAAGTTTCAGTAAGACAACTAAGTAAATTAAATAATTAAAAAATAACCCGTCGCCTTTATTTAAGAAAAGAGAAGAAAAGAAAAGTCTTTAATCAACAATTTCTTTTAATATATTGATATTTTGTTTGAGTTTTTAGGTTTATTTTAAATAAAAAAGTATTCATAAGGAAACAATTAATTGTAAATGGGTAAATGATATACTATATTTTATCAGATTTTCACCATTTATTGTTTAGGTACACGACTAGTTTCAAGTGTTTACACTAAAATATGAAAGCAATTCTACAGTCTTCAACATCTTTGAATAATTCTTCCGATTATTTCATTAAATGATCCTTTCCACCATGCAATATCTGTCAGAATTTCGTACACATTCAATCATAGGGATATCACAAAATGTAAAATCAAACTTTGCACTCGTGAATATATGGAGACTATCTAAAGTTGTCAAAAAATTTGAACCGTAATTTTGTTTAGGATTTTGAATTAAACTATTGATTAATTTTGTGGAAATCTATCTTGAATGGATAAATGATACAATTTATTTTAGCGAATGTTCACTATTTATTGTTAAAGTACAAGACTAGTTACGTTCATTTTCAAGTATAAATACTACATTAGAGTTTCGGTATTTATATTTATTCTAGGTTCAGGAAGGGGTGAGGTTATTATAGATTAATTAATGGGGAAGTTTTTCCATCTAAAGTCGATGTGGTAGAGTCATAGGGTAATATATCTTTAGGTGACAGGATAGTCATAGGCGTACCACTCGGATAAGGGTTAGAGCGTATCATTAAGTATATTCTCCGATATTAACCCCGAAAAAAGTAATTATTACATAGATATATTAAGACGAGTTCTTGAAGTATATTTATCATTTGTATGCATCAGTTAGTAATTGGTAAAAGTGTTTCGTTCGTTTATTTTTAATAAAACCTCCAAAATCTTCTCCAAGAAGGCCCCGAATGGTCATTGATGAAGACTTTAGGAATGCTATTCAAAAAACATACACTCTCTTCTTTTTCGGAAAAACTTAGCATGAATTGAAATTCCTATGATAAAATCACAACAGTTCTCATAGAAAATACAAAAAAATATAACATCGACGCAATTGCAAAACACCGGGAAGTTAGTATACTCCGCCTTCGACCTTACCACAGCGAATTGAATCTGATTGAACTAACATGGGCACAGGTAAAAGGTGAAGTGGCAAGGAAGAATACAAGTTTTACGATTAAAGAGTCGAACTTCATTTCAACGGTGCAATAAAAAGTAAAGTACCTGAGGCAATTAACGCCCTTTTTCTATTAACGCCCTTTTTCTAATAAAGCCCAATCTACATAAAACGTACTTTAATTAGATTCATTCGTGTCAACGCTCACGCAGACTTAGAATACACCAACAGGAACACATCAATCGCGAGCGCTAGCCGCTCCCGCCGCCATCTTACCAGTGACCCTCTGTGTTTCCGAGAATCTGGTCGCAGACACCAGATTCCAGATGTTTTATTGTACATTCTTGTTTGCTTTTATATTTCTCATGTAGTGTAGGTTGTTCTCCTTATATCTTGATCATATTTCAAAGAGAATTTGTATAGTTTAATGCAAAAACTTCCGAATATTAAAAGCCTCAATTCGGGTATTAACGCCCAGTCAAATGACCGTTGGGCGATATTGGTCTTTATTACTCCATTGAAAAAATAGTAGATACTTAATTTAATTCTGCTCTGATAACGCGTACTACTTATATTTGCATTGTAAAATTAAATCTTCTCTAAAAATATAAATCCAGAACCTGAATTCAATATTATCTCAAATTCTCTTTTTTTATTATTCTGTCCTCGCCTTTTCTTACAGCAAAATATTTTGTTAATAAGTATGTACTCATTTTACAGAACACCAAAATGATACCACCCAGCCCGACAGGTAGAAATGAGGGAAGTAATGGAGGTAATGGACAGAAGAAGGAAGATCTCATAACATTTCAAGTACTTTATAGTGTAGATGACAGTCACTGTCATTGTTGGGCATGATTTTCTAGCTACCTCAGGACGCTATTGACCATTATCGTTTAATAACGCCCATTGTTTAAACATAATATATTTTATATACATATAAACGCTATGCAATTATTTTTATAATTATTGATCTCAGAACTTTAAGTTCTGTGGAAAATGATTACAATTAAAAGTTTCAAGTTTCTTTGTGCTTGTTAAGAAATGTCAAAGTGTTTATATTAAATGTGGATTTGTTACATTCCTTGCTATCTAATAAAGAAATTTGTGAATGACTCTTACGTTTTATTAGATCATTTAAACACAAGGTTTTTTTTACTCGTCTAGCATCTGATTTTGCAAGCGTGTGCTAATCAACATAGTATTTTTAATAACGCCCAAATGAAGGGTTTTAATATTACGTTATTAGCGAGGAAGTTCTGAATAATTATACTTCTTAACTATCATCTCTCAATACAAAATATATATTCAATTTACTCATTACAAGGTTCGGTCCATTTCAAAGGCATTCATACTAAAAAAATATTTTAAATTAGGTGGGCGTTAATTGCCTCAGGTCTTGTTACATCCCAAAACTGGAAAAATTGTAATTGCAAATATTTTATGAAAATATTGCAGCTTAAAGTATATATGAGCATTTTGACAAAGATTATTTTGATTTTATAATTTCAAAGAGTAAAAGATATTGAATTTAGAACTAGACGTTTTGAAAAATCATGAAATTAGTTTGACTTTCTGTCAAGGATGTTGAAATTCATGTGGAAACATTAGCTTAAGTCATCATTAAAAATGAATGTTCATTTCCATAATTTACTGAAATTATTGAGTTATTTTAAATATTATGAACATTATTTAATTATATATATTTCAACGTATATAATTGAGCGTAAGTTGAGTAAGCATGAAATTCACGAAAAATCATTTTTGGAAAACGTAACTCTCTAGATATTCACATTAAATTGTTATCGTTTTTAGTACATTAGTGCTCAATTGATTCCATTTTATTTTCGAGGAAAACCATCAAACACATATTCGTTTACGATACTGACTACAAATTTTAGACGTCTAAAAAAATTTTATTTGAAAAAATGAGGACACAATATTCGCAAGCAACAAAAAAACAGAAGAAGATGGTAGGCAAGTAGTTGAGTTATTCAGGAGATTTAAACGAGGTACAGTTAGTATGAAAGGTAATAAAAACTAATTAAACAAGTTAAGTAGGGTGAGTAATTCAAATCTACCTGTTCATTCAAAAGCTTGTCCGAATATTTGTATCTATCAAAGATCCGGCAATAAATTGGTGCATGTTCCACGACAAAATTATAGAAATTGACGAGAAAGGATTTGATATTTGTATTCATTTATGAATATTTTAATTTAGGACATTTCTAAGGGTTTGCATACTTACTGAGCTGTTATTACTCTACGTCTTTACCAAATAAACTATAAAGTTACAATTAACTGAGCTGTTAACAACGTGGGTTTTCTTAATTTTATTAATTTCCACACTCCAGGAGGTTCAATATATATATATATATATATATATATATATATATATATATATATATATATATATATATATATATATATATATATATATACATATACTGGGTGATTAACCAGTGGCGCGATGTAGCTCGTAGACTCTTGAAGATTTCATTTTTGTTCGAACGGTATTGTATTTAGAAAGTGAAAATCTACTTCAGCAATTTATTTTGAACTAAACAGGGTGTCCCAATTTTCTATAGAAAAATCTTGGGGGGTTTTTTCAGATTGGAAGACGACTTTTTTGTTGAAGATTCAAGAGCCTCCTAAACTCTGCTATAATATCTTCAAGTAATAAGTTTTTTTGGTGAGTAGTTTCGTCACAAAATTTTTTTCTCCGTAGAAATTCATGAAAATAGACTTTCACATCATCGCATGCGCCTTCGGCTAGAGAGGATGAATACTTTTTTCCTTTCGATTTCTTATTGCCCAAAGATAGCTTTATTATGAATTCAAAAGATTATTCTCATTCTATACAGGAGTGACTCAAAACGTTATTGAATATTGTAATTTTAAAAATAATATGATATCTTGATTTTGTTCAAATGGAACATCCTGTATTTACCTACTTTCTAAATTACTTAAAATTACCTGCTAAAAGTTCAGCATCAAAAAATTAATTAGGTTTTCAATTCTATTATTAGCCAGTAGAGACAATCAAACTTTCTTCCCTGAAAAACTTGCAAGTACCACCCTGTTCCTGCAAATATTGAATATATTATAAACTTTTATTCCGCTTTTATTGAAGCATATTACAAGAAACCCCGCTTTGTACCAAAGAGGAAAGAATTCGGCTTCCGTATTATAATAATGAGGTGCAAATATGAAATAAATTACTTGACTTGAGTGGAACGGCAAACATCTATATTTCCTTATTTATGCCTGTAAAATTGCTTTGACAGGAATTTATTATACGAGAGAAAATTGACGTACTTTACATAAAATAACTATGCTATTATGATATTTTTGCGTTTTTAGTTTAAATCAACAAATATCCTAGCAAAAATATGAAGTATCTTTATACAATCTATCAAAAGAGTGAAGTTACATTGGTCAATGAAACAAAATATTTATTTTTCAACCAAATTTATTGCATCGCCTTCAAAGTGTCCCTCTTTCGAAATGATACATTTAGTCAACGAATAATCCATTCATCAAAATATTTTTCAAACGCTTTTTCCTGAATCGTCGTGAATTCTTTTTATATCTTCTGTCGGTTCAAAACGGATACCATGAAGTGGTAATTTGAGTTTTGGAAAAAGAAATAAGTCGGCAGGAGCCATATCAGGTAAATACGGTGGTTGTTCGATGGTATTTGCTGAGTTTTTGTTCAGAAATTCATTCACAATGAATGATGCATTAACGAGGTGCAAAATCCATGAGTTTTCTTTCCACAAATCGGGTCTTTACCGACGAATTTTCTATCTTAAACGGCGCATAACGCTCAGGTAATAATTTCTATTTACCGTTTGATCTCCTGACAAGAATTCCGAGTGCACAACACCTTGATAATCAAAGAAAACAGCTAACATTTGAATTTTGATCGACGTGGTTTTTCGGTTTCAATTCAGTTAGAAGGCGCCATTTCGTGGTTTCTCGACTGGTTTGGTTGACCAATATTGTGATTTGACATTAGTTTTAAGCAGATTTCTGGAATATTCAATTCCCTTTACATTTTTGACAGAATGTATATGGACCATTTAGAAAACATAAAAATTTTGAATAATGACCTGGCTAAGTCATATAATCTTCTGCTTCAGATACATAGTTGATATTTTAGATGGGTTTCAAGGATAGACAAATACCATAATTTTTGAATTTCTTAAACACTTTCCATCAAAAAAATAGAATTCAATTCCGAAATCGAATCGAACGGTTCTATTAACTTCCACGAAGAAATATTATATGGGCGATGTCAACCCAGATTATTGGGTCCATAATGATTCTAAAACATCTATAGATCATAATCGGCATCACTTGGAAGACTGAACCTGGCCATCGGGCCCTCTCGGTTAAACAGAGATGGAATTTGAGGAAATATCACAGGTTATGTATTTTTTTTATTATCTCCTTAGTCCTTTTCATGACCTTGATTGCTATATAAAATCTTTTCTCAGATTTGTTTAGACATATAAGAAGTATGAATATTGAAATATTTTTCTGCTGGTTTTCTTTTTCCATTGTTACAGATTCCTGTCCCAAACCCCCTTTCTTTCTCCCTTGTCTTCGTTTAAAAATCATGGAATGCAAGAGAGAATGAAGCGGCTAAGCAGAAAAATCTTTGGTACTCTTTTTGTACACACGACACTAACACAACATAAACAGACTAGCTATTGCTAGTGCAATAGCGACAGGGAAACGAGTTTTTTCCTCAGGTTTTTTCACTCGTTTATTGAATCATATACAAGATAGTATGGTTCCCCTGTTACATTTCCTGAGCTCACACTTGTGCTTTTTCTGACACACACCAAAATTATAGATATAATAATTACTCAAATTTTGTAAATCCTCTCTTTTATATAAATATATATATATATATATATATATATATATATATATATATATATATATATATATATATATATATATATATATATATATATATATATATATATATATATATATATATATATATATATAGACTTACCATAACCAAAATCAAAAATTATATCATTTTCAAAATATTCTGAACACTCACAATCGTAGATACCATAATCCTTTTGATTCATTTAGTCCCTAAAGCATAAACTTGTAGTCTTTAACTCCAGGATTCACAGGGCGTTTACAGTACCAATATCGGAGAGTAACTTAAGTCAAAAATTAATTTAATTAAACAATCATTTTGTAACACAATAATTGAAAAACTATTAACAAATTTAAATCCAACCAGATTTTGAAAATTTTATATCCCATTATAGACAAAGAAAGAGCTAAATACTTCTCTCTGAGTTATGAAAGGCATTTATCCACTAAAATACAGAATTATTTTTCCATATTTAATCTAAAACTGCCTTCACCAGCGCACCTAACGTAGGAAAATTATTTAATCAAAATGCCAAACTGAATAAATTTAAGAAATCTGGAGGGTACAAAATCGAATATAGTGAATATACTGCATGTTATGTAGATCAAACCGATAGAGACTTTCAGACTCGTTTCAAAGAGCATACACATTTGGACAAAATTCCTCTGTTTTCAACATATCCCAAATACAAATTATGTTACAAATTCTGAAAACCTTAAAATGCTATAATGCTATATATATATATATATATATATATATATATATATATATATATATATATATATATATATATATATATATATATATATATTATTGAATTGAATCATTCAAAATCCGTAGATCAATGAATAATCCTTCCTGACAAGAACTAGTTCCCAAATCTGCCTGCCCCCAAGAGCCACAATAGTGCAACTAAGCAGGATGCCGAGAAACGAAGCGGCAGACTGCAGTTTTGCCCTTATTAGGAGCTGATCATTGTGGCATATCGCTTCTCAGTATCCTATCAAGCTACAGTTTACATATGTATACTCCTCGCGAAGTTTATCGCGGAAGATATTTGTCCCATCGAATATTTACCGACGGGAGGTTTTATCTCGTAAACTGAGGCTCAGAGCACTATTTCAGCGGGATTATTTCGCTCGTTTTCTACCGTTGATGTGATTCACGGAACCAGATGTCTCCCAAATGTTGGAATTTTTAACGTTCGCACATCTGTTTGTTATTTTTCGTATCTTTTTCGAAGTCCGGTAGCGGGTTCGCCGTGTCGGTCCATAGAGGGCGACTCTCGTACGTGTGTACGAGGTGCGTCCTTTCTGGAATCGATAAGGTACCCCGATGTAGCTTGATAGGATGCTGAGAAGCGATATGCGACACTGATGAGCCCCTTATAAGGTCGAAACTGCAGTCTGCCGCTTCGTTTCTCGGCATCCTGCTTAGTTGCACTATTGTCGCTCTTGGGGGCTGCGGGCATGGCAGGCAGATTTGGGAACTAGCTCTTGTCAGGAAGGATTATTTAATAATCTACGGATTTTTTAATAATTCTTCTTTGTCTCGAGTTTACATATGTAGACTCCTCGCGAAGTTTATCGCGGAAGATATTTGTCCCATCATATATATATATATATATATATATATATATATATATATATATATATATATATATATATATATAATATAACGAGGAATACGCAAATATTGTAGCAGTTTTTGGGTATTGTAATGGTAATGGAAGAGCTGCTGCAAGTGAATATCAGAGAAGGTGTCCAAACAGCAAAACGCCCAATCATCAGACATTATCTTTTATAATAAGATACTGCAGAAAACATGGAAGATTCCCCTCTGGAAAACGATAGAATGAAATTAATCCAGCAGTAGGTGAAGTAAATGAAATTTAGAAATTGTCGGAAAAGAACCTATAAGCACAATAATAATAATAAACAACGCATGAAATATTGTGCTATATTTTTGCTGAAGTAGTTTTATTTGTGCCTTCTGTCAGGTGTCCGGACATATCATATTCTGCATTTCACATGGTGAACTTATCAGTGTTTTGTTATTAAACATTCTTAAAATAAGGTTTGAATCCAATTTTTCAATTGACTGCCATGTTGTTCTCCAAGGAAGAAATGGTTGATATGATTTTTATTCTGGGTGAGTGTGATAGATATTCTTTGTTGACAAGTAGGGTTTATGCACGAAGGTTCCCTCATAAGAGGCATCCTGATGCAAGATGCTTTGAAAAACTTCTAATTAGATTTATCGAAACAGGTAATATCGCTTACAAAAAACAAAGAAAACCAAAAACTGCTACAGCTGAAGACAACCAATTATCAGTTTTGTTGGCAGTGACAGAGGACCCATTTAAAGCCAAAGAGAGATTACTCAGTTAACAGATATAAGTCGAACTTCCGTCCAGAGAATCTTGAAAATGAATAAATTTCATGCATATCATGTACAGCTGCACCAGGAACTGAACAATCAAGACTATGAAAATCGAATCAATTTTTGCAATTGGACAAATGACAAAGTAGCGAAAATCCAAATATGTTTAGCAGAATTCTTTTCTCGAAAGAGTTAACTTTCCACAAGAATGGGTTTGTTAACAGGCATAACTTTCATTATTACGCCACAGAAAATCCACACCTCATGAGACAAATAGGTCACCAGCATCGTTGGTCCTTGAATGTATGGGCCGCTATAGTAGATGGATTCTGCAAAATCATCTATCAATGTTATTTTCCGATGTACCAGAGCATATAAGACAAGATTTGTGATTTCAACAGGATGGAGCACCGCACATTATTCACATCAGGTTAGGGAACATTTGAATCATGTATTTCCAAACAAATGAACAGGACGTGGTGGTCTTGTTAGATGGCCAGCTAGGTCTTCGGACCTCACAAGTCTTGATTTTTTCTTATGGGGTTATATTAAGGGCATTGTTTACCAGATTCCTTCCATAAGACAGTTGGATATGTGACAGAGAATAATAACGCCTTTCACTCAGTTAATCCACAAATGTTGTCGAGAGTTCAACAGTCTATCCTCAGAGTTATTGAGTTGTGTCTTCAAATAAACGGGCAACATTTCGAACACTCATTGAAATAGTTCATCACCTTGTAGATCATCCCACCAAAAACCAATCTATAACGTATTTCATACACAACTACCTTAAGATATCTCGACAATTCTTGTTGAAATATCAAATTCGAATGAACGAAGTGACAAGTGCATTAATTTTAGGCTCCTGTCGGGTGAGCGTAGCCAGTTCAGCTACTTGATTCAAATATTTCAAAGCATTCTCTGTTAGTTCTTGCAAAATCATCAAAATTCAATATATTCCCAAATTATTTCGGAACTATAAGAGATGGGTATAGTACATGCTTATACAATTCCATCTGAAATTTGACGCTTCATCTGATGGCGATATGAAAATTGGCACGTGCCATTTGAAAAAATTGAGTCATTGCTGTTTGAAAAAGGCCAAATTGAAAAAATAATACAAAACAACGCAATAAACATTCAACATGTGTAGACTGCTTAAAAAATTCCGTGATCCTTCTTCTATCCACCCAAGCAAAGATTGTTTCTGTAGTGTAAAAGATTTAGGAGCTACAATATTTTAAATAGTTCCTCAGAAATCGAGTTTATAACAAAAATAATTGAATTTGTGAAAACTTTTGACAGATAAGTGCCAACAACTTGGGTATTTTATGCCTTGCTCAAATGTCGGTTCTAGATGTATAATAAAAAGGTAGATTGACATTTGAAATAACAAAGTGATTCGCCAGTATATATATATATATATATATATATATATATATATATATATATATATATATATATATATATATATATATATATATATATATATATATATATATATATATATAGCCAATGCATCAAGGAGATACATATAAATATCTTGGATTTTGTCAAGAGAAGACAATTAACCATAGCAGCACTAAAGAAAATATTAGAAGTTCATATTACAAAAGACTTAGAATTATCATCAAGAGTTATTTAACTAGTAAAACCTTTTCAGAGCTATTAACTCCTATGCAGTTCCTATTCTTACATCTTCTTTTGGAATTATTAAATGGTCTAAACTGATCTAAATGAATTACAATGTCAAACGAGGAAAATGCTCTGTAAATATCATAAGCACCACCCAAAGTCAGCTGTTCAGAGAATTACACTACCTAGACATCTTGGAGGTCGTGGATTAATTGATTTGAATAATCTTCATAGTAAACAGATTTTTCATCTACGTTCCCATTTTCATGATGAACAGAGAAGTCTAAATTACATGATATTGTTGTTGCTTCAGATTATAATCTTACACCTCTGAACTTGACAATGCAAAAGGTAGATTTTGATATATGATGATATGATATGATGATAATTCTGAAAGAGAAAGTTGGATGCAGAAGGAATTACACGGAAAGCACCCTAAAGAATTGAAAAATGATTATATTGATGAAATCGCATCGAATAAATGGTTAGTATCTGGAGAATTGTTTGCTGAAACAGAAGGCTTGGCAATTGCGATCCAGGATCAGGTTGTTTTCACGAGGAATTATAGAAAACACATCATCAAACAAAATATAGATGATTCTTGCCGTAGATGTTTCTGTTCTTCTGAAACAGTTTTCATATATTATCATCTTGCTCAGTCCTTGCTTCAACAGATTATTTAGAAAGACATAATGCCGTCGCTAATATTATTCATTTTAATCTAGGAATTAAACATGACCTAATTCCCAAAAGAAAAAATTTCACAAATATGAGCCTGAGATTATTTGTGAAAATGACAAATATAAACTTTATTTTGATAAAACAATTCTTTACAACAGAGCTGTAAAACACAATAGACCAGATATCATTCTTAATGATAAACAGAATCAAATAACATATATAATTGATATTGCTATACCCGACACACATAATATACAAAATAAATACAATGAAAAAATTTCTAAATATATGATGCTTGGCGACGAGATTAAAAAATATGGAAAATGAAGAAAATATTTATTCTACCGATTATTATTTCCACAACAGGTGTTATTCCTAGAAATCTTCACAAAAGTATTGAGATTTTGGGTCTGAAGAGAAATTTGTTCGAACAGTTACAAAAGATAACAGTCATCAAATCTTGTAATATTCTTCGTAGGTTTCTTTCCGAAAAAATAATGAGGTAGAGTGATAGGTTTCTCTTTAGTTTATACTGCTCAGAATCTCATTTCATATTTTATTTATTTGTTTATATAAATGTAATATAATTAACTGACAATTTTGTCATATTTATATTCAGAGCAGTATTCTATTCGATCGCTCACCACTTCACACAAAGGAAACTATTAATGAGTAACATTCAGTGTCACTTGACTAAGGTCCGTACACTGGATTTTTCCGGGGAGAATGCCTCTGACATTACTCGTTGGTACATTGATATCATTGTCTGATGATGCTATAGTATGTATATATTCTGGTAGAACATTTAACGTTATCCTAATATATAATTATTCCAGGATATGTTTTGATTATAATCATTGCCTGGCAATGGTATTAATTACCGGGTGGTGGTTCTATATTTTTTCATGAAATCAGTTTGATTGCATGAACAGATATATGGGCAACTCGTCGGGGTAAAACCCCCTATATATATTGTAGCTTGTAAATAAGAGGTTTTAAATAGATACACCATATAATAATTATAGTAGAGCTTCGAAAGGACAATTACATTTTTTCTCCATTCGTAATTTTTTTCGTGTAGTATAACTTAAACCTTGTTAAATATGTTTCTAAACTTATTAGGAATCGTACAAGCAGAACTTATTGCCTCTCATCTCTCACAATGGCTTCCAAAGTTTCGCTGAACTCAGAATGCAAAGCCGAATACTTTTAATTGGCTTTTTTACATCCGGCGAAATGGAAAGAGAGACGGACAAAACGGAATTTGTAAAATTTAAAATGCGGATAAAAAAAGAATCTCACAACTTCTGATGGAAGCGCAATAAAGGGTTGTTTTCGTACTTTTTAACTAGCAGAATAGGGTTCAGAACGTTTGAATATATTAATTCGTTTTTTGGCAGAAGTTCATCTGTTGAATCATTTAGAATATGAATCGGAGTTGCCGGCTACAAAGTTCTTAGCAGATACAATGCGAAAGATGACAGGAACGGATTGTGAAGAAATTTTGGACATCCATTCTTATCATAAAGTCCCGTGACTAATTCAGGGCTTTCGAATTTTCAGGGTGATTCAACGAAAACATTTTTCAACACTCTCAGTGCCAGCCGTGTTGGAGATTGCGACATCAGCTTGCCGGCATGATTTTTGTTGAAAACTTTAAATGCAGGGTGATGAAATTATAAAATCTTTATTTTCAATGAAATAAAACTATGCTATTCAGATTTTCACCATATTAACAAAACTATGGTCGGTTTCACCACACTGTGGCTTCATCAGATAGATTCAAAGTAATCAGTTTTCAGTTAACATAATCTTTATTCAAGTACCAGTTTTACAACTTGTAACTTTACATCTCTTTGATTGATAGAAAATTGAAAAATTTTTGGCTTCTAAGCCGTGATCTGAGGGATCTGCATGTAACCTAAAACAATTAATTTAAGTACAAATTCGTTTTGTCGTCCTAGTGACGACGGTCTTAACGTATTTATTTTACAAGATTCTTATAGCTAATCCGGGTCTCTGGATACAAACTTATGAACAGAGTTATTCCTTATATATTAGTCTTATTTCCTACTTAATATTACATTAGGTACACGTACAAAGAATACGTTGGAAAACCCATCGGAGTTGCTTACTTTATGGATTGAAAAGATTGAGTAAAGAAGAAGGATTTAGATCTAATTAACTAATAAGTAACCTACCTGAATTCTTTTCTGTGTTAATCTCTAAAATTTCCAATAGATTGAGTTTTTGTCTACTATTTTCATCGTGTAAAATTATGAAATTATCATTAAAGTTATGGTTTTCTTCGAGTAAGTGATTAGAATAATGAGAATCTGATTTATGATAATTAAAACTATATTTGTGCTCGGATAATCCAACTTTGAAATTTCTGAAAGTTCTACCAATATAAATTTTATTACAATCCCCGCAAGACAGTTTATAAACACCGGATTTATTACCTTTATCAATTTTAGATTTGCAGTTTTTGATATGTCGGTCTGAAGAATTATCAGTTCGGAATGCTATATTGAAATTATAATGCGAGAGAAATTACTTTAATTTCTGACTAGGAATACCAATATAAGTTAAGCTGTTGTATTTCGTGTTAGAACTTTTATACTTGGAAATACTTCCTGGATTGCCTTTTGAAATTTTTTGCGTGGAATCATATTCTCAATCATACTTGGACTGTAACCGTTGTTGATTGCTATTTGTTTAATTATATTTATCTCTTTTATAAAATTATTTTGTGACATTGGGATATTAATGAGTCCATGTACCATACTATTGTAAGCGACTAATTTATGTGGATAAGGATGTGTAGATGAGCTGTGAATAGTATCACAGTGATGTCTTATGAAAAAGAAAAATCATGTTTGGCGTTAATTTCAGTAATAGTTAAATCCAGAATGTTAATGGAGTTTTCTGTTTCTATCTCTAACGTGAACTTAATATTATCGTGAATTTTGTTAATGAATGTTTTGAATGACTCTAATTGTCTGCTTGTGCCAGTGAAACAACAAATGATATCGTCGACATGTGTAAACCAATAAATAAACTGTTTGAATAACGGATGTTCATGGATAGTTTTTTCTATATTATTCGTGAAAATTTCAGCGAGTATAGGGCTCAGAGGATTATTCATGATTAAACCTTTTTTACTATCATATAATACTCCATAGAAGTTAGAATAATTTTGTTCTAAACTAATTTCTAAGAGGTGTAAGATTTCTGATTGAATTATCGGATTAACTTTATTTATTTGAAGAGCGCTGTTGATGAGTTTCACTGTATCTCTAGGTGGAACACTAGGGAAGAGATTTACTACATCCCATGACATAAGTTTAGCGTTCGGTGGTAGTATCGTGTGCTGAATTTTATTTATTAGGACTAAAGAGTTTTTATTGAGAATTTGGGTTCAAAATTAGCGTACTGATGAATGATGTGTATGAGAAAGCGTGAAAGTTTTGCAGCTGGAACTTGAAAATATGAAACTACTGGTCTAATGGGATGCCCTGTTTTATGGAGTTTGACGAGGGAGTAAATTTTTGGTGATTGTGGGTTGTCAATGAAAAGTTTATATTTTTGGTTGGTAGGTATTATAGACTTGGCATACTCTTAAGCGTTTTTTACTATGGATTGAAATTAATCAGTTGGATCTTTAACAGATTTTTCATAACAACCTGATCCAAGGAAATTTTGGGTTTTCAATAAATAATCTGCTTCATTTAAGGCTATGACTGTATGACCTTTGTCTGCTTTGGTGAATATGATATCTTCAGATGCGGACTTAAATTTAATGGACTTCAAAGTAGTATTTTCGAATTTCTTAGGTTGAAAACTATTGAACTCTTTTTGAAGTAGTAACGCTGAAGAGTGTTTTAGGTGTTTGGATTGCGATGAATAATTTAGGGCTATTTCGGTTTCAATTACTAGCAGATCGAAATGGAGACGAGCGTTGTTTGACTCTAAATTGTGTATAAAACCCTTTCCACGAAGTGAAACTTCATCTTCGGAAAAATTAGCATCTGAAAGATTACTGAACCTATCATAAAATTGGTGATTATTACTCAATTATTTATTTCATTTTCGCAACTGAATTTTATACTTTTTGTGAATTATTGAATGAACTTTGAATATTGTTACGGAATCAAACATGTCAAATTCTACTGAATGTAATCTATGAATGGATTACTTTTAAAAAGATATTGTAGTAGTCTCGTTGGCTGTATTGAAACTTGATGTCTTCAAACAGCAATCCAGGAAGTATTTTCAAGTATAAAAAGTTCTAACACAAAATACAACAGCTTAACTCATATTGGTAACCCTAGTCTGAAATTAAAGTCATTCCTCTCGCATTATATGTTCAATATAGCTTTCCGAACTGACAACTCTTTAGGTCAACATATCGAAAACTGCAAATCTAAAATTGATAAAAGTAATGAATCCGGTGTTTATAAACTGTCTTGCGAGGATTGTAATGAAATTTCTATTGGTAGAACTTTCAGAAACTTTAAAGTTAGAGTATCCGAACATAAACATAGTTTTAATTATCATAAATCAGATTTCCATTATTCTAATCACTTACTCGAAAAAACCATAACTTTAATGATAATTTCAAAATTTTACACAGGAAAATAATAGACAAAAACTCAATCTATTGAAAATTTTAAAGATCAACAAAGAAAAGAATTCAGGTAGGTTACTTAATAGTCAATTAGATCTAAATCTTTCTTCTTTACTCAATCTTTTCAATTCATTAAGTAAGCAACTCCGACAGGTTCGCCCACTAACCCCTTGTACTTGTACCTATTGTAATATTGAGTAGGAAATAGGACTAATATATAAGTAATAACTCTGTTCATTAGTTTGTATCTATCTGATGAAGCCACAGTGTGGTGAAACCGGTCATAGTTTTGTTAATATAGTGAAAATCTAAATACCATAGCTTTATTTCATTGAAAATTGTATATCGATTTTCATCAAGTAACGACCCCCTCAATCGAATTATAAAATCTTTCTACGATCGTTGTAGTTTGTAAAAATAGCTTTCAAAAGATATTATAGCCAAATCTTCCTTATGGTCTAAAGTTTCAAGGTAAGTAAATTTAATTTCGGACAGTATTTGGCCAGATTTTGTAGATAAAAGCTGAGATAGGTCAATTTTTGATTGGAGATGGACCAATGTCTGAGTTGTTTCGATGAATGTACAGTCAACGCTCTACCCTCAGCAGCATCTTAGTCGATATTCAGTTCGACATATCTTCGGAAAGGTCTTTTAATTCTCTATTCAAAAATAGAATGTTTATGGACATTTGATATCATACAGATAGTTTAAAGACAACGAAAATTTGTAATGCATCGAAAATTTGACAATGCCAAAAATCGTATTATATACTCAAAATGACCTCTCTCTACTGTAAGAACTTTTGGTGTCAAAATTCTGTATTTGATGACGATTCTTCTCCGCAGCTCTTTCAAGATTTTTGGTTGTGTATCATGAACTCTTGATCTAAGTTGATCCCTGGAGAATAAATCTAAAGGACTCAAATCAGCGGCCTAGCAAATTTGCATCCAAATATTTCTGCGCCTAAACATGGAACTGTACAGGAGCACCATCATGATGAAAACGTATCTCATTTTCTGCAAAAGTTTAGTCATTTTCCAAAATTTCTGTGTGTCTAGGATTCACTAACTTTTCCAACAACTGCAAATAAGTGTCACCATTGAGATTACGTTCGATGAAAAAAGTCCTACAATATTTCCATAAATTTAAGCCAGAACATTCAATTTCTGAGCATTGAGGATTCTGGGTATCCCAATATCGGCAATTATCTCTATTCACTTTATCATCAAGAGAAAAGGTACTCTCGTCAGATAAACAGGTATTATACGAATATATAGGGTGCGCCAGAGAAAACCGGACAATTTTGTTTCCGTTATAACTTTCGCAATTTTAGATCTAGATCATTCGTTCCTACTTCAAAGCCAAAGGACTAGATTTTTCAGAAATTGTATCGAAATTTCACTTCCGGTTGAATCCAATATGGCTGACTTATTCGAAAATGAGCAATATTTGAAGATCGCTGGTACGTTTTTTTTCACTAAAAATTCGAATGGGGCATTCAGTCAAAAATTCAGTCTTTTCTGAACAATTTGACATATTGATCTTGAAAATATTTCAACAATTGGTAAAAAAGTAGCGTGAAGAATTTTTTTCATTCTGATTTTAACTGAAATCGAAATATTTTTTTCACCTCATGGCGTTGCCACTCCTGAAGTTGATTTGTTTTCATGGATGTTCTAAGAAAACAGAGAACCCTATTTTACTAAAAACCAACCTAAAATTCGATTTCCGTTGGAATTCAAAATGGCCGACTTCCTCAATTATTAAAAATTTTCCCCGAACATTATGAATCAACTGCGTGAATCAATCACTAGATTGAACCTTTCCCATGATTTTGAGAGGTCGAACTCAAATATTGTTTCAGAATTGTGCCAATTGTCGTCAATAATGTTACTCTTCTTCACCATCATATGCACCTCCTCTTGTGAAACCTCTGAACATAGACTGCATGCATTAACTCTATGATAAACAAAAAATAATGAGATGTCATCGAGTTTAAGACGACATCTGGTTTGAACTCTAATTTTATGTTGGTGTTGCTTGTTTTTGACGTTTGAAATTGTTAACAATGACTTTAACAAATGAGTAAAGGCGTTTCATTGAATGTATGTTTATTTGTGCTTGGCTATACTGCTAGGCAAATATTACGCTAATTTCTAGCCCCTAATTACAAAAGAAGTACAATTTATGATCTTGATGAAAAGTTTTCGGGTCATTGGGAAATTAGATTAGGATGACTGTTTCCCAAATACCTCAGAGATGCCAACTGAAACATATGCGAGAATAATAATACGACATAATTTTGTTTAACAAATTACATAAGTAAAAACATTCAACAAAAATAATCAAGTACTCAGAATGGAATATAACCTCTATTAGCATCCACAACCATCTGCACTCGTCTTCTCCAGCTCTTTCTGGATCTCGAAATTAATTCTTGATCAAGATTGATCCAACATTTTTGAATTTTTTGCCTCAGCTCCTCACAATTATTGAAAATTATACCATTTTTATACACTATTTCTTCCAAATGACTACACTGAAAATAGTCGCACGGATTAAGATCGGGACTATTTGGGCGCCATTGTTCTGGTTCGATTATATCGTCTACGCGTTGTCATAGATAATCCATAGTATAGTGACTGGTATGACATCTGGTTCCATCTACTATCATTTGAAATAGATTTCATTTAGATACATCTAATTTGGGACACCCTGTACACTGACGGTCAGCTTGAGTAAGTAGCGTTTTTTTTTATAATATTTTATAATATAGTACTGGTTGTTCATTTCTTTGACAAACGTTGTTAGAAGAATATGAAAAAAATTGTAGAATTCCAAACAAGATTTGAACCAATAAAAATTATGCAAAAAGCTACTCAATTTCTAAACTGTTCATTTTCAGCTGGTGGCAACTGTACTTATTCATGTCATACAGAACCAGCAATCATTCACCTGAATGAAAGTGAACTAAGGAGTTCACGCCTCAGTAGTTAATAACATATGATCGAGAATTATGTGACAATAACTTTCCGGATCTGATCTTATGCCTTGTTCTCGAAATACCGACAGAGACCATTACATGCCTGGAAAATTTTTGTATTTCCCTCTGCAAACGAATTAAATGCATATTCCTCTTGATTTCATTCGTCGGAACACAAATTCTGTCAATCTGGCTGTTTTTGGTGGGGCAACACTAAAAATTTTTTTGTCTGTGAACCAGATATTTCCAATTTGTCTACGTGTTCTCAATCTATTTAATAAATTTCTGCATAGCTCGATTTGGGCTATTTGATAGCTTGAGTCAATTGAAATTTATAGTGCCTCCGAAAATACTTGAGACCCAAATCGTGTTTTATTATTCTTCTCACAGAGGTTTTTGAGATTTGGCATCTCTGAGACATTTGAGAAGCTAGCTGCACCAGTACTTGGTCTTCTTTCTAATGACCCTGTTGTCGAAAATTTTTCCTCAAGATCATAGATTGTACTTCTTTTGTAATTAGGGGCTGGAAATTGGCGTAATATTTGCTAGCAGTATAGCCACTCACAAATAAACATTCAATGAAACGCTTATCCCTATTTGTTGAAACTATTGTTAACAATTTCAAACGTCAAAAATAGGCAACACCAAGATAAAATTCGAATTGTTTGTTTGTTTCTTCTTTTAACGATGTGCTCGGGAACTATGCCCATTTACACAGGTGGACCTACAGCTTATAGCGGATTCCGAACCACTCTCCTAGAC
Source organism: Cryptolaemus montrouzieri (assembly GCA_013387265.2). Lineage (NCBI taxonomy): Eukaryota > Metazoa > Arthropoda > Insecta > Coleoptera > Coccinellidae > Cryptolaemus > Cryptolaemus montrouzieri. The sequence continues at coordinate 1,451,163 of JABFTP020000165.1, forward strand.
CGTGCAATGATAACTGCCACCACAAGGATTACAAGTTATCTGGTCTTCGGAAGTTTATGCCCTCTATATGCGACTCTGTCAAATTCAAAGACGCATACAATACCCAAACCTTCGCCGGAATCGAATCGGCAGCCGCATGTGTACAAACTGGGAAGCGTGTGATCTTCCCACCTGGCCACAGCGGTGGTTGTCATCTAAAAATGGATGACATTTCATTATTTTTTGTGCATCATAGAGTTAATGCATGCAATCTATGTTCAGAGGTGCATATGAAAACAAAAATGGCGACAATTGGCACACTTCTGAATCAATATTCGAGTTCAACCCTCAAAATGATGGAAAAGGTTCAATCTAGTGATTGATTCATTACGACAGCGAAAAATGTTTTATTGCGCGGGGAAAATTGTTAATATTTGAGGAAGTCGGTCATTTTGAATTCAAATGGAAATCAAAATTTAGGTTAGTTTTAGTAAAATATGGTTCTTCGTCTTTCTAGAACATCCATGAAAAACGCAACAACTTCAGGAGTGCCAACGCCATAAATGAAAAAAATATTTCGATTTCAGCTGAAAATCAGAATGAAAAAAAAATTCTTCACGCTACTTTTTTACCAATTCTTAGAACAATTTTAAGATCAATATGTCAGAGTGTTCAGAAAAGACTGAATTTTCGACTGAATGCCCCATTCGAATTTTTTTGTGAAAAAAAAACGTTCCAGCGATCTTGAAATATTGCTCATTTTTGAATGAGTCAGCCATATTGGATTTCACCGGAACTGAAATTTCGATCCAAGTTTTGGAAAGCCTAGTCCTTTGGCTTTCCAATGAAGAAAGAACGAATGATCTAGCTCCAAAATTGCGAAAGTTATAAAGGAAACAAAATTGTCCGGTTTTCTCTGGCGTGCCCTATATTTTTCAATAGTAGAAAGACGTGTTGTTTTTCTCTCTCTTTATAATTCATACCTATTATTCTATATTTAAGACAAATTGTACAATTGTACCTCAGTTTTAACTGACAATTTCTAAATGGTCCATAAAAATAGCGGCTAATTAGTGAATCCATGGATAAACCAGAATTTTGAATTATATTTGAAATAGATTATTCCAGAAAAGTCTCGAAAAGATTGTGCATTTCTAAACAAACTAATGGAGTTATGTTACTATTGTCAAGAATGTTTCATAAAGTAAAGACTTCAATCTCCTTGAGTGTTTACTCAAAAATCATTCGATACATATTTTTAATGTTAAAAGACACCATGATGTTGTTGGTTATAACATATGATAATTTCTGTACTAAGTACTTAGTACTATACCCCATTATATATAAAGAAACAGCCTTGTAGGGGTGAAATATATCTCTTTGAGTTATCGAATATCCTTGCCGTTTCTTTGGCACAACTGTTATTTCGAAAATACGTCGATACAATTTCGACCCTTTCCTCAGTGGAATAAACCATTTTCAGATTAATTTCAACTGACGAACAACAACAATAATGAGGAACTGATCTAAATAATAATAATATTTCATTGACATTCACATCCACTAAAATATAGAATTATTTTTCCACATTTTATGAAAAACTGCCTTCATCAAATTTTCGTTGGAACACACTGTATATAAAGAAACAGCCAAATATATCTCTTTGAGTTATCAAGGACATTCATCCACTAAAATATAGAATTATTTTTCCACATTTTATGAAAAAACTGCCTTCATTTTTCCACGCTCCTGAATAAATTTAGGAAATCTGGAATGTACAAAATGGAATGTTGTGAACATACTGCTTGTTATGTAGGCCAAACCTGTAGAAACTTCCAGATTCGTTTTAAAGAACACACATATAGAGGCAAAATTCTCTCCGTTACCGAACACATCACAAAAACAAATAATATTATGAATTCTGAAAACCTAAAAATACAGGGATGCTCAAACTTGTGGCGATCTACCTCAATATTTTTAGACTACATACGATCGACTCTGAGAGGCTGCAAGTATGTGTGATGCAGGGTTATCGTACATACACGATACACCCTACCTACCTATCTACTTAGGTAGGATGTATCGTAGCTTATATAGATATAAGCTTTCCGCATAATATACATTATATCAGTTATATATCATATATTTGGATTAGGTTTAATTAGGTTCTTCTATATAATATCAATGAAAAAACTCATAGTTATTCAAAATTGCGAGTTTATTGGTTGTTACAAAACAAAAGAGTTACATATGGTGTTAAACTTAACTAAGGAGTGACTTTGTATGTTGAAGCGTGGCACTCCATGTCCTCAGCATACTTTTCATAAGGTAGTACGTAACCACCGAGTGCTAAACGCAAGCATAATGACATATGATCGTCAGTTTGTCGATTTCGATATTTTGACCTAATTATCTTCATTTCAGAAAATGCAAACTCGCACAAGTAAGTTGACCCAAAGATTGCCGTCAGTTGAAGGGCGATCTGCCTTAGATTCGGATGTTTACCGATATAAAACACCAGAAATTTGTATCAGATGATGTACCTTTGAGATGTATATCTGATATAATCTGCACCAACTCCTTTTCAACTAAACATGGGTTTATATTACACTGACTTGCTATTTCAGTAGCTAATTCCTCAATGTTTCTACATGAAAAAGGATAACTCATAAATGATGCTATATTTGCCAATTCACTGCAATCATAAAAATGCATTTCGAATTGTCTCAAGATATTTGATAATTCAGCTTCATACGTATCATAATTCAACTGAGGAATCCTTGCTTTCAAAGACCGAAAATGTTTCAGATCCTTTCTTTTCAGTTGATCTATCATAAGATTTAATTTACTTTTGAATGTGTGTACTGCGCTAATCATTTCAATAATAATTTTTCCTTTACCTTGAAGCTCCAAGTTGAAGGTGTTTGAGTGTTTTGTGATGACAGTCAAAAAAGCCAAATCAGTCAGCCATTTTTCGTTTTTCAACATCTGAGTGTCATCCCTTTTTTTGTCAAGAAAAGCTGTTATTTCGGGCAATATTTCTTGAAACCTTTCTAGGAATTTTCCGCTACTCAACGACCTGACGTCCGTGTGAAAAACTAAATCAGTGTGTTCAGCTGACTCCGTATCGTCCAACTGCAACTTAAAGAGCCGCCGTTTCACGGATGGAATTCACAATTTTTGTTGCAATTCGCATAATTTCCTCCGTGTTTAAAACTTTTGAACACAAAACTTGTTGATGTATAATGCAATGGAATGAAAAAAATGAAGGAAAATCTTCATTAGCTCGACACAATGCCACAAAACCGTTTTTGTTTTCAGTCATTGCTGGTGTTCCATCAGTTGTAATGCACACTAATTTATATATTAGTAGCTTGTAGTTTTTCACAAAAATAAAGAAAACGTTAAATATATCTTCGCCACGAGTCGTTCTCTTCAGAGGAATGCTTGTCAAAAAATTTTCCTTAGCCCACATGCCATTGAATACCATCCGAATAAAAATACACAGCTGCGCAGTGTCTATCATATCGGTGGATTGGTCGAACTGTAAAAAAAGTATGCACATTTTATGATATCATAGTTTTTAGTCTTGACTCATGACTTCAATACGCCTTGTTACAGTCGGACGAGATAACTGAAGTTCTCTAATAGCAGACATGATTTCTGTCTTATTTTTAAAATCTCCAAATTAAGTCTCACCCGCTTCAATATATGCTTCCTTCACAACCGATCCATCTTTGAATGGTTCCTTGTATTTCTACAATAAATGAGATATTTTAAATGACTCGATCGTAGCAGCTTTTGATTGTTTGGCTAGTCTTGTGAACACGGTTTGTTCTTTTTTCAAACAAGATATCAAATCACGTACTTTTCGTTTTCTTAATTCACTCTGTGGCGGAAAATCCTTTTCATAGTTTTTATGAACCATTTTATGATGCCTCTCTATGTTACCACGCTTAGGTATTGCAACTGACGCACGACGAATATGACAAATGCACTTATCTTTCACCATACAAAAGAAAACTTCTTCCTCCCAATGGTTATTGAAATGATACGTTTTAGATTTCTTCGCTGCACTCATTTTGTACTATTTAATAATGAACTCGGAATCGACTTAGTATTGCCTTCAAGTTACAACTTAGAATTACTCGGATGCGAACAACTGGCCAATACTGACTATCTTCACAGGCATAATCAAGTGTGTAACATTATCCATCAGAAACTTGCACACAAGTACGGACTTCTGAATACCTTCCAGCCATATTACAAGTATCAACCGGCGCCCCTATTTGAAAATGGAAATCAGATTTTACTACGATAGGCCTGTTATCATTGACAGAATGGTGACGAATAATAGGCCGGACATAGTGGTGTATGATAAGAGAGCCAGAACAGCAATGCTGGTGGATGTCGCCATACCGAATAATAACAACGTGCTGAACAAGTTCCAGGAGAAAAAGTCCAAATACACAGACCTTGCTATTGAGATCAAGCAGATGTGGCACCTCGAGAAAATAGATATTGTTCCTGTCATCGTATCCTCGACTGGGTTAATACCCAAAACTTTGCATGATAGCCTTAAGAAATTTATGTCAAGTATATTGTAATCAAGCCCATTCCCTTTGATCGCTGAATCTGGGAAAGGTAAATTATATCCAGCTAACAGCTGAGATAGTGCATAAGTCCACGATAATAAATAATAATGAAGTTTATTACAATTGATTTCATACATACAGAGTAATAAACAATGAAAAAGCAGAGGCTTAATCATTCCGGAGAATGTCTCGCCTGTTCGCCTTTGAGATAAGTATATTTTGTTAAATTTGAATTTATAACAACTTCATTTGTGTGGAATGTTTTTTATTTTCTATTTGAAAGTAAAGTTAGTTTCACAGAGCGTAATTAGAAAACATTCAATGAAATATCGTGTATTATTTACCCATTTGAAAATATTTGAGGCATCATTCAAGATACAATTCGATTTTTGTTTCACTGAAATCTATCAACCATTGTAGGAGTTAGAGCTTTTTCACGAAACACCTGATATACGAGTATCTAAAATATAAAAAAGTAAACTGCATTCGATAGAGAATTTCAAGTAGCGTAGTAATCGGAATAATCAGAATCGTTTTCGTCAAAGCGAAACTTCAACTTGACTTCTCTAACAAATGTCCCATAATATTTTACTTTAAAGCCGTACAATGTGTGTTTCTCTCGGAATGTCAAGAACGACCTTTTGAAGGTATCCCGATATTACTGCTGTTTCCAAACTGTTGAGTTCGTAAAGACAAAAACCCTCTTCAAATTCAACGGTGGTGGTCTACATTTTAATTACAATGTAATGCCTTTCGCGTGCACGTAACGCTCTACAGTAAACAGTCAGTAATATAAGTTTTACGGCAGCTTAAAGGACTTTCCGAAGAGATAAAATTTCATCTATTCCAAACATTATCTTGTGGAGGATAATTAATGCATAATAGACCCTCACACTGTAAAGAGCAAATGTTTATTTTGAAGTTCAACTCGCAATTAAAAGGCAGAAAGCCTCACAAAGTCCTCCCAACAAAGTCAACATCAACATTATCATATGTGGAATTTCAATTGCATACAATTCTCATACTTTAAACGAAAATTTTAAACTAAATTGTTGCAATTCTGCATTCGTGAAATCGAATTATTTTCATCAACCCAATTCATTCAATTTTACGTTTTTCCATTCTTTATTATTATTATTTATTAAAATAACACCGTGTGGGGTTGCTAGTTCCTCATTGAGCGCATGCCCAGGTGACGGACAGAGGAAGGCCACCCAGATATGGGTGGTACCTAGGAAATTAAATACTCAGGGCGAACTAAAACTAGCACTGAACTGTGAAGCTTACTGACTCAAAACTGTTACAAACAAGGTTAAATAATACCTCAACGGTTGTGAAACAGACAGCAAACGGCGGTGTAGTATCTATTAGAACGGCAATTGTACAGTGATGGAAAGGCAACGGAAAACCACCTCATTATATTCCCTAATAAAAACACAGGGCCTCTCGGGTCGTCATCCAGCAAAACGCTTGTGAAAACAACAAGAATGGAGACATAACAGCCTCAAGAACAAACATACAAGAATCACTGCCAGAACTAGAACATGGAACACTATTAGGAGCAAGAAATTTTGCAAATGTCACGGGAGAGATGTGGAAAAGAAAGTACAACTACACACAACCAAATTTATATGGAATCACCCGATATTTTGAATATTACCTCCGGGATTTTGGAAATTTCGAAGGATTGTAAGAATTGATCCTTTTTGAGATATTTCAATTGAGAAAAGAAATTAATTAAGGTTTATTTCAAATGAGATAAAAACACAAGGTTTAACTTTAATCTACACTTTATTTGAAAAAATTCGACGACGTTTCGCTGACACAGCAGCTTTATCAAGAATGAAAAATAGAATGAAGAGTATTATTATAAACAAATCGTAGAACAAGTTGGATGAATAACAGGATGTTCTGTTGAAGAGAAAATTCATACACATCCACTCATTTCCAAATTTCTTTATTGGTATAGATATGTTGACGACATCTTAGTATGTTTCATTGAACTACTCGTCAATTAGACTTATTTGTTAATTTCATTAATTCCATCCATTTGAACATTAAATTCACGATAGAAATTGAACAGAACGATTCCATAAAATTTTTGGACTTAAAATCACTAAACAAAATAATAATCATGTTTTTTCGGTCTTTCGTAAACCAACACATACTGATACAATTATACATAACTACTCATTACATCCAATTCAACACAAAGTTGCAGCTTTAAACAGCATGGTACATCGGTTACTCAATTTACCTTTATCAGTAGAAGATTATATTAAAGAGTTAAACATCATCAAACAGATAGCCATTAATAATTCATATAATCCGAATATGATAGATCTAATCATTCGTAAAAACTCTATCAGAAAGCAATAAATGAAGTATATCCTATTCATAAAGACTATAAAATATTCAACAGTTTAACATTCTGCGGTTCTGCAAGTACAAATATCAAATCCTTTCTCGTCAAACAAAATCTTAATATAGCTTTCAAAACTTCTAATAACTTAGGTAAACATATTAAAAATAATAAATCTCGTGTTGAAAAATCAAGTAAATCAGAATCTATAAACTCAATTGCGGTTCTTGTGATAAAATTTATATCGGTAGGACCTATAGGAGTTTTGGCATAAGAACATCTGAACATAAACGTAGCTTCGATAAAAATAAATCTGATTCAAATTATTCAAACCACCTAATAAAAGAAAACCATTCATTCAATGAAAACTTTGACATATTACATATAAAATCAAAAGTTCAAAATTAGATCTCCTAGAAGCATTAGAAATAAATAAATACAAACATTCGGACAAGCTTTTGAATGAACAGGTAGATTTGAATTACTCACCCCTACTTAACTTGTTTAATTAGTTTTATTACCTCTCATACTAACTGTACAATGGCTCGGTGTGGATTTTCCTGTTATTCATCCAACTTGTTCTACGATTTGATTATAATACCATACTCTTCATTCTGTTTTTCATTCTTGATAAAGCTGCTGTGTCAGCGAAACGTCGTCGAATTTTTTCAAATAAAGTGTAGATTAAAGTTAAACCTTGTGTTTTTATCTCATTTATATAATGGATCTACATCAAGTAACGGCCTCCACAATTCAAAGGTTTATTTCAATAAACAAATGAAGGAAAATGAGAGACTTTTTCCGCTTGTCGTAAAACAAGTGCAAATTGTTTTCTCACGGAGTAGGTGTTTTTTCTCGACCTTAATAGCTTGTATTACCTCCTCTTGCCCTGATACAAGCCTGAATCCGTTTAGGCATGCTTTGGATGAGGTTTTCGACTTCTCTGGGGTGATATTCTGCACTCTTCTGTAGCGGCTTAGATGAGCTCTTGTGGGGTTCTTGGATTATCCTGGCACGATCTAATTTCCTTTTTGAGATCATTCCATAAATTTCAACAGGATTTAGGTCTGGAGGGCAAGCTGGCCAGTCCAAAATAGTGATTCCCTCTGTTTCAAGATAATGTCGCGCGAGGTTGCTGGTATGCGGAGGAGCATTATCTTGCATAAAAATGAAATTCTCACCGTGGGCACCTCGCCAGAGTCTCACTATGGGCTCCAGTACTAGGTCCACGTAATTTCTAGCCATTACACTCGCAGTAAACGAAATCAAATCTGTTTCGCCTCCCAGCATAACGCCACCCCAAAACATCACACTGCCCCCTTGGTATTTCGGAATTTGTCTAGCTGTTCGAAGTTTAGCCTGTCTTCCACGACCCCTTAAAACCCGAATCCGGCGGTCATCTATTCGAACACCAATTCTGGTCTCATCCGGAAAAAGAGCGTTTCGCCAATTCTTAATATTCCAATTTTGGTGCTCGATACACCAATCAAGTCTGTTAATTTTTCATTCTCTGGTTAGCTCTTGAACTTTAAAGGGTTTTCTGCTGTATAAACTCCTTGAACGAAGTCTTTGACGTATCGTTTCGACTGATACAATGATGCCTGTTGCTTCCAGAAATTGCCTTTTGAGTATAGAGTGCGACATACTAGGGTCTCTTCTTCTTCTAGGCCTATTTTGCAGAGATAGTAACTCCACGTATGGAGCGTAGGTTTTTGAAATCATCCCCTGTGATACCCCCATTGTGGCTGCTATATCCCTCTGTGTCACCCCTTCTTCAACGAGAGCAATTATTCGACCCCTCCGCACATAGGACAATCCAACGTAAGCATTTTCAATTATGATTATAGGCTTTTTTAAATTTCGAAATTCTCAGTTTCAAATCTGAGTGACGACTGAGTACAATATCCCGAACATGTGGTGATAATTCATTATTTCTTATCACACTATCCAGTTTTTTTACAACAAAAACTTAATTCTTTACAAGTAGTCAAAGATCCATAGTTAAAAACAATCAATATTGTGAAATAGACGTCTCGGTGACGTATGGGATATGATGCTCGTCTTCTACGCAGAGTTACCTGGGTTCAATCCCCACAAAGTCGGTGCGATTTTTCGGATTCTGGGAATCGCTTGAGCGTCCATCTTTCGGAGGAGATGTAAAGCTATCGGTTCTGTCTAACTGAGATCCCTTCTCTCGACACGAGAGGGGTTCGGCAAAACTCCCTGGTTAGTGAGGTGACAGAATTCCCCGGCGTGTCATTAGCCGAAAGGCAGAAGTAGATCACGTTAAAGGGAAAACAAACAATATTGTTAAATGCCGAGTGATTCCCTATAAATTTGGTTGTGTGTAGATAGGTTAACTGTAGAACATTCAAATGCGAAGGTTATGTTTTCATTCGGAAGGAAATAATCAAATGAGAGGCGTTGCTATAATAGTATCGAAATATCCTAGCAAGGCGGTCAAAAATTTCATTCCCATTGCAGACAGAATGATGCTAGTACAATTTCAGGCTTCACAACTGAATATAAATGTGCCCTCACAGCCGACAAATCTCAGTCAAACATCGACAATTTTCATCAACAACTCGACGAGACTCTCAAATACATCAAGAAACAGGACATCAATTTTATAATTGGTGACCTCAACGCAAAGGTAGGAAAAGGAAGATATGAAGATATTGTTGGAGAATATGCAAAAAATATATAAGGTTCCAAATTGATGCGAAATTCATTGTAATTTTTTGATTTAATGGGAGAAAAATACTAGTTCATTAATACAAAAATAATCACTCTGTAGATTTTCATAACGAATCTAACCTAACCTAACCTTCAGTACTCTATTAATACCAAAAAATGCTTATTTTCAAAATGCTAACTGAAAATCCTGAAAACAGTCCAGAAAGAAAAAACTTCACCATAAAGCTTTTGCGGAAATATATTTATTGAAACTGTTATTATAAACTAACTAGACGAATCACCCTCAAAATCTTTCTCTTCTATCTATTTATACCCTGTATAAGATAATATATGAAAAGATCTAACCTAACCCCATTTCGCAAAAAAAATTTATATTTGAAGAAAGAAATTACATTGTATGTCAGAAATCATAATTATTTCTGGAAGTTCCATTTATAATCTCTTTCTTAAATATCACAATTGGTAATATCATGATATAACGTGACGTCATACGCATTTTTGAACTGACCTGATAAGTATTGGTGGGACACTCGTTCAATCTTTGTCTCCTCGTTTTCCGCCTCCTATAATTCCCTTTCTCAAACATATTAGTCGCCTTCGGATCCAGCATCCAGTAACTCCCCTTCCCTCCAGGCTGATCATTTGCCCCGATGACCTTTTCCCTGGGCACTTTAACAAAACAATCATTCAAACTCAAATTATGTCTTATGGAATTTTGCCACCCCTGTTTATTTTCTCTGTAATACGGAAAATTGTCCATGATATATTTGTAAATGCCGTTAAGCGTCAACCGTTGTTTAGGGGATGAACTAATAGCCATTGCTATTAGAGCGATGTACGAATATGGTGGTTTTTCCGGACGGGGTTGCTGAAATTTCACCGGTAATGGAAACCACAGGTGGGGGAAATAAGGGTTGAAGAGACGTTGAGCAAAATAAGGGTTTTGAACAGTATTTCCCGCATACTCCATAAACTGCTCTAAACAAAAACAGGGATCCAATTGTTGAAGTCCGAACATTTTCACTTGACACTACAGTTTCACAGTTTTTATCGAAAGAACTTCATTTGTTTTTTATGTTTGACAGACAACGCTTTACAAATCGATCCAACCCACTTGATCCCATTTATTTGACTAAAATTGAATAGGCAACTATTAAGCGTACTTTGTTTTACCCCCACTATATTAAGCGACGCCCAAACGTCTTGGACGTCGTTCAGGATAGGCTGACTAAACATTACTAAGTCTTGTAATAACTATGACAATCCATAAACATCCCGGAGCAATAAATGGGCTTAAAATACCATTAAAATCTTCATAAATATGTGATGTATCATCATTAAGGGTTTATTCATTTGTTATTTTATTATTTGCTAAATGATGTACGGAAAAATGATGTGTTTTGATTTCTTTCCGTATGAAATAGGTTCCCAAGATTTAAACGCATTTTATGAAGGTAAAAATAATAAAGAGCGGAGCGACGAGTTCGTCTGCGTTATCAAAACATATTAAAACCACTTGTACAAATTGAAAAGCTGTTCTATAGCCGTCTATTTTTATGGGGTGATGTTCCAAATGATGGACGGCATATGTGTTGATTTTTTCATTACGTTTTTAGATTTCGTATCTATTTCGTCGAATTGAAATGATCTTTAATCAAATTTAATTTGGTATACGGTATAAGTTATTCGCTGGGTATATGTTCCGAAAATATGCCGCGAATACAGAAATTTTGAACATGGAATGGTAATTTATATGGGAATATAGGGATACGTCTCTCGTTATTTTACATATATTATTGATTGTTTTAACCATGAATCTTTGGCAACTTGTAAATAATGAAACTTTTCGTTGTAAAAAACTGAATAGTATGATAAGAAATGTTGAATTATCACCACATGTTCTGGATATTGTACTCAGTCGTAAGATTTGAAACTGTGAATTTCAAAATTTAAAAAAGCCTATAATCCTAATTGAAAATGCCTTACGTTGGATTGTCCGATGTGCAGAGGGGTTGAAAAATTGCTCATGTTGAAGGAGTGACAGAGGGATATAGCGGCCACAATGGGGGTATCACTGGGAGTGATTTCAAAAACCTACGCCCGATACGTGAAGCTACAATGTCTGCAAAATATCCCAATTTCTAACCAACCTAACCAAACAACAGACTTAATTGGGGTATCGAGCACCAAAATTGGAATATTGAGAATTGGCGAAATGTTCTTTTTTCAGATGAGACCAGAATTGGTCTTCGAATAGATGATCGCCGGAGTCGGGTTTTAAGGGTTCGTGAAAAACAAGCTAGACTCCGAGCAGCAAGACAAATTCCGAAATACCAAGGGAACAGTGTGATGTTTTAGGGTGGCATTATGCTGGGAGACGAAACAGATTTGATTTCGTTTCCTGCGAGTGTAACGGCTAGAAATTACGTGGAGTATTGGAGCCAATAGTCAGACTCTGGCGAGGTGCTCACGGTGTGAATTTCATTTTTATACAAGATAATGCTCCTCCTCATACCAGCAACCTCGCGCGATATTATTTTGAAACAGATGGAATCGCTATTGTGGATAGGCCAACTTACTCTCCAGACCTATATCCTATTAAACATTTATGGTATAATTTCAAAAGAATTAGATCGCGCCAATATGGCCGATCCATTTCCATTTTCGCAGTTTTATCTCTTGGCTAGTTTTGCTCTGATGGGTGATGTTGTAAAGCTCTTCATTGGTTATCCGTTCAGGCCAGTAGATGTGTAGGATTTTACGGAGGCATTTGTTCACACAGACCTGGAGGCTCTGCTCGATTGTTCTTGTTTGCTTCCAGGTCTCGCACCCATATAAGAGTACCGACTTGATATTCGAGTTGAAGATGCGCAATTTTGTTGCGTTGGTAATGGCGTTTGATCTCCACACATTGCGAAGCATTGCGAAAGCATTGGCTATTCTGTTTTTAACGTCTGCCTCTGACCCTCCTTCTGTCGTTATGAGGCTGCCCAGGTAACAAAAAGTCTCCACATTTTCTATGGGGATAGCATCTATCATAAAAGGCTGTGAGTTTGCAGTGCCTATAAGCATTGACTTTGTTTTGCCAACGTTTATTTGAAGACCTGTGCGTTTGGCTATGCTGTTCAAACGGTCCAGTTTGTTCTGCATATCTTGATGGGTGTTAGATAGTAGGCAGATATCATCCGCATAGTCGAGATCTTCAAGTCTTCCGGTCAAACCCCAGGTGATTCCTCTTCTTTCATTGTTAACTTCCCTCATTATCCAGTCAATAACTATGTTGAAAAGTATGGGCGATAATAGACATCCTTGCTTAACCCCCGCCTTTACTGCGATCTTATCTGAGATTTTTCCCCTATGGAGGACCCGACATGTAGAATGTACGTAAAGCTCTTTTAGCATGTCAATGATTTTTTTGGGGAAACCCACAATTTCCAAAATGTTAAACAGAGCCGCCTGGCTGAGGCTATCAAAAGCACGTCTGAAGTCAATGAAGATGATATACAATTTGCAGTTAAATTCGAGGATTGCTCTATTATTATTCGTAGCGTGTTAATGTGGTCTACGCAGGATCGGTGGGCTCTAAAACCGGCCTGCTCTGGCCTCAATCGGGTTTCCATTTGTTCTTTGATCCTCTGGAGAAGGATTAGAGAGGATTTTATTTATGTTGTTAAGAAGCGTTATACCTCTCCAGTTGATGCACTCTGCTAGATTTCCCTTCTTGGGTACCTTTATTATGAGGCCATCTTTCCAGGTGACAGGAATAGTTTCTGAGTTCCAGACATCTCTCATAATCGGTTGTAGTAATTGCGCTACACTTTAGGCATCCGCTTTCAGGATTTCGCTTGGTATGTTGTCTGGCCAAGGGGATTTGTGGTTCTTTAAATGTCTGCTTGCCGCTTCGATTTCCTGGGTTTTTGGCTCGCTGGTGTCTATGCGTAAGGGTCTAGTCGGCGTGTTATTTGGCAGGTTGTTTATGCCTTCGGCAGATTCAAGGAGGCAGGTAAAATATTCTTTCCATCTACTTAGCTGTTGTTCTGCCGTGGTAAGCAGATATCCGTTACGGTTCTTAATCGGATGATTGTTGTTTGGCGATGCTCAGTTTCCTAGTAATGGCATGGAATCGCTGATGTTTTTGTTTCAGCCGCTTTTCTGCTTGTTCTGTCAAGGTCAGACCTATACTCTCTATCTCTTAAACATTGACCTTCCCTGCCTGTTAAGTGCTGAGTAATCTTCAGGTATGAATCTAAGAGCCCCAAAATAGCTCGTTGAAGACAACACAGAAGAGTGGCAGAATATCACCCTAGAAGAAGTCGAAAACCTAATCCAAAGCATGCCTAGACGGATTCAGGCTTGTATCAGGGCAAAAGGAGGTCGAGAAAAAAACACCAAAAAATACTCATTACATGCGGAAAGAGTCTCTTATATTTGTTTATTGGTTTCTTTCTTGAAATAAACTTCAATTCATTTCTTTTTTCAATTGAAATATCCAAAAAGGATGAGTTCTAACAATCCTTCGAAATTACCAAAATCCCTGAGGTAACATTCAAAATATCGGGTAATTCCATTTAAATTTGGTTGTGTGTAGTTTCACAAACGCCCAAGGGTTGTACTTTATTTTTCCATATGTCGCCCGCGACTTTTGCGAAATTTCTTGCTTCGAATAGTGTTCTGTCGTTCCATGTTCCAATTCTGTGTAGTGATTTTTGTATGCCTGTTATTGAGGCTGTTATGTCTTCATCTTGTTATTTTCCTGATATAAATCGATAAAAGATATTAAAGAAAATTCTCGCCGAGAACTTAAATTGATCCCGGAAATACGGTGGAGGAAATGTTTTATTTCGGAAGTACCCCACTTTGTTTACAATGAATTTGGATGAAAAATAAGTGGTTTGTGTTTCATTGACCAATTCTCGGTACTTTTCTGACAGAATGTATAAAAAATATATGAATATATAAAAAAAATATATAAATATTTAAAAAATATACGTTAGTTCAAAATCAGCGAACTATTAACTACTTAATAAAGTGGAAATGCAGTTTTACTTATTTCTATTCTAAAAAACAAGCACTGTGTTTTAAGGAATTCTACTTAATAATTGCGATTCGTAACGCGTTTCACTACACCGTAGCTTCTTCAGACGAATGAATAATGAAGAAGCTACGGTGTAGTGAAACGCGTTACGAATCGCAATTATTAAGTAAAATTCCTTAAAACACAGTACTTGTTTTTTATTATTGATAATGGAATTTTACCAAGTAAAAGCCTCCCAAATTCAAATATTTCTATTCTTTTGACTTATGTTTCAATGTAGGTATTTCTTTCTCTGTTTTCACAGAAATTAGTTTTAGCTGTTTTGAAATTTTATCTATGTTGTTTTTATTTGAATAACATACATTTCACTGTCACTCTTGTTCTTGTTCTATATTCTGTTGTTTCCTTCAACCACTTTATGAATTATTTTCAGATTCTTACGTTCGATTTCATTTAAATATTTCAGTATCAAATATTCAGTATTCTTTAAACCTTTATTTTATTATCGCTCTCTTTGAAAAAAAAGAAATTTAATGTTTCATTGCAATTGTATTTTGATTCAAGCTTTCAAGTTTTGCCATTTCACTAAATGTAGAGTCAACCACAACAAACCATGGATTGACAAAACATTATTCGGGGAAATCGCTGAAAAAAGGAGATTATGGGACAAATATGTTGCAAACAAAACTCCAGATAACTACAGCTCTTACAGGATCCAGAATGACTCTCTTCAGCGAAGACTCTGGAAAGCAAAAATAAACTATGAACAGAGTATTGTCGAATTTGGAGACAAAAGATTCTATAGCTACATCAACAGAGCTCTTAGTAGCCGCTCCTCACGAATTTTTCTAAAGGATGACACTCAGGAGGTCATAAATGATAGCTCAAAAAACATCAGAGCTTTTTCCTTGGCACTTTGAATCTGTTTTCATTCCGAAGTACATGAATAATTTTCCAACTCTCCCATCCATCACTCGATCAGTTAATAGAATAAATGACATTGTTATAACGGAAGATACTGTAATGCAGGCCATACAAACACTTAGAAAAGATTCAGGGCATGGCCCAGATGAGATACCCCCAATAGTGATTGTCAGATGTGCAGCCACGTTGATCGCACACCTCACTTGTGCACTCTAAAATAGCTTCAAAGACGGAAAACTGATTCCTGGAGCAAGGGCATTGTGATACCGATCTTTAAAAAGACAGACAAGTACAGTCCAGCAAATTACAGACCAATTAGCCTTACATCAGTTCTATGCAAAATCATGGAGAAGATAGTCGCCGAACAGATTCCTGCTAGATAATAATATTATAACTAAACATCGGCATGGTTTTCTTCCAGGATGTCAACTACCACAAATCTGCTTACCTATGTTGTCGACTGGACCCGTATGATCGATAACGGTGAGTCAGTTGATGTGGTTTTCTTGGATTATGAAACAGCCTTTGACAAAGAACCAATACAACGATCTCTGTGCAAGTTCAAACATTACTGCATAAGGGGCAGACTTCTCAGTTGGATTGGAAGTTTTCTGAAGAATATAACTTTTAACGTCAGAATAGAAGGTAGCCTTTCGTCAGAGAACAAGGCTCTCAGTGGGGTCCCTCAGGGATCAGTGCTTTTGTTTAACACCTATCTGAGTGATCTGGTTCAGAACATCAGAACGAATATAATATCTTACACTAACGACAAGAAACTCTTTTGCAACCCTATATCGCAGACTGATATGTTGAGACAGGACCTTCTGACTGTTGAGTCTGAGAAATGGCTGCTCAAACTGAACGAGAAAAAATGCTCACTTTTGCACATTGGCAAGAAAAACCCAAATGTGCCTTATGAGATCAAGGGCACCACAATTGCGGCTATTGAACATCAGACTGACCTCGGCATCCTTATGAGAAAGGGCCTTAAGTGGAAATCTCAGGTCAGACCAGCTTTGGAGTATGCACATTCTGTGTGGAATCCATATTATGTGGAAGACATTGAGTTGCTGGGAAGGGTTCAAAGAAAAGCGACTGAGGTACCACCTGAGTTGTCGGAAACTCCTTATGAACTACGAGTTGGAGTCTACCTTTAGACAAAGAAGAAGCAGAGGGGATTTTATAAATACATTCAAAATCCTCAACAACTCCTATGACGAAGCCCTTGAGATCCATCTTTCTGTGCCAAATACCAATACTCAATTGCGGGGGCACTCAAAGAGGTTGACCATGGAAGGATATGCACTGGTGCCTCGAAAGAACTTCCTGACAAACACAGTGGTGGCGGACTGAAACACATTACAGTGTTGCTTTACTTGGATGATATTCAAAGGCAAACCCGAACGATGCTGACAAAGTACAATAACCACCATCCAAAATCATCTGTGATAAGAACAACTTTAAAGCGGAAAGAAAGAGGGCGCGGATTGATTGATGGATGTTGTCAACTCACATACCGAACAGATAAAAAATCTCAGAGAATTCTTCTCTGCAAAAGCTCGCACTTCTGACCTCCACAGAGTAGTATCGTTGGCTAAAAAGGGATTTACACCTCTAAATCTTGCTACCAGTGATGACCTGCTGAATCTACCGTTCCTATCAGATACTGAAAAACAAGAGCAATAGTCAAGAAAGGAATTGCACGGATGACATCATCATGAGATTAATCAACCACACATTGACAAAGAAGCTTTCAACAAATGGTTGATGAAAGGAGAATTATTCGCGGAAACAGAAGGATTCATTATGGCCATTCAAGACCAAGTCATCGCTACAAACAACTACAAAAAATTTATAATTAAGAACGGAACATTACAAACAGATAAGTGCATAAAATGCCATATAAGATTGGAGAGTAGATAGCATATTACATCCGGATGCGAACAACTGGTCAATACGGACTATCTTCACAGGCATAATCAAGTATGTAACATTATCCACCAAAAACTTGCACAAAAGTAAGGACTTCTGAATGCCTCCCAGCCATATTACAAGTATCAACCGGCGCCCGTATTGGATAATGACTCTATGAGATTATAGGCCTGACATAGTGATGTATGATAAGAGAGCCAGAACAGCAATGCTGGTGGATGTCGCCATACCGAATAATAACAACGTGCTGAACAAGTTCTAGGGGAAAAAAGTCCAAATACACAGTCCTCGCTATTGAGATCAAACTGATGTGGCATCTCGATAAAATAGATATTTTTCCTGTCATCGTATCCTCGACTGGGTTAATACCCAAAACTTTGCATGATAGCCTTAAGAAATTAGAATTGCATAAAAATACCTAAATAGAAATGCAAAAGCTGTAATTCTTAATACATGTAGAATAGTTAGAAAATTTATGTCAAGTATATTGTAATCGAGCCTATTCCTTTGATTTCTGAATCTGGGAAAGGTAAATTATATCCAGCTAACAGCTGAGATAGTGCATAAGTCCACGATAATAAATAATAATAATGATAAAGAAACTTAAATTTGATTGGAATTCTGAAAACAAAATCTTAACTCGAGCTTTACTTTGATTTCATGTCAAGTACCGTGAATGAAAATTACAAAATTTTTCAAACCATTGCCTAAGCCAGAAGATAATAAACAATCAATATAGCTGAAAACTTCAATCAAATTGATTTTTATATATTCATTTTTGTTTTGTCACCTAGGTATGTATCCCTATAATCCCATATAAATTACCATTCCATATCCGCGGTTTCTGTATTTGCCGCATATTTACAGAACGTAAGCCTAGTTCTCTATCATAGCCAAAATCTGTGAAAAAATTATCATTGAAAGAATACTGGAATTCATTGTGCTGAAAATCATTCCAGTAACCAACACGGATTTATACCGCGTTGTTCAGTAATTATCAATCTTCTGAAGTGTGTGGATGCTTGGTCGATAATGCTTGACCACCAAATACCTGTCGATGTTATCTTCCTGGATTTCAGCAAATCATTTGACCGTGTCCCTCACCATCGGCTCCTTTACAAACTCGAACATCTCCAACGGCAGTTTTCGCGTTAGAGTGAGAAAAATGCTATCTTCTAATAAGTCAGTTTCCAGTGGGGTATCACAAGGATCAGTCCTCGGCCCACTTCTATTTCTTCTCTTCACCTCTGACCTACCATCAATAGTAAAATCTGAGTGTTCACTCTTTGCAGATGACACCAAGCTGTACTGCGACCCACTTTCGAGCGCCGCTGCCCTTCAACGTGACCTCAACTCTATACTCAAGTGGTCCGGAGATTGGCTCCTGCCACTTAACTTAAGTGTCGAGTCCTCCACATGGGTAAAAGCAATCCGCGTTATTCATATAGTATTTCTTGTCAAAACATCAGCACTACCAAAGTCCATTCAGATCTGGGAGTACTCGTTCCCGATAACCTGACTTGGACGGAATATACAAATCAATCGTCCTTCAAAGCGAGGAAAATGATCTATGTGATTCAAAGGTCGTTCTCTCTCTCGCTACTTGCAGTACTTCGTACAAAACTTGCATTCGCCCTATAATAGAGTTCGCCGGACCTGTCTAGAGTCCGACTCTTATCAGTGATGTACAGTGCTTGGAGAGTGTACAGCGGCGCGCAACTAGGCTGCCTTATGGTGTTAGACGGTCATATTATATGGAGAGACTTCGCCTGCTAAATCTACCCTCGTTTTCTGATCGACGTCTCCGTGGGGATCTCATAATCACTTATCGTGCTCTACGTAACCTGTTCGGTGTGAAACTCGACGTCTTATTCATTTTAAATACCGACGAACATCTAGGCGGCCACCATCTGAAGTTGCGCAAAGAAAACTATAAAGTCTCATGTCAGGAGCGTTTCCTCAGCAACAGGATATTTGGAACTTGGAACGCCCTGCTCGCGGAGGTGATAAGTTAGGAAACCGTGAATTCTTTCAAGAATGCTCTGGATTCTTGGCTAGAATCTGAACAATAATACTAGTTTATATTCGCTTTATTTCTTCTATCAATTCTGAACCCTAGTCTTGCACTATGTGTTCTCATTGCTTAGCTTTGTTTTTGTTTTTATACAAATATCTATGTTAATTTTTCATGCTTGAGTTTATAGGTATCTGAACTCTTACCATGTATTCTTCTTCTTCAAGTGCCATGCAGATTCCTGTGTAGGCGTCCATCCTTTCACTCATCATATGATTCTATTGATTGCAGCATTTTGTAGTGTCTGGAAGTCCTCTATTCCTGTCCACTGTCGTATGTTTCGTAGCCAGGATAGTTTTCTCCTACCTACTCCTCTTTTTCTTCCTTCTATTTTACCCTGGAGGATAAGACGCTGGAAGTGATAGCATTCTCCGCGCAGTACATGTCCAAGGTAGCCAATTTTTCTTCTTTTGATGTTTTCGAAAAGTTCACGGTCTATCAAACCAGTTCTTCTCAGTATATCCTCATTCGTTACATGTTCAACCCACGATACCCTCAGCATCCGTCGTAGGGTCCACATCTCGAAGGCCTCAATTTTATTTATAATTGCTGTTTTTAACGTCCATGCCTCGACTCCGTACAAGAAAACGGGCCAGACGTAACATTTTACCATTCTATATCTGAGATTGAGATTTAGGTTTTTGTCTGTCAAAAATTTTTTTAAGTTTTATAAACGTTGTTCGAGCATGCTCTATTCTGCATTTTATTTCTTGATCTGGGTCCCATTTTTGGTTGATCATGCATCCCAAGTATTTAAATTGAGTGACTTGTTCAATGTTTTCTCCATTTATGGATATTATGGCATTTGGGGCATCGTTTCTGCTAACGGCCATACATTTGGTTTTACGGATGTTAATTTTCAAACCCAATCTCTGGCTTTCTTGATTGACCTTATCTAGTAGAGCTTGCAGGTCATTTGCACTATCTGCCAGTATCACGGTATCATCCGCGTATCGAATATTGTTGATGGGAATTCCGTTTACCCTAATACCCATGGGACTTTCGGAGATTGACTCGATGAAAGCTCTTTCCACATATAAGTTGAACAACATCGGAGACAAGATACACCCCTGGCGGACGCCTTTTTTTATTTCAAAATCCTCAGTTGTTCCTGCATTTTGAATTCGGATTTCTGCTTTTTGGTTCCAGTATAGATTACCTATAAGTCTGATATCCTTTCCATCCAGCCCCAAGTCTCTAAGATATGATATGAGGAGGTCGTGCTTTACATTATCAAATGCCTTCTCGTAGTCGATAAAGCACAGAAAAACGTTCTTTCTTTGGTCTTGGCAATTCTGCACTAATGTTTGGAGACTAAATATGGCTTCTCTTGTTCCAAAACCGTTCTTAAATCCAAACTGACTGGCACCACTCACTTCCTCGCACCTCCTGTATAGTCTCGTGTGTAGAACTCGAAGGAAGAGTTTGAGGAAATGACTCATTACTAAAGAGGCGGTAATCTTTACACGCTGTTGCGTTGTTTGTTTCGGAAGTGCGACAAATGTAGAACGGAGCCAGTCCTCGGGAATTTGTCCAGTGTCGTAAATATTGTTAAAGAGTCGGACTATGATATCGAGGTTTTGTTCGCTAACTAAATGAAATGTTTCCGAGTACATATCATCAGGGCCCGGAGCTTTGTTGCTTTTCATGAGAGTTATAGCATGTTTGATTTCACTCTTTAGTATACTTGGTCCTGATAGCGTTGTTATTTCGTTTTCGGGGTTTCCTGGCCTGTCATCTAGGAAAAGACCAATGGTGTATTCCCTCCATGTTAGTAGTAGTTTTTCGGTGTCCAATATTATTTTATTGTCTTCATCCCTGATGAAACTTACACTCTTATTGTTATATATTCCAGCGATTTCTTTGACTTTTTTATGGAGATGGAAACTGTCTCCCAGCTTGCTCAGATTTTCTGCTTCCAGACATCTTTCAGTCAGCCAACTTTCCTTTGCTGCTCTTATTTCATTTCGAATTTTTCTTTGGAGACTTTTATATTCTGTGTATTTTCTGTTGACTTTACATTGCCTTCGTTTCTCCATTAAATCTAGAATGTTTTCGGTCATCCATTTGTTCCTCGTTCGCCTTCCGGTGTTTGTAAGGAAGATTTCATTTGTTTCCGTAAAAGCTTCTTTGAGTTTGAGCCAGTGTTCGTTCGTATCATTTATACTGCGTATACTTTCCAATTCTTTATTAAGATGTTCTTCGTATAGTGATCTTCTTTCCTCGTCTTTAAGTACTTTCGGTTCTAATGTCTTTCTAACGGTTTTTTCTTTGGGTCTGGACAGGCGCAATATTATGTCGGCACGCAGCGGAATGTGGTCAGATTCAATATCGGCACCTGGCATTGTTGTTACTTTAGTGATGAGATTTCTAAACCTTTGATTAATGATAATAAAGTCTATTTGGTTTCTGACAATGTGGTGTTTACTGTCTTGAGGAGATTTCCAGGTGTATAAACGTCTTGGTGTTAGCGTGAACCATGTATTTGTAATCACAAGATTGTTCTCTTCGCAATACTGAATTAGTCTTTCCCTCTTTCATTTCTTTTACCTAAGCCGTAATCACCCACTATAGATCTCAGTCTACCCTTATCCACTTTAGCATTGAAATCTCCTAGAATTATGTTGACCTCGTTCGTTTTTTAAGCTTTAGGGCACTGTCAAGTTGTCTGTAAAAATCCCCAATCTCTTCCTCTGACTTGTCTGCCGTTGGGGCGTAAACCTGTATGATATTGATGTTCATGGGTCTACCAAAAATTGAATTAGGAGTGCTCTCTCTGAAATTGGGATGAAGCTCCTTATTGACTTTTGTATGTTGTCAGCCATTAGGATGCCAACGTCGTGCTGATGGTCTCGGCCGGAATTCTTGGTACCTGAGTAGTATAGTACTTTACCGTTTGATCTGATCATTCCATTTCCAGGCCAGCGGACTTCACTTACTCCGAGAATGTTTTTTTCCATTCTGTTCATCTCTTGGATTAGGTTGTCGAGCTTTCCAGCTGCATACAAAGTTTTGACATTCCAAGTAGCTATCTTTGTTCTCTCATCTAGTTGAAACCGGGGGATTCTTCGCACCTCCTGACCACTTAAGGTCTGCCCGGGACTAGAGGCCATTTGTATTTGTGCTTCCAACATGATAAGAGTTAATCGGATGAATATCCTGGGAATATCCGTAGGATCTTTAATACAGTGGGTTTCCTTTACCTTCTGTATCCCCCTGCCGTTGGCCATTTGTTGGCTCTTCCGCCTTTAGAGACGATTTCTCATCTCACGAGCAAGAGGTTGCTCTCACTCCTGTTGGTTCCTCCACCCTGAGCTGTTGACCAAGAGGAGATGGCTGCTTATCCCGGCAGTCATTCGGCGTTAGTTTTGGTCCGCCCGGGTATTTCATTACCGGTACCACCCATATCTGGGGGCATTCCCTATCCGCCACCTGGGAGGCGCCCGATGGGGACTAATAACCCCACACTAATAACCATGTATTAATTAATAATAAATAATATATCCTGCAAATAAAAGCTTATACAGAAGTAAATACTAGTGCTATTCAAAGATATGTTAAGCGTATTCAAAACAGAACTGAGTCGTCAACTTTACATCATCTAAAAGAGATTTCATAGAAACAAAGGGCAGATGACAAAAAAACATCCAACGAAAAATATGCTATACAAGCAAAATTTCTAAGGAAAATAAGGAAAAAACAAGGGATTCCTTTAATATAACCCATAAAAATCGAACTAGATGATCGACCATTTAATTCGCAGAAAAATCGGAGAAACCTTTGCTTGCAACACTAAATTGGTTATTGATTCATGCTTTTTTATAGGAAGATACATCGAGAGTCATATAAAATGAAATCAGGGCCATAGTCATATACTGAAATGAAAAAGATTCCGATTGCCAATTTCAGTTCTCCGAAATACTGACAGAACGGATTGTGGATCTCTGATACTCCTACAATATCAGATAAATATCCGTTCTATTCGAACGTTGAGGTGAATGCTAGCAATTGCATGTAATAGTGATGGGAGCTGCACGTAATCGTGAACGATTTACCCCAATATTTACAGAAATTGCTGATATCTGTGGGTATTAAGGAAAAGTTTTTGATATAAGAATTTTTTGAACATATATGCGGAATCATAAGAAACTTTATCATACAGTCTGATTCAGGGAGAA
Source organism: Cryptolaemus montrouzieri (assembly GCA_013387265.2). Classification (NCBI taxonomy): domain Eukaryota; kingdom Metazoa; phylum Arthropoda; class Insecta; order Coleoptera; family Coccinellidae; genus Cryptolaemus; species Cryptolaemus montrouzieri. Next base: position 1,474,939 of record JABFTP020000165.1, read on the forward strand.
AGGAAGATAGCTTAACTAATGATAAGGAATATCTGAGACTTGTCTGAATGATGCTCCTTCTTTTTTGACTAATGAGGCTTTTTTCTTACTAAACAAGACATTCAACGAAAAGTATTCCAATTTACCACCAATTGCAGAAAATTATTTAGAAAATTACTATTAAATTTTTTCCTTATGGAAAACAGACAAAGGAAAGGGTTAGAGTTATAGTCCATTTAGTAAAGACGTAGAGGCTCATATTCGAATGAACGAAGTGACAAGTACATTTATTTTAGGCACCTGTCAGGTAAGCGTAGCCAGTTCAGCTACTTGATTTAAATATTTCAAAGCATTCTCTGTTAGTTCTTGCAAAATCATCAAAATTCAATATATTCCCAAATTATTTCGGAACGCTGCATCTGATGACGATATAAAACGTGCATTTTGAAAAAATTGAGTTATTGCTGTTTGAAAAAGGCCAAATTGAAAAAATCATACAAAACAACTCAATAAACATTTGACATGTGTAATTTGCTTGAAAACTTCCTTGATCTTTCTTCTATCCACCCAAGCAAAAATTGTGTCTGTAGTGCAAAAGATCTACGAGCTACAATTTTTTACATGTTCCTCAAAAATCGAGTTTATAACAAAATAATTAAATCTGTCAAAAGTTTTGACAGATAAGTGCCAACAACTTGGGTATTTTATGCCTTGCTCAAATGTATAATAAAAAGGTAGATTGCCATTTGAAATTACAAAGTGATGACCCACTTTCGGTACAACCGGAAATGGTATCACTTCGAAAATATTTCACCCAATTGGAAATCGCTAGTTATGGCGCGTATAAAATTTCAGCTTGATATTATAATTGATATATATATATATATATATATATATATATATATATATATATATATATATATATATATATATATATATATATATATATATTGTTCGTATCTTTTCGAAGTCCGGTAGCGGGATCGCCGTCTCGGCCCATAGCATTAGTTTGATTTCTATAATTTTAAGGTGTAGAAAAAAACTGAATTGAATATTTGTCATCGTTACTTTCTACAAATTTTAGACATCTAAAGTGAATATTTTTTAAGACGAGGACAGCAATATTCGCAAGTAACAAAGGAGATCGTAGTCAGGTGGTTGGGTTCTTCCTGGAGATTTGTACAAGGATTTCTATCAAAGATCGAGTGATAAATTGGTGCCTGCTTCAAGACAAAATCATAGCACCTACATTTATTTTCGAATTTACCCACGTACCAAATTTTTGAGGGATTTTCATACTTTATGAGCTTTTGTTACTCTACACGTTCTTTACCAAGTAGGCCAGCGGTCGATCGCGAGTGCATTTTGAGTAGATCTCGATAAGAACAAAATATTTCATTAGTACGTAACTGAACAACAAAAACTCATTACGTAATGAAATAACACTCTGCTAGCGGCAAAAGGCGGCTTTATCAAAGGAACGCGCTGTACTTGTCAAAGAAAAGCCGCGTTTTTTATTCTTGCCGCTTTTCTAGAAATTTCGGGAACATTCGAGACTTTCGTTCACGCCGATATAAATGTTGCGCCTACAGGAATTGGAATCATTCTGATTTGTAACTTGAAGGCAATACTAAGTCGATACAGAGTTTATTATTAAATAGTACAAAATGAGTGCAGCGAAGAAATCTAAAACGTATCATTTTAATAATGATTGCGAGGAAGAATTTTTCTTTTGTATGGTGAAGGATAAGTGCATTTGTCTTATTGGTGGTGCGTCAGTTGCAATACCTAAGCGTGGTAACTTAGAGAGGCATCATAAAACGGTTCATAAAAAACTATGAAAAGGATTTTCCGCAACAGAGTGAATTAAGAAAACGAAAAGTACGTGATTTGATATCTTGTTTGAAAAAGGAACAAACCAGTTTACAAGACCAGCCAAACAATCAAAAGCTGCTACGATCGCGTCATTTAAAATATCTCATATATTTGCGAAACACAAGAAACCATTCGAAGATGGATCGGTTGTGAAGGAAGCATTAATTGGAGCGGATGAGACTTTATTTGGAGATTTTAAAAATAAAACAGAAATCATGTCTGCTATTAGAGAACTTCAGTTATCTCGTCCGGCTGTCACAAGGCCTATTGAAGTCATGAGTCAAGACATGGCAGATAAACTAAAATATGATATCATGAAATGAACATACTTTTCTTTACAGTTGGACGAATCCACCGATATAACAGACACTGCCCAGCTGTGTATTTTTATTTGGATGGTATTCAATGACATGTTGGCTAAGGAAGAATTTCTGACAATCATTCCTCTGAAGGGAAAGACCCGTGGCGAAGATATATATGACGTTTTCTTCAATTTTGTAAAAAACTGCAAGCTACCAATATATAAATTAGTGTGCATTACAACTGATGGAGTACCAGCAATGATTGGAAACAAAAACGGTTTTGTGGCATTGTGTCGAGCTATAGTATATTTCCCTTCATTTCTCTCCAGTCCAGTCAATTGCATTATACACCAACAAATTTTGTGTTCAACAGGTTTAAACACGGAGGAAATTATGGCCATTGCAACGAAAATTGTGAATTCGATCCGTGCACGTAGCTTGCAACGGCGGCTCTTTAAGTTGCAGTTGAAAGATAGGGAGTCAGCAGAACACACTGATTTAGTTCTTCACACCGACGTCAGTTAGTTGAGTCGCGAAAAATTCCTAGAAAGAATTATTTCTATACGAAAGAGGTGATGACACTCAGATGTTGAAAAACGAAAAATGGCTGACTGATTTGGCATTTTGACTGACATCACAATGCACTTAAACACCATTAACTTGGAGCTTCAAGGCTAAGAAAAAACTATTATTGACATGATTAGATCTGAAACATTTTCCTTATTTAAAAGCTAGGATTCCTCAGTTGAATCATGATACGTATGAGGCTGAATTATCAAATATTGTGGGATAATTCGAAATGCGTTTGTATCATTGCAGTAAATTCGTAAATATAGCATCAATTATGAGTTATTTTTTCATGTAAAATATTGAGAAATTGGGTTAGATAGGAATCTAGCCTAACATATCCCAAACCTTGACTAAAATAATGTAAACACCTCAAAAAGTCTAGGGAACACTTCTGAATATCGATATATCGTATCCAGAACGATTAATATGGATGGTTTTTTTTAAGAAATGAACACCTGCATCAATTTCTCACCAAATTATGTAGACTGCCGCAACAGATTTTAGTTTTTTTTTATAAAAAACTAAAAATGCAGCAGATGCGACGCTGCTTTATAATCATTTCATGTATTCAGCGTTTGAAATCAGTTAGTTGGCACTTTGTTTCTGTTGTAAGCACAAATAAAAGATTCAAGTTTTGTGATTCGACCATGGAAAGACGACATTTGACTAGAGAAGAGATGTTACGAGCCGTTGGCATGCTCCAAGCTGGGAGCTCACAACTGGAAGTATCCAGGGTTCTGGGAAGTAGCCCAAGTGTCATAAACCGTTTATGGTCGCGTTTGAATGAAACAGGTAACGTAGAAGAACGCCATACAGGTCGTTTCAGGATTACTACAGTCGCCCAAGACCGATTTTTTGTTTTACAAGCCAGAAGAGATCGTAGTACCACAGCATCTCAATTAACTCAAGAGCTATCACGAGCTCATAATGTACAAATTTCCCACCAAACTGTGAGAAATCGACTACACGAAGGTCAACTCCACTTCAGACGTCCTTTAAGAGTTCCACAACTGACCCGTGGAAATCGCGCTGCTTGTTTAGCTTGGTGCCAAGAACACGTAAACTGGGATCAAGAGAGGTGGGCCACAGTTCTCTTCAGTGATGAATCTAGATTTAGTTATTATCCCGATTCGAGAAGAATTCGAATATGGAGGAACCTGGAAAGCAAAACCGTCTCCAGCATGCTCGAGAAGTTGTTAGACAGGAAGCGGTTCAGTGATGTTTTGGGGAGGTATACGCCTTGGTGGAAGAACTGACCTCGTTTTCATACAGAACAACCTCACGGGAAACTCTTACGCAAATGAGATAGTTTTACCTGTAGTGGTACCGTATCTCCAAACAATGGGTCAAAATCCACTCTTTCAACAAGATAATGCCCTCGTCTTCGTGCAAGAGTTGTCTTGAACGTTCTTGAAGAGAATTATATCGATCTTCTACCGTGGCCATCGTGCTCCCCAGATCTGAATCCCATCGAGCATGTGTGGGACACCCTAAAAGAAATCTCCTGCGTCGAAACGTCTTCCATCATGAACAGAAGCTTCGATTAGCAGTTCAGGGGCTTGTAATGACTTAGGCCAAAATGTAATAGACAATTTAATATTGTGCATGCCGCAACGATGCCAAAGTGTCATTAATAACAGAGGTGGACCTTCTGGGTACTGAAAATATAAGTGCTTCCATATCGTTTCGAAAATATTAGTTCAGGATTTTTTTGTGTTTTACCAAATTTCGTCATTTTCAAATTTCAAATTTTTTTATAATAGGTGCTTTGGAGAAGTCAAATATTATTTTGTTTTCTTGAGAATACATTATATACAATACATTCTAACAAAAACCGAAAGATTTCTATAAATTCGAATCATCAAATTCATATTTTAAAGATATTGGTAGGTGTTCCTAGACTTTTTGAAGTGTTTATATTGTGCGGAAAGCTAATATCTACATATGCTACGGTACTCCCTTCCTAGGTAGGTAGGTAGGTAGGTAGGGTGTATCTTGTATGTACGACAACCCCGGATCACACATACTTGCAGCCTCTCAGAGTCGATCGTAAGTAGTCTAAAAATATTGAGGTAGATCGCCAGCAGTTCAAGTTTGAGCACCCTTAAAATAGACTATAGTGGCCGTTACTTGTTGCAAATCTATTTCAAATGATAAATGAAATAAATGCGTTACTAATGAATTAAACAAGTGTGAATCAAATATTCTTGTATTTATTAGGTAATTTAGTATCAAGACACCCATTTTTTAAATGATGCACAAATTTCATACTTCAGTAGTCGAATCTCTTCGAATCAAGCAGACTAGAATCAAAATGCTAAATGGAAAGGAAAATAATAGCTGGGACATCAATTCTTGCCATTCTGGTCGTGTCGCGCAATTAGGATCAGCCAAACAAATGGAGGAGTGAAAAATGCCGACCTCGCTGAGGAGTGAAATCTTTTATTGGATAATAAATTGACGTAATTAATGCAAAACAATCCAAACTCGGCGAGAGACATCAGCAGGCTGAGTGACAGGAAAACTTAATATAGCGGCAAGCATAGAAACACATACAAGGTGGTCCACCTAAAGTGGAAACTAGGATAAAGGAAAGAAACTTTTCTTCGTATGCATTATTTTAAAGATTAAAACTTGAAAAATATTCTCAACTATGCTATTTATATTATGTAAATAAAGTACCAGGAATCGGTGAATAAAACACAAAATATTTATTCTTCATCCAAATTTATGTGTATCGCCTTCAAAATTATACATTCACTTCAACGAATAACACAGCTCTACAAAAAAAATTTTTATTGTTGCCCTCGATATCGTCGCAAATTTGTATGTTTTCAAGTGCCCAGATTACGAATATATTCATGAAAGTTCTCAATGTGCTCGTATTTTCATGATTTTTGTATTTCTTATATTTTGAACAATTATAAGCTTGTTAGAAATGAAATTTAATTTTCCAGTCATGATTAGGCTTCTGCGCAACTTTTTCGTGCATACAAACATCACCTGATCCCCACTCTCAGACCCCTTGCTCCACAGAACAGCTGAGATCTCAGTTATTTGACAATATTGAAGTACATATACACGTAAATCTGGTAAAGTGTCATGGATTAATATTTTGTTTCAATTACTGAATGTCCATTCTTATATATTTGTCTTCTAGTCTAAAATATGAGTTCGTCACGAAGAAAGTGTAAATATTGTAGTGATTTATTTTGTTATATTTGCGGTGTTTATATACCAAAAAACAAAAAGAAATATCACAGACTTTGTCAAGGAGACTTATGTTGAATATTTTGGTTTCAAAATGGACAAATTAGGTAAACCATGGGTTCCTAATGAAGTTTGTAAGTCCTGTGTTAAGTCTTTACGGTTGTGGAAAAAAGGTGAACGTTCTGGATTAGACTTTGGTATTCCTATGATCTGGATGGAGCCTACGAATCATTTCGATGATTGTTACTTTTGCGTAGTAGATGTTAAAGGTTTTAATCGAAATCAAACGTGGTGATACCCAGACTTACAGTCTACGAAATGTCCAGTTCTACACAGTGAAAATCTCCCTCGGCCCATATACATTTTAAAAGTAATTCGCATGCCCTCAGAAACAATGATGTTATCAAATTCACAGAAATCGGGACCATCTACTAGTGGAAGTGAATGGGAAGGTGAAACATCTACGCCAAAGTTATTTTCTCAAAATGAACTCAGTGCTTTAATACGTGATCTCAATTTATCAAAACAAGGATCAGAACTGTTAGCCTCAAGATTGAAAAGAAAAAATTTATTGGCACCAACAGTAACGATTACAACATACAGAACGCGAGAAAAAGAGTTATTACAATTTTTAGTGAAAATGAAGGATTAGTATATTGTAATGATTTCATGAAGCTGCTTATAGACATGGGTTTAAAAGAGTACAAATCTACTGAATGGCGCCTTTTTATTGATAGTTACAAAAGAAGTTTAAAATGCGTCTTATTGCACAATGGAAATAAATTTGCATCAATTCCAATTGCCCATTCAACGAAACTCAAAGAAGAATATGAAAATGTAAAATTAGTTTTAGAGAAAATTAAATACTCTGAGCATCAATGGCCGATCTGTGTGGATTTAAAATGGTTAATTTTTACTTGGCCAACAAAGTGGACATACAAAATACCCTTGCTTTATTTGTATGTGGGATAGTAGAGCAAAGCAACTTCATTGGGAACAAGATGTTTGGCCTGTAAGAAATTCTTTAACTGTCGGTAAAGCCAACGTAATAAAGGAGCCGCTGGTGAGCAGAGACAAAATCATACTTCCACCATTACATATAAAGTTAGGTATGATTAAGCAATTTGTAAAAGCGTTGAACAAAGACGGAAATTGTTTTAATTACATTTGCAGAAAATTTATGAAGCTTAGTATGGAAAAATTGAAAGGTAGAATATTTGATGGTCCTCAAATACGGCAATTGATGAAAGACTCAGATTTTATCAAAGTTATGACTGTTCCGGAATGTAAAGCTTGGAAAAGTTTTGTGTTGGTTGTCGAAAATTTCCTAGGTAACCATAAAGCAGCAAATTATGAAGAAATTGTGCAAAATATGCTGACAAACTTTCAGACTTTGGGAGCAAATATGAGTATTAAGTTACACTATCTCCGCAATCATCTAGATAAATTTCCGGATAATTTAGGAAATTATAGTGAGGAACAGGAGAGCGGTTTCATCAAGATCTAAAAGTGATGGAAGAAAAGTATCAAGGTCGATGGGATTGTCACATGATGGCAGATTACTGCTGGTCTTTGAAAAGATATTGTCCCTGAAAAATTATAGAAGAAAAGCTCAAAAAGGCGTTTTATGGAAATATGAAATATATTCTCGACATTTTCCTCTTTATTTACTTCGATGTATCCGAATTTCTCAAAACATAACTGGCATTATAAATATATCTGTTATTTTTTTCTTGTTTTACGATTTTTTATGTAAAATGAAAATGAAGATTCAAAAAGAAATCAGAGCAAATCCTACAAAATCATTGATAGTTTCATTAATTGTGTGCATAAATAGACCCAAAATCATTTTCATATCTAGGGCAACAAAACCATTGTAGACCAGTGTAATCCAATCATCAAAACATTTTTCAAAGGTTTTTTCTGGAGTCGACTTCAGTTTTCGCCGTGAATTCTCTTTTATGTCTCAATTAGGAATGGTAGGTAGTTGATAACACTATGTATATATATATATATATATATATATATATATATATATATATATATATATATATATATATATATATATATATATATATATATTTCGGCTGGATCGCACCAGCCATCTTCATGTCGGAGTATATTGTTTTACTGCTCTATGTGCCACTGAATGCTGAAGTGTTGAAACACAGCAGATGTACTGGTTTGTTGGTCTTCTGAGTTCTTTATTCTTGTATCCGAACCTCCATTCTTCTATTTGTTTCCCCAATGTAGACGAGCTCACAGCCTGTACACGGAATTTTGTAGACTCCTCGGTTTTCAAGTGGTATCCGATCCTTTGGTGTTCTTAGGTTTTTGCGAATCGTATTGTGTGGTTTGTAGATCATTTTTATGATGTGTTTTTGTAAGATCCTACCAACCTTGTCGGTTCCACCTCTTATAAATGGCAGGAAGGCTAAACTTCTTGGCTTTGTATCCTCTTCTGAATCTTTTCTGAGAGGTTCCTTGTAGTTCATTGTGTATTGTTCTTCTGCTATGTCCATTTTGTTGAAGAATATCTTTGAGCTTTATCAATTCTTCGGTTGTATTGTTTGGAGAGCAAATACTTTTTGATCGGTAAACGAGTGTCTTGATTACTGAGTTCAGTTGAGCGGGATGGTGATGTGAGTTTCCATTCAAGTATCGGTTGGTATGTGTTGGTCTTCTGTACACATCAAAGTTCAATCTGCCATTAGTATTTTTCTGATTCAGGACGTCCAGGAATGGTAGTTGAACGTTGGATTCCAGTTAGAGGGTGAATTTGATTTTCTTGTAGCGTTTGTTCATTTGTTGTACGAAACTCTCTAGTTTCTCTTCTCCGTGTTTCCAGATTATGAAAATGAGTTTTGTACAACAAATGAACAAACGCGGTGTATTTTGAAGATCGTGTATTATCGGAAGAACTTCTGGAAATGAGTGATACTTATCCCAAGACGATTTAAGAGCTCATTTCCTACGAATATGAGAAGGAACTATATTACAAATAACCAGAAGCCATGGGGTAGCAGTTGAACTGATACATCCACTTATAACTCTCATAGAACAATTCAACTGAGAATCAATCTTATTGATATGAGCACTATTCAACCACACCTGACAGCAATATTCTGCTGCTGAAAATACTAAAAATGAAGCAGTAGTTCGCAAAGTAGAGACTCCAGCGCCCTAATTAGATCCAGCTAGTTTATGTAGTACATTGTTTCTTGTTTTCAACTTCTAACATACATTATCAATATGAAATTTGAAAGTTAAAGGACGATTCCTCAGTTGAATTATGATACGTATGTGGCTGAATTATCAAATATTTTGGGACAATTCGAAATGCGTTTTTATGATTGCAGTAAATTGGCAAACATGTAAAAACATTGAGGAATTAGCTACTGAAATAGCAAGTCAGTTTAATATGAGTTTATGTTCTGTCGAAAATGAGTTGGTGCAGATTATATCAGATATACATCTCAAAGCTACTGCATCTTATACAAATTTCTGATGTTTTATATCTGGAGATAAATATCAGAATCTGAGGCAAATCGCCCTTCAACTGACGGTAATGTTCGGGTCAACTTACTTGAGCGAGTCTGCATTTTCTGAGATGAAGATAATTAAGTCAAAATATCGCAATCGGCTACTGACGATCATATATCATCACGCTTGCGATTAGCACTCAGTGGTTACGTACCATCTTATGAAAAGTATGCTGAGGACATGCAGTGCCACGCTTCAACATCCAAAGTCACTCCTTAGTTAAGTTTAACACCATATGTAACTCTTTTGTTTTGTAACAACCAATAAACTCGCAATTTTGAATAACTATGAGTTTTTTCATTGATATTATAGAGAAGAACCTTACTAAACCTAACCCAAACGTTAACTAAAATAATGTATATTGTGCGGAAAGCTAATATCTATATATACTACGGTACACCCTACTTAGGTAGGTGGGTAGGTAGAGTGTATCGTGTATGTACGACAACCCTTCATAACACATACTTGCAGCCTCTCAGAGTCGATCGTAAGTAGTCTAAAAATATTGAGGTAGATCGCCAGCAGTTCAAGTTTGAGCACCCCTGATCTACAGTATCAAACAAGGGTACCAACTCCAACAACTTTTGGTAAATTTGATATCCAAATATTCTTGATTGAACCTCGTATTTTCTGCTAACACAATCTGTTGAAAAACGCATGAAGCTATCAAGTATTAGTCAGTCGATTCCATTTACAATACCATAGATCAGTTCTCAAGTCCCCCATTTCGAGTGCGTCGGCACGCGTGGATTGATGTGACAGTCATTATATTATTCCAGGCGCGTACCGCATTTGATCTATGTTCATTTTATACCGATTCTCCGAAAGATGTGACTTCTTTTGCTGCTTCTCGTTTTCCGCCTACACTAACGATTTCCATCAACAAACATACAGTTTAGTTTAAACATAATTACCTAACTTCCAGATGAAGTTTGAAATGTTTGATGGTTTGGTTATGGATTATCTACTCGAGATTGAAAGGAAGTTGAAATTTTCAGTTCTGTGGAATATTTTTTCTACCGTAGAAGAAAGTTTTTGGTGTTTCACTTATTTCAGTTGCGTGCTTAGGCCTCTAATTAAATACTTCTCTGTAGTAATGAATTAATGACACTGATTCCTCACATAAATTCTTGTTAGAACTGTTAGTTTCAGAAGTATGAGACCCTTTTCTTTGAGAAATTTTTGAAAGTACGATGCTAATTGCATATTCAAAAATAAACATCTCTAATATTGTCAGTATGTACTGCAAAATTGAGAGGAAAAAAATAATTTCCGTATAAAATTTTGTGTTTCATTTACCAAATTCCCAGTACGTTTTTGACAGAAAGTATATTTTTCAGAAGATGTTTCAACAAAATTTCAAGTTTGAAGTATTGATATCGTGTCTCTCATTTATTGTTGTTCTTAGGATTAAGTAAATTTTTCATAGAGTTGAGGATTTCCATTTTTTAAGGAATCAGCAAAAATGCAAGTAAAACATCTTCAGAAAAGTAGTAGTTTTCTTTTCTTGTTGCCAATCTCTGAACAGTATCTAAAACTTTTCGTATTCAATTTTGTTTTTGCAGGTTCTCTATTATATCATCTGAAAAATTTAATTTATTATAATATTTTCAAGCTCTATATCTTATGTACTTGATTTTTCACTCATATTTAAACAATAATTTTTCCGAAGATAATTAATATTTAATTCAATAATTTTTAAATTCTATAATGAAAAATTATTTCAGAATTATTACATTCAGTGATGGTCGTGGAGTGAAAATAGTTCTTCAACTAATATAAAATTCTTTTGAATGAATTTGAATTTTCGATTTTGTGCGTAAGTTTCTTGGCGTAATTTATTCTACTTTCAGGGCCCCCGCAACTATATGTGCAAAGTGTGCAATGCACACGGGCGCCATCCTTTAGGGTGGTCTAAAAAAAAATTAAAATAAAAGTTGAGAAATTAAATAGGATTAGGTATAAATACACACGAAATTTTATTAGTATATCATCCAGTTACTGCCGATTCCTATGTTGCGAGAACATGTCAGGCGGCAGTTTCTTGATTTTTCCTGTTCAGACATGAATAACGCCTGGAGCGCTATAAAAGCGATGCATCGCCACAGGCGTTTTCAAATCAGTTAGTTCAATGGACCGTGCAACAAGTGAATGAAAACAATTAATCCTATTAATTTTTACATATAAAGTTATTTTTATTTTGTCAAGTGTGGTGTTGTGTTGTGTAATATTTTGTTTACTACTTTTTTAATTAAGTGCCGAATACCTGCTGACTGCAATTTCAACGGCTTGATTTTTTATGAAATGGTTAGTGTTCCTTCTTTATAATATCAACATTAACCCTTTATAGGATACTGGTTATAATTATTTTTTAGCCAAATATCTTCTTATTAATTGAAATGTCATGAACGAGCTTGAAAAAGTAACTGATTTTATGCATCATTCGCTTAATTTTTATGCTATTGATCTTTTAAAACCATTTTGTAGCATTTTTAAGGGCTATAAGATCACCTTTTTGCCTTTATTTTTGAAGGATTTAAGCTGAAAGGCCTCAAACAAATTGTTTCTCACTCAAATATGCAAACTTTAATCGGCCATATCTTACTTAATAATCTGCCCTATAAAGGGTTAAAAACTATTGGCTACTTAGTTAACTTTTTAAGAATATTTCCTACCTTACCCACATGGTACTCATTATTGTGGTTACTTTAGAAGTTGATTCCTAATTTCCATGAGTAATAATTATTTCTTTGTTTTTTCGGAATGAAAGAAAGAGACCTTCAGGTGCGAAGTTTCGCGAGCAAAAGAAACTAAGACTACAAGAAAGGGGAAAAATGGTCGGATCTTTAAAGCATTTCTTGCAAAATAATCGAGATTCCACGGAGACTATCCATGTTGGTGTGACCGAATCGTCCGAATCTCAAGATTCTAAATCCGTAATATCAATAACCGTGAGTGGACCATCTAAAATTTCAATAGTAACATCAGGTCATACAACAAATGGCGGCGGTTGTAGAAGCAAAACAGCTTCTACTGATGCAGAGCCCGATGAAGCGATGACACCATCCTCGTCTACAGTACTTGAACAATCCACTTCAGGTAATTCAGCTTGAGTAAAAGTTCGGTAATGTCAGCTACCGAAATACCTGCTGCAAGTGACACTTTCTATGAAGGCTGTAATCGATATAATTCCGTCCGACCCCGGTTTGTGGCCCGAAAGAATCACCAATGAGATGGCTAGAATATTGGTTAAACGTGGTCGGCCCTTAATAGACATCAGTTTTAGCTTTCTAGTAATAAAAATAAGAGGAAGTTTTCGTGCAAATACTTTGAAAGAAATCTAGCAAATGGAGAAAAAGTCGAAAGGGCTTGAATTATTTACTCTATTTCTAAAGATTCTATATTTTGTTTTTTAATTTTAGAAACGGAAAAAATACTGTCGAGACGTATTGGAAAGAATTATTACGATTGTTAAGTATTTATCTACACAATGCTTGGCATTTCAAGGTTCTTCTCAATTGCTTTTCGAACATGATAATGGAAATTTTCTAAAAGCTGTTGAGATGATTGCCTCTTTTGATTCAGTGATGAGACAGCACGTTAGCCCAGTTTATATCTCCCAAAAAAATCTGTTAAAATGACTCATGTTGGAGTGCAAATACAGAATGAAATAATTGAATTATTGTCGTCCAAAGTAAGAAATAATAGAAATGGTTCGCAGTTCAAGATATTGTTCAATAATATTAGACTGTACACCAGTCACTAGTCATACTGAGCAAATTAGTCTTGTTCTGAGGTATGTTGTCCTTAACACCACTTCAAAAAAGGTTGAAGTTAAGGAAAGTTTTATTGGGTTTATTCCAATACTGGACTCTACAAGAGAAGGGATATATACATTTGTGATAGAAAATTTGAAAAAATTAAATTTAGAATTAAAACACATTAGGGGACAAGGTTATGATAATGGGACAAATATGAAGGGAAAACATGTTGGGCTTCAAAAACGCATTCTTGATGCGAATCCGAAAGCCCTATTTGTACCTTGTGCGGCTCATACTTTGAACTTAACGGTAAATGACGCTTCTAAGGTGTCAAATGCTACAATAAACTTTTTTTTCGTCATCCACAAAAAGGTGGTTTGTTTTGAGAAAAAATGTCCCCAGGTTAAGTTTAAAGCCTCTAAGTGAGACAAGATGGTTCAGCAGAATTGACGCAATAAAGCCCCTTAAAGTTTATTTAATTAAGGTTTGCGAAAGTCTTCTAGAAGTGGCTGAAGATAATTCCTTTCACATTGATGCAAGACATAAAGCGAGTTCCCGCTTAACGTCTGTACAAAGTTTTCAATTTATTTGTGGAATTATTATTTAGCATGACGTTTTATTTCATATTAATATTGTCAGCAAACAAATGCAAAGTGCTATAATTAATATTAAAGTATGCCAAACCTACCTAAAAAATTTAGTTGAACACTTCCAGCAATATAGATCTGACCAATCATTTCAAGAAATTCTTGTGCAAGTGAAAGAAGTAGCATCCTCTCTCGAAAGTGAAGAAAACTTTCCACCATTACCAACGGTTAGGAGGAAATTTGAACCAAAACTGGTTAAAATTTAAAATTAGTTTTTTCTTAAAAATTATAGATGAAACTATAAGCTCTCTAAAAAACCGATTCGACTTATTAAATGAGTAAGATAATATTTTCGGATTCTTTAGCGACATATTCAAATTAAGTGACAGCGATCTTTTAAAACATTGTTATATTCTTGAAGAGCGACTGGCAGATCAGGATAATAAGGATATAGACTCCAGTGATCTGTTTAACGAAATTAAAGCGTTAAAGTTGTTTTCATTACCTGATGATACTGACCCCTTAAGTATTTTATAATATATATTTGAAAACAATTTAATCTCCACCTTTCCAAACGTAAGCATTTCACTAAGAATTCTTTTTACATTGCCTGCATCTGTAGCTTCTGGCGAGCGATCTTTTTTAAAGTTGAAAATCATTAAAAATTATTTAAGATCGACAATGATTCAAAAAAGATTGTCTGGGCTAACAATATTAGCAAGTGAACAAGAAATTTTTGACGGTATAAATTTTAGCGATGTGATTAATGAATTTGCAACAGAAAAATCTCGGAAAATATCGCTACTACAATAGCTATCTTTTATTTTTCTATTGCACCTAGACCTAGCTATCATTTTTGATTTTGAAACGAAGTTCCCTAGGTATTTGTTATTAGAAATATCTGCATATTTAGATATAAGTAGAAAGTATATATATATATATATATATATATATATATATATATATATATATATATATATATATATATATATATGACAGAGTATAGGTCTACTACCCTGCCTATGCGAGCCGTGACTCCACCCTCGTCTCCAAACCCCGAGGAAGCCACGTTCTAACCCTTCATCCCATCTTTAAGAATTACATCCCAAACCTATCCTACCCAGACATTAGGCAATATTTCTGTTATTTGTTCGTAAAAAATGTGATTTTTAGTTTCAGGTTATATTCTAGTATTTATAAACAATGAGTCAACGTGTCTGTATCCCATTACTTAAGTTAATGTTTTAAAATGGTTGTGAACAAGAACTTATTTTGTTATGATTTTGTTCTGTTTGTTTCATTTTGATATTTTATTCTATAAATAAATATGACTTCTTCAGTTTTTTGTTTTACTTCAAGCACCTACCTACCTACCTCCTACCTTCAAAAAAAAATAAAAAAACATGATCCAAAATGCCTCAAGGGGCACCAAAATCCTTTGTACACAAGCGCCACACGGGGGCCCTGTCTACTTTATAATAATAACACTTTAAATTTAGCGTTGAAATTTATTCATTACCGTATCGTTAGATCTAGTCTTCATATTTTTTGACAAGCTTTGGGCATATGGTAGAAATGTAGTAGAACGGACCAATAGAAATCAGTGAAATTTTGAAAGAGATTGAAGGGAAAAACTGTTTGGGAACCTCTGGTTTAGTATAACTTTTTGTCACTTGTTTATTTCTGAAATTAAATTCATACATTTTATCTTTCATCTCGATTAATGTTGAACAAAGCTGTAGTAATAGCGAAAAATTGAAACGTTTCTGTTTTTATATTTCTAATAAACTTATAGGGCTATGTCACCCAAGAAAGACGCGATAGAAGCAGCTTCGTGAATTTACATCCCAAATGATATTCCCCTGTGTCTTAAACCATATAGCATTTCCCAAAAACCGCAGCAGCCGTAAATCCTTTCAAGCAAATATCCCGCAACTTCCGGTGAGTTATGACCGAAAACTGCAATTTCTGTTATTTTCACTAGCAAAGCGATTCAAGAAATCGCAATAACTGTCCCATTATAATTGTCAACACGCCCTGCACATGTGTGGTCTGAGAAGAAATAGAAAATGAGTTATGGTAACATTCAGTAAGACCTACCGATTCAAAAATAATATATTTCACGGTAGTTAAAAGATCGTATGTCAGCATGTGCCGCAATAAAATTTTTGGTGAAATATTTTTAACCATAATATGCATCTTTTTAGAATATTCGATGTTGTTGAAACAAACATATAAATTTTGTTGACGCTTAACGACTTTAACCTATTTGTTCAACGTCTAATTTCAATTTTGTGATGTGTTTCTAGATCAGACGAACCATTTGAAATTTCATAGATTCATTTTGTTAGAGGAATGATATATGCAAGGTAACTACAAATACACATACTGATAATTAGAACTGAATTATCAAAATTATACGGGGTGTTTAAAAAAGACACGGCAATATTTATGAAATCCTTGCTGAAGTCAATTTATGTTCATATAAACATAGATCCGCAAATACTTCGCAAATACAATTTACAGAGTGTTAAAGTTTAATCGAAAGATTCAGTTAAATTTGAATTTTTCGTAAACCGCTTGAGGTATTTTGGGGGTATCCAAAACTTTAAGAGGCGCATAATTTTCTATACGAAGCAATATTGAGTGCTCACCAGTATTGCTCCCGGAAGAAAAACTTTTGAATGCATTCATCGACGCCTATATGAAGAAGGCACATTAAGACGATATGGAAGAGCAGCAAGACCAAGGGAAGTAAGAATGGTAGATCTGGAAAATGAGGTTTTCCTGTGTTGACAATGTCTCAATGTCTTCACAAATCTGTGGCTGGAAGTCTTCTCTCATGAAACTGACACTTCCAAAACAAATAAACCTGCAACGTCAAAACATATAACCACTAGATATCGGTACTTACCATTTCGTGGATAAATTGAGTCAAATGAAGTGTTTATCTGAGGATAGTATACGACAGTTTCGAGTGAGATTTATTTGATGTTTTCAATGATTGCATTCACCAAAGAACAATAAAAATATCAAAAAGAATTAAACCTAAAAAGAGAGTCCAAAGATACTTACCTTAAGACACCAAATAGAAGCTGCGAAGACTATAGCATCAGTGAGAGTGATCAGGTTCCATATGGGCTTGTAAGGTCACTCAAAAAAGAACTTAAACTACAAGTAGAAAGTCAGATTAGAGCAAAAGATGGCAGAAAAATCTCAGATTCAAACAGCAAGAGTAGTACTATTTGGAAGATAATTAAATCAAACACAAACTTCAAACATGATAGTACATTTGACAGTAACCTAACAGCAAATCAATTGAATGAATTTCTAGTAGAAATTGGAGAGAAACTTTCGAAGGATATAAAAACTAAAACCCATATTAGTGAACAACTGCTAACAAATAAAATCATTTGTCAGACCAGTTCAATAATACTTTTATGTTGGTGCTGGTACTACTGGTTAACTCTCTACTCATTTTCATCTTGACATAAGAGATTGCAACTTTATCTTGGTCGTTCCACAGCTAGGGCGAAACAATATTGCCTGATATCGTTTTGCGACTATATGTAGATGTTGGTAAAACTCAATTAAAAATATATATATATATATATATATATATATATATATATATATATATATATATATATATATATATATATATATATATATATATATATATATATATATGCAAGTAAAAATCTACTTCAGCAATTTATTTTGAAGTAAACAGGGTATCCCAACTTTCTATGAAAAGATCTTAGGTGGTTTTTTCAGATTGGAAGACCACTACTTTTTTGTTGAAGATTCAAGAACGTCCTAATATGCTATAATGTATTCAAATAATGATTTTTTTTGCAAAGTAGTTTCGTCAAAATATTTTTTTTTCCGCAAAAATTCATGAAAATAGCCTCTCACATCATCGCATGCTCCTTCGGCCAGACAGAATGAATACTTTTTTCCTTTCGTGTTCTTATTGCCCCAGGATAGCTTTATTGATGAATTGAAATAGATTATCCTCATTTTATACAGGAGTGACTAAAAAAATTATTGAACATTGTACTTTTAAAAATATCATATGTTGATGTTTTCAAATGGAACACCCTGTATTTTATCAATCATGTCAACGCATAAAATATTGTGCCATATTTTTGCAGAAGTAACCTCATCTTTATCTTCGACCATTTTCGAAATAATAAAAAATGAACTGAAATAATAAAATCAGAGGTTGCGAAAGAAGAGTTTATTAGTACATATCATTATACTTGATCAGAGAAAAGGAGATATTTTAAGGTACTCGTGTATGAAATACCTAATAGATTGGTTTTTGGTGAGATGATCTACGAGATGTTCAATGTTTCTTTATAGACACAACTCAATCCTTCTGAGAAAAGACCGTTGAACTCCCGACAACATTTGCGGATTATCTGACTGAAAGGCGTCGACTATTCTCTGTCTCATATCCAACTATGTTGTAGATGGAATCTGGTAAACGATGCCCTTAATATAACACCACAAGAGAAATCTAGACTTGTAAGGTCCGGAGACCTAGCTGGCCATCTAACAGGACCATCACGTCCTATCCATTTGTTTGGAAATACATGATTCAAATGCTCCCTAACCTGATGTGAGTAATGTGCCGATTCTCCATCCTGTTGAAACCACAAATCTTGTCTTATATGCTCTGGTACATCGGCAAGTAACATTAGTAGATGATTTTGCAGAAAATCTACATACATTTCAGTATTGAGGTGCTCGTTGATTATTGATTGATTAAATATCCATCTACTATAGCGGGCCATACATTCAAGGACCAACGATGCTGGTGATCTATTTGTCTTATGGTGTGGATTTTCCGTGGCGTAATAATGAAAGTTGTGCCTGTTAACAAGCCCATTCTTGTGGAAAGTTGCCTCGTTCGAGAAAAAACTCTGCTAAACATATTTGGATTTTCCGCTATTTTGTCACTTGCCTAATTGCAAAAATTGATTCGATTTTCATAGTCTTGATTGCTCAGTTCCTGATGCAGCTGTACATGATATGAATGAAATTTATTCACTTTCAAGATTCCATGGACGGAAGTTTGACTTATATCTGTTAACTGAGAAATTTCTCTTTGGCTTTTATATAGGTCCTCTGTCACTGTCAACAACACTGATAACTGGTTGTCTTCAACTGTAGCAGTTTTTGGTTTTTCATGTTTTTTGTAAGCGATATTACCCATTTCGATAAATCTAATTAGAAGTTTTTCAAAGCATCTTGCATCAGGATGCCTCCTATCAGGAAACCTTTGTGCATAAACTCTACTTGCCAACAAAGAATTTCTATCACACTCACCCAGAATAAAAATCATATCTACCATTTCGTCTTTGGAGAACTTCATGGCAGTCAATTGAAAAAATTGGGTTCAAACCTCACTTTAACAATGCTGAATAACGAACCACTGATAAGTTCACCATGTAAAATGCTGAATATGATATGTCCGGATACCTGACAGAAGGCACAAATAAAAAAATGTCAACACATACCTCGATTTACGTTTTAATCATCTTGATGTTATCATTCGTTAAAAGAATTATCTTGTTTAAGTTTCATTTTTTACTACTTGAATCATAACAGAAAAAAAACTTATGTGCGAATAATGATGCATGTTGATGAGTTTGATACGGTTTGTAGAATTTTCATCAAAATATTTACAAATAATCAAATATTTCGGAAATGATAAAGATAAAATGGTTTTTTCTGCAAAATATAGCACAATATTTCATGCATTGATATGAATAATAAAATACAGGGTGTTCCATTTGAAAAAATCAAGATATGATATTTTTAAAATTACAATATTCAATAATTTTTTGAGTCACTCCTGTATAAAATGAGGATAATCTATTTCAATTCATCAATAAAGCTATCCTTGGGCAATAAGAAAATGATGATGTGGGAGCCTATTTTCATGAATTTTTACGGAAAAAAAATATTGTGACGAAACTACTCACCAAAAAAACTTATTACTTAAAGACATTATAGCATAGTTTAGGCCGCTCCTGAACCTTGAAGAAAGAAGTGTCTTCCAATCTGAAAAAACCACCCTAGATTTTTTTATAGAAAATTGGGACACCCTGTTTACTGCCAAATAAATTGCTGAAGTAGATTCTTACTTTCTAAATACAATACCGTTCGAAGAAAAATGAAATCTTCGAGAGTGTACGAGCTACAGAACACCGCACCACTGGTGAATCATCCAGTATAGATATACACAACAAATCTATATGGAATCACACGATATTTTGAATATTACCTCAGGGATTTTGGAAATTTCGAAGGATTGTTAGAATTGATACTTTTTGAGATATTTCAATTGAAAAAAATAAATTAAAGCTTATTTTAAGAAAGAAACAAATGAAAGAAAATAAAAGACTCCTTCAGCATGTAGTAAAAAAATTGAAAATAGTTTTCTTAAGCTTGAATCCGTATAGGCATGCTTTGGATTAGGTTTTCGACCTCCTCTGAGGTGATATTCTGCCATTCTTCTATAACGGCTTGAATGAGCTGTTGTGGGGTACTTGTATTATCGCACGATCTAATTTTCCTTTTGAGATTATCCAATAAATCTTCTATAGGATTTAGGTCTGGAGATAATGTCACGCGAGGTTGCTGGTATGCGGAGGAGCATTAGCTTGCATAAAAGTGAAATTCTCACCGTGGGCAGCTCGACAGAATCTCACTACGGCTTCCAGCACTAGGTCCATGTCATTTCTAGACAAAACTCTTTCCAGGGCTACATCGTGCCTATGGGCATGCCGTAGACTCTTCGGAAAGACCTGGGGACTACAGCCAAAAATAACCTACTGGTTATACACAGCGGTTATAAGACCCATTGTCACATATGCATCGTTAGTATGGTGGACGAAAACATCAGAAATAACTACGCAAAACAAGCTGCAAAAACTTCAGCGGCTTGCGTGCTTGGGCATAACAGGTGCTATGAGAAGCACCTCGACTATTGCCCTGGAGGTAATCCTAAATCTCCCTCCTCTTCATATAAAATTGAAAAAGGAGGCGTTGATGGTGGCATTACGGCTCCAAGGTACAAAAAACTATTACCTGGTGATCTGAAGGGACATCTGGGGATTCTGGGTTACATAGCGCCAGAAATCTTATCACAACCATCGGATATAATGCCGCTTAAGTTTGATTTTCACACACCCTTCGAAGTGGTCATAGAAGACCGCACCAACGTAAAGGGAAAAAATAATCAATTAGACCAAAAATCCTCCATTTGGTACACGGACGGATCAAAAACGATTGATGGAACAGGAGCAGGCATATATGAACCCAGGTACTCTTCATCAGTGCCTCTGGGCTCTACTCCCACAATCATGCAAGCAGAAACACTTGCTGTAAACCTTTGCTACCAGGAAGGACTACGAAGGAAACTCAAAGGGGCAAAGATTTACATTTTAACGGGCAGTCAGGCAGTAATAAAAGCTCTAAACTCTTACAGTTATCGGAGCATCTCTGTCTGGGAATGCCGTAAATCCTTGAAGCAACTTGCTGAGGGGAACAAACTTTTCCTGTGGTGGGTGCCTGGCCACGAAGGCATACAAAGAAATGAAGCCGCTGACGAACTGGCCAAATCAGCTGCTGGAATCCCACACACCGGACCTGAACCGTTCTGTGGTTTAAGTAAGCCGCACAGATGACAGGAACTGGAACGATGGGAAGAATCTAGCAAAAAATAATACTGGAGGAAAACTCCAGGCCAAAGGCAAGCGAAAAAGTTCATTGACTATTCGCCAAAGAAGACAAAACAGCTTCTCGATCTCTCTAGGGACGAGTTGAGGATCATAACAGGCCTCCTTACTAGACACTGCCCACTGAGATACCATCTCAATAAAATGGGCAAATCGGAAACATGCAGAATGTGTAAAGAGGGGATGAAACTGCCGAACATATTCTTTGCAGTTGCATCGCAACTGTCCGTCGAAGACATATACACTTCGGTGGCAACAAACTAGAGCCACACGAAGTAAAAGCGAAAGCTCCAAGGGAGATTCTTAATTATGTAAGAAATCTAGACCTACAGGGAAATGAATAAGAAGGGTTACGAACAAAAGATCAATTTGGTCGCAGTTCGGAAAGGCTTGCAAAGCCAATCGACCCTCACGAATGTAATGTAATGAATGTAATGTCATTTCTAGCTGTTACTCTTACAGGAAAGAAAATCAAATCTGTTTTGCCTCCCAGCATGATGCCACCCCAAAACATCACACTGCCATCTTAGTATTTCGGAATTTGTATTGCTGCTCGGAGTCTAGCTTATCTTTCACAACCGGCGGTCATCTGATCGAACACCAATTCTGGTCGAAAAAATAACGTTTCACCAATTCTCAATATTCAAATTTTGGTGCTAGATACACGAATCAGGTATGCTAATTTTTTGTTGTCTGGTTAGCTCTGAAGAGTTCCAGAGTTCCTTAGGAGTTTAAGGGCCTTCTGCTGTATAAACCCCTTGAACTAAGTCTTTGACGTATCGTTTCGACTGATACACTGATGCCTGTTGCTTCCAGAAATTCCCTTTGGAGTATGGGGTGCGACGCACTAGGGTCTCTTCTTGCAATTTGGCATAAAAAGCGGTCTTGTTCTTCAGAAGTGATCTTCCTACGACTTTTTCTAGGCCTATTTTTCAGAGATTATAGCTCCACGTATAGAGAGTAGGTTTTTAAAATCACCCCTTGTGATACCCCCATTGTGGCAGTTATATTCATCTGTGTCACCCCTTCTTCAATGAGAGCAATTATTCGACCCCTCTGCACATCGGACAATACAACGTAAGGCATTTTCATTTTTGATTATAGGCTTTCTTAAATTTTGAAATTCACAGTTTCAAATCTCAGAGACGACTGAGTACAATATCCCCAACATGTGGTGATAATTCAACATTTCTTATCATACTGTCCAGTTTTTTACAACAAAAAAACTTCATTCTTCCCAAATAGTCAAAGATCCATGGTTAAAAACAATCCATAATGGGAAATACTGAGTGATTCCATATAAATTTGGTTATATATATATATATATTATATATATATATATATATATATATATATATATATATATATATATATATATATATATATATAGAGCATCTGCTCCGATAGCGTGAAGTACTGCTCAACCCTGAAAAGAAAACTGAGTTTAGCAGAAGCAGATTTGGCAATGGCTGCCAGATGGTCATGCCAGCAAACTCTGATGTTAACTGTGATGTCTAGTAGGTGCAAGTTCGTTTCTGAGGAAATCGATGTCCTTACATGATTAGATGAGATTCTCCAGCAGTAACTTTTCTGGAGAACGTTGTTGATTATATCTGAGTCGCGTTAAAATGAACCAAGTTCAATCGGCCGCACTCTTGGACGCTCTATGTAGACACGGGGTGTTTCGGAGTGTCGGTCCATCGAAATGGGAATAGTTTTTATGACAATATGCACAATGGTCCTTCCAGAAAAGTCTTATCCGCGAATAGTGAAAACGCGAATATACTTAGGAAGCTCGTATAAGGAACTTTTACTATATTAGATTTTTGGATTTGTTTCCGTCTAGGTCATTTACATAGTAGCTCTGTGAATTGACCTAAAGTAGTTTCACCCACTTTTAATCCAGTGTTGTAGATTATTTTTAAATTAGTCCACCCTTTTATATTTGTCTAACGAAGACCCGAAATGCTTTACAAATATAGTAAATAAATGTAAATCGAATTATCTTTTATTCATCACCAATGAAATTAACCGAATAAATGTTGGCAGTTCTATGACCCTTGTCATGTTAGTCCAATCTTTTTACTCAAAATGTTCAATTTATATTATCATGTTATCAGACACAGTTTCACGAACTAACCGACAAACAACTGACGCCAAAAAGTCGGCGAAGTAAAAACAATAAAACCTAAATTTCTGAAGCGTATAAATAATAAATGTACATTCAATCCCTATTTCTTAGTGTACATAAAAGCAGCAGTATAAATAGAATCGAAATTCTATCTTTCTACGCGTTCTTTATTCGAAATGTGGATTTCGCTGAGGATGTGGGCTATTCGTTGTGGTTGCACCACCCAAAATCCTTCGTTTAACTCAACATCACACATAAAACTTAACGTGTTATTAAATACATCTTGTCTTTGATAGGTTGCGGTTTTTAAACATTCTCATTTTGTGTCGAATTAACGATTCAAGCCGTTTAACGAGGTGTCGGACCACCCGCGTAGAGAAAACACCATTAAATGCTGTAGGAGTCTTACAATTACCGGCCAGAAAACGGCGATGACAGCGTCGTAGGTTAGAAATCGTAGCAGGTATTGTAATTGGATTAGTCTTGAGAATTATTTATCATATTTTTCGAACGACTGTCTTTTTCGCAAATTTTTCTTTAGATTGGAAGTTCCACGAAGGATAATATTGGGCGATGGTTATTGGGTCCATAATGATTCTAAAACATCTATAGATCATATAGGCATCACTTGGAAGACTCCTTTTCATGACCTCGTTTCCTATGTAAAATCTTTTCTTAGATTTATTTAGACATATAAGAAGTATGATTGTTGAAATATTTTTCTGCTGGTTTTCTTTTTCCATTGTTACAGATTCCTGTCCCAAACCCCCTTTCTTTCACCCTTGTCTTCGTTTGGAAATCATGGAATGCAAGAGAGAATGAATCGGCTAAGCAGAAAAATCTTTGGTACTCTTTATGTACACACGACACTAACACAACATAAACAGACAAGCTATTGTTAGTGCAATAGCGACAGGGAAACGAGTTTTTTCCTCAGGTATTTTCACTCGTTCATTGAATCATATACAAGATAGTATGGTTCCCCTGTTACATTTCCTGAGGTCACACTTGTGTTTTTTCTGACACACATTTTAATCTAAACGTTTGTTGTTTGTTTCATCTTTTAACGATATGCTCGGGAACTTAGCCCATTTACACAGTGGACCTACAGCTTATAGCGGATTCCGAACCACTCTCCTACACCGTGCAATGATAATTGCAACTACAAGGATTACAAGTTATCTGGTCTTCGGAAATTCATGCCTTCTTTATGCGACTCTTTCCAAGTATCACTTTTTTGTTCAAGGACAACATCCATAACTTGAACCCGGATTCGAACCAGGCACCTCGGCTAAGCATATTCTTACATACTTGCTCACTAACCGTGCAGCTACCGAGGTGGTTAACCTAAACGTATTTACTACACTTTGACGTACAGGTGAGATTTGTTTTGTTTATAATAGTTTGAAAAGCCACCATTCTTCTGTGGCGGCTTGGATGAGCTGTTGTAGGGTTCTTGGATTATCCTGGCGCGATCTAATTTTCCTTTTAAGATTATCTCATAAATGTTCAATTGGATTTAGGTCTGGAGAGCAAGCTGGCTAGTCCAAAATAGCGATTCCCTCTGTTTCAAGATAATGTCGCGCGAGGTTACTGGTATGCGGAGGAGCTTTATCCCGCTTAAAACTGAAATTCTCACCAAGAGCATCTCGCCAGAGGCTCCTGCACTAGGTCCAAGTAATTTCTAGCCGTTACACTCACAGGCAACGAAATGAAATCGGTTTTGCCTCTCAGCATAATGCCACCCCAAAACATCACACTGCTATCTTAGTATTTCGGAATTTGTCTTGCTGCTTGGAGTCTAGCTTGTCTTCCACCCCTTAAAACCCGAATACGGGGGTCATCTGACCGTACACCAATTCTGGTCTAATCCGAGAAAAGAATATTTCGCCAATTCTCAATATTCCAATTTTAGTGCTCGATACACCAATTAAGTCTGTTAATTTTTTGTTGCCTGGTTAGCTCTGGAACTCTTGAGGACCTTCTGCTGTACAAACCCTTTGAACGAAGTCTTTGACGTATCGTTTCGACTGATACACTGATGCCTGATACTTCCAGAAATTGCCTTTGGAGTATGGGGTGCAACGCACTAGGATCTCCTCTGGCAATTTGGCACAAAAAGCGGTCTTGTTCTTCAGGAATGATCTTCCTACGACTTCTTCTAGGCCTATTTTGCAGAGATTGTAGCTCCACGTATCGGGCGTAGGTTTTTGAAATCACCCCCTATGATACCCCCATTGTGGCCGCTATATCCCTCTATGTCACCTCTTCTTCAACGACAACAATCATTCGACCTCTCAGCACATCAGACAATCCATCGTAAGGCATTTTCAATTATGATTATAGTTTTTTTTTAATTGAAATTCACAGTTTCAAATCTCAATAACGACTGAGTACAATATCCCGAACATGTGGTGATAATTCAACATTTTTTATCATACTATCAAGTTTTTTTACAACAAAAAACTTCATTCTTCACAAGTAATTAAAGATCCATGGTTAAAAACAATCGGTAATGTGAACTACCGAGTGATTCCATATAAATTTTGTTTGTGTAGTATATTACTTATCATCGCTTCGCTTACTTCCTACTACTCTCATCTTGCTCGCTTACGCACTTATAGGGAAGAGTTGGATGATACCTAGGACGGGAGGACTTGGACCAATAATTAAGAAACTGATTGATGTTTGAACAAACATAATTCAGTTATTAGTAAAACATTTATTCAAGTATACATACCGTATAACAAAAACTGAATTTAAATATTGTAACATTTGAATTTGGAAGGCTTTTACTTGGTAAAATTCCATTATCAATAATAAAAAGAAGTACTGTGTTTTAAGGAATTTTACTTAATAATTGCGATTCGTAAGGCGTTTCACTACACCGCAGCTTCTTCAGACGAAGAAGCTACGGTGTAGTGAAACGCGTATATATAATATTCGATGTCATAATATTAGTAGCATAATATTATTATCTATATACTTTCTCACAAACAGCAGCTTACGTATTCGTCCGATTTCGGAGCATTTCGTCTCGATCCGTGCGAGCTTCGTACAGTCATTAACATACACGTTAAACGAACGCTCGGCCAAGCTACATGGTAGGCGGAGTGGGTTTAGATTAGTCACCGCGCTCAAAACCCGCGATAAAAGCTATGCATCATCATCATCATCACCAGCATCTCATCATCATCCTCTAGACTGTTGTGTCCACTGCTGAGCAATTACTGGTTCTATAAACTTATTTTCAATATCTGATTGACTAACTTGCCTGTATTCTTCTTCAATGATTGGATCAGCAGTTAATATATCTTCGTTGTCGAAAATATGAGGATTCAACGGGTATATCCTAGTCACTTCAAATCCCTTGACGGTCTTTTCCATCGTAGCTACTTGAGTATAAAATTTATTAAACATTGAAGAAATGGTATGTGTAATTTTTTCGAATAGATGAATTTTCATGAATAAATCATACTCACGATAATATGCTGATTTTAATGGGCCACAAAATGTTACATCGAATGGTTATACCTTATGTCTTCTCCTATCAGTAGAAATAGTGTAGAAGAACAATTTTAGGTATACACTCCACACAAAAATTGTCGCATCGTAAAAAAAGTAGGGCTTTTACGACAATACTATATAAACTTTTAGGTTAGTCATTCAGGAGTCGCTAGGTACGTTTCAGAAGTGTAAAATAAGAAAATATTATTCAAAAGAGATAATTTTATGATGGAAAATATCAACAATTTTCGAGTTAATGAAAAATTAAAAAATTCTACCATCTTCAAACATTCGCGAAGAGACCAATCAACTAGCATCGAATGGTTACTAATCATTCTCAAAATCGAGTGTTTCCTCCCCGGGCTCTAATTACTGCCAGTATACGTCTCGGAAGCCCCTCAAACAAATTTTAGATGTACTCTTGAGTCACTGAGTTCCAAATTTCAGGAAGCAGATTTTCTAATTGTTGGAGTGTTCTACAAGGCATCCTACGTTGCTGAATTTGCCACCCCATGTTGTCCCAAACATGTTCTATGGGATTCAAGTCGGGACTACTCTAGCTACATGAGGCCGAGCATTATCATGCATATAAATGAAGTTTTCGCCAATCAATGGGCCAAAGGGTACAACATGGGTTTCAAGGATATCTACGATGTATCTGGCCGCTGTCATTCTTCCATTATTCACTGGGACTAACTCAGTTCGACCATGGAAAGAAATGCCTACCCACACCATTACTGAGCCCCCTCCGAAGTTTTCGGTTTGCCGGATATTGCATTGCTGATACCGTTCCCCAGGTCGTCTGTATACAGGCATGCGTCTATCATTTGATACTAGACAGAACCTGGACTCGTCGGAAAAGTGAAAATTCGATCATTCTGGAATATCCCAATTTGCATGTTCTCTCGCAAACTGAAGTCTTGCAACTCGATGCTCTCTGGTGAGACGCGGGTCAGTAGAAGCCACCCTTGGTCTGATATCGTCTTCTTTGAGCCTGTTTCTAATAGTTTGCAATGAAACATGCACATTTTTAGAAAGTGCATGTTCATTTTGTAGCATTATAGCTGCACAGTGCTGAATTGTTAGTGCAGTTAAACGAAGCCAACGATCATCAACTGGTGTTATCCGATTTCTTTCCTGTCAGGCCCTTCTTCCATATTCCCCTGTTTGGTGGTACCGATTAATTGCTCTTGAAATAGTGCTTTGGTTAACATTCAACAAGTAACGTTGGCTTCGCCACTCCTCTAGAAGTGTTACAATTCTTACCACTCAAATAGCGTCCAGGACGTTCAGCAGCCATTACAATAAATTCAAAGATACGAAAATCAACAAGACACAGAAAACTTGCATTACTTTAGCGTGAAAACTGAAGAGAAATTGAATGAATACTGATAGTCAAATAAACTCATTCTTGTTTCAGACGTGTTTGAAATCATATGGAAACAAATGTTACTACATAGATAAAATATTTTTCACCTCATATGTTCAAAAACATATGTTGACAAAGAAACTGCGATGGAGCTGCTTAATCGATTGTGGAATTCAGAATACCAGGTGATGCGACAATTTTTGTGGTGTGTATATTAACCAATGGTTCATTCTTGAAATTTCCTCTTGAGAAGCTTAAAAAAATAATTTTGTCAATCTAGAACCGTATTTGGCCCCTACGTGCGCTTGTGAGTTTAAATGGTAAAACTAGCAAGACGCGTCTTATGAGAGAAATGTCACATCAGCAGCAAGCAAAAGCAATAAAGGAGGATGCGTAAATAAGTAAATACGTATGCCCTAGAAATTCGAGTGTTTATTTGTAATATGTGTGAACTACTGTGAACATTAAATGTTACACAAATAATGACAACACAGAGTTGACTCTGTGTAAAGGCGAATATTAAATATTTATGTCAGCTCGCTTCATCGAAAAGCATTACTCTCTATTTGCTGTTGCTACTCCTAGCATTCTTCCATGTCGTCTCTGATTTAATTAAATATTCAATTGTTCCCACACAAAATGTACCCATGTGAGAGACTTCTACTGTTATTTTACATCTACATTAGTAGATTATATTTTCTTGGAAGATACAGTCACGAATCTATGAATTCATATCAAACCTCATGCAATCTTCTTCTCATTGCTTTGTTAGATATGACTGTTCCAAGCGAGCTCTAAAAGTGTTTTAGACGTGGGAAGTACTTTTTCGTTACGCTCCACAGCTTATGTATGTTGGTGCTACATTTGTTAGATAACGATTGCAGGCAATAGTCAATACACTCTTCTTTTATTTTATGCAAACGATATAACTTAAACTCGACAAATTTGAAACTGATCAAACCAGTACTCCGAAAGATGGTACAACTACATTATTTTGTAATGATTTTTCTTCGTCTAGAATAATTCGGGCGCCAATTTTTGTTTGCCGAGGTTTTATACTCGAGGAAAGGGATCTGTTACATCTTTCCTTCTAGATCTGGCCCTTGTAAGCTGCAGTTGAAGAAGAGTTCCTTGTTATATGTCAATATTTTCTAGTGCTCTCACTGGTTGAGTGGAAAAGTAGCCACGACTAAACTTCGCCAGTGTAGAACACTATTTGTACACTTTGTAGGTACAGTAAATAAAGACGATTTATTATTATTTAT
The DNA here is from genome assembly GCA_013387265.2 of Cryptolaemus montrouzieri. Lineage (NCBI taxonomy): Eukaryota > Metazoa > Arthropoda > Insecta > Coleoptera > Coccinellidae > Cryptolaemus > Cryptolaemus montrouzieri. The sequence continues at coordinate 1,504,792 of JABFTP020000165.1, forward strand.
TATCGTGGACTTATGTACAATCTCAGCTGTTAGCTGGATATAATTCACCTTTCCTAGATTCAGCAATCAAAGGGAATAGGCTCGATTACAATAAACTTGCATAAATTTCCTAGCTATCCTACAAGTATTAAGAATTACAGCTTTCTGCATTTCTATATAGGTATTCTTATGCAATTCTAATTTCTTAAGGTTATCATGTAAAGTTTTGGGTATTAACCCAGTCGAGGATACGATGACAGGAACAATATCTATTTTATCGAGGTGCCACATCTGCTTGATCTCAATAGCAAGGTCTGTGTATTTGGACTTTTTCTCCTGGAACTTATTCAGCACGTTGTTATTATTCGGTATGGCGACATCCACCAGCATTGCTGTTCTGGATCTCTTATCATACACCACTATGTCCGGCCTATTATTCGTCACCATTCTGTCAGTGATAACAGGCCTATCGTAGTATAATCTGATAGAGTCATTTTCCAATACGGGCACCGGTTGATACTTGTAATATGGCTGGGAGGTATTCAGAAGTCCTTACTTGTGTGCAAGTTTCTGATGGATAATGTTGCACACTTGATTATGCCTGTGAAGATAGTCCGTATTGGCCAGTTGTTTCTCCACTTATCTATTTGTAATGTTTCCTCCTTAGTAATAAATTTTTTGTAGTTGTTTGTAGCTATCACTTGGTCTTGAATGGCCATAAGGAATCCTTCTGTTTCCGCGAATAATTGTTCTTTCATCAACCATTTGTTGGAGGCTTCTTTGTCGATGTGTGGTTGATTAATCTCATGGTGATGTCGTCCATGCAATTCCTTTCTTGACCATTGCTCTAGTTATTCAGTATCTGATAGGAACGGTAGATTCAGCAGATCATCTCTGGTAGCAAGATTTAGAGGTGTATATCCCTTATCAGCCAACGATACCACTCTATGGAGGTCAGAAGTGAGAGCTTTTGCAGAAAAGAATTCTCTGAGATTTTTATCTTTTCGGTGTGTAAATTGACAACATCTATTAATCCGGGTTCTCCTTCTTTCCGCTTCAAAGTTGTTCGTATCACAGACGATTTTGGATGATGATTGTTGTACGTTGTCAGCATCATCCAGTTCTGTCTTAGTCCATATGATTATTCCAAATGAGTAAAGTAACAATGGAATGGCATAGGTGTTAATTGCCTTGACTAGATTCCCCGAGTTCAACATTGATTTCAGCACAGTCTTCAGACGCTGACTGTATTCTGAACGAATCTTCTCCTTTGATTGTTTTTGGTCTAGCAATCTGGCTTGTTAGTATCCTAGGTACTTGTATGTTTCGCCATCCCTCATGCACTGTATAATATCACCGTTTGGAAGTTGTGTTTCATCATCTATGACTTTCCCTCTTTGAATGTTCAGAGTCTTACATTTTTCAATCCGGAATTTCATATGAACATCTGCCGAGAATTCATTATTATTAATATTATTATATAAGACGTTAGCGATAACCAAGAAAGTCAGTTTCCAAGTAGGCTTAAGCGCTTGCTAACAGGAAAAGAAACTTCAGTTTCGCTATGGTTTGAAAAATCTTACTCGTGTGGTAATTCGAAATTTACTCGAGCGATTGACTATTCCTGATACCTTCAGCAATATTCTAGTGCTCGGAGAATGTAAAAATAGTTTGCATCCAAATCTAACCTTACTTTGATAGCAATTGACATATGAAATCTCGGAAAATCAAGAAAGCTGGAATGGCTCGAAAACAAAGGAAGAAGCTGCGATCTGTACTCTTTAATGATTTTCCCTCGAAAATCGGGACGGAGGTGCAGTACTGCACATAGCAGTCCTAGTAAAACATCAAAAATGAAACGCCCTGTATAGTTATCTCCTTCCTTTTGTACGCATTAATATAGTTCATATTAATGATAATTTATTGTCTTTCAACCATAATATATCATCCAATCTGCTTACTTTGTAAGGTGTAAGACATATATACAACGCAAACTCAAGAATTCACATGAATTCTTTCAAAGTGTTAAAGTACTTTTTATTATTGCCTTCAAAAGGTTTATGCCGCATACAGCTGATTACATGTTATATCAAATTGTCTGATGATCCAACTAAAATAAACTCATTGAATAAGCCAGTCAACAAAAGAAAAGAAATCCGCTTAGTGCATTTTCAGCAGTTATATTTTTCTTTTATTACATTTCCTAAGAAACTGCATCATACTCATATTGATTAGTGTGTCAATCTTCATAGGTAGTTGAAGTCTGATTTTCCATAATCTATATATACAAAAGAAAGTCATGTTAGTTACACTATTTATAAGTCAAGAACGGCCGTACAGATATGGCTGATAATAGGTGAGGAGGTAGCTTAGAGCCAGGAGACGGACATAGGATACTGTTTATCCCGTTCGACAGCGTTCCCGTGTGACTTGGACGTATGGATGAGAATTTGATGTTTGTAAGAAATCAATATTAAAAAAGTGGAGTGAACTATAAAAAGAAAAAAAGGAAAAAAGGAAGTTTATGATACTTTAATGAAGGCAATCGATGTTGAAAATGGTGGTTTATATTTCCTAGGTGACCCTGATTCAGTAGTTTTAGTTGCGATATCCAACAAAGCGGTTGCAGTTGCTTCTTCTGCAGTAGCAGCCACATTGTTAGAAGGATGCAGCATGGCTCATTCAGCATTTAAATTACCGTTAAATCTTCAAACTATTGAAGAACAAACGTGTAATATTGCAAAACACTCAACAATGGCCCAAGTTTTATCGGCATCGAAAGTCATCATCTGGACGAATGCACAATGTCGCATAAACGTGCATTAGAAGCACTTAACCGAACAATGAAAGATTCACGCAATGACTCGAGATGTTTTGGAGGAGCAATGATTTTACTGTCTGGAGATTCCCGCCAAACACTGCCTGTAATTCCAAGATCTATGGCTGCCGACGAATCAAACGCTTGCCTCAAATCGTCGAATCTATGGCGCTATGTGTAGAAACTGCAGCTGACAACAAACATGAGAGTTACATTGCTTAATGATACGTCTGCTGAAGATTTCTCGGAGCAATTGCTGACTATCGGTAATGGTCAAGTACCTGTCGATGAATCGAGCGGATTGATATCATTTCCAAATAATTTCTGTAATTTTGTCTCATCAAAAGACGAACTTATCAACAATGTATTTCCAAACTACATAATTAAAACTACAAAATAATCATTGAGTGAACAATGCATTCAGCGGCTAAGAGTCTATTGATGACCTGAACTACAAATGAAAATGAAGACCAACTAACAATTGATTTTTTAAACGCCTTGATGTGCCTGGCTTACCAACGCACAATTTACGCCTACAGGTTGGCTCCGTAGTAATCATGCTTCGAAACATAAACCAACCAAAACTGTGCAACGGTACGCGTTTGGTGGTTAGAAAATTGATGAACAATGTAATTTACGCGACGATACTGAAAGGAAAATCCAAAGGTGAGGAAGTTCTCATTCCAAGGATCCTGATGATCCCAACCGATTGCCGTTTGAATTCAAAAGACTTCAATTTCCGATCCGTTTTGCATTTGCCATGACCATCAACAAATCAAAAGGCCAATCCTTAAAAGTTTTTGGTTTGAATCTAGAACATCCATGTTTTTCCCATGGTCAATTATATGTGGCATGTTCACGGGTCGGAAGACCATCTGCGTTGTTTGTTTTTGCGCCTGATAATAAGACAAAAAATGTCGTGTATCACAGGGTACTTAAGGGAAGAGCAACCTATGTACTAAAATACATAAATAATAATGAACGACTAATGTAGGTACTTAATTTTTTGTTGTATTTTCTTATCTGCTTATTTATTGCCTTTAAGGCGGAACAGAGTTCACCGGGTCAGCTAGTTTATAATAAAACTCTTTCTTGTGTTGCTGCAAAAACTTACATTGCCAAAGAATATTTTCGATTGTTCCTTCGTTTTCCTGGCACTCGAAAATTGGAGCGGTTTTAATGCTAACACGCTTTTTGATTATAGTGATCTCAAGGTGATATGTTGTCCCTATAAAACTACATACAGTATGTTTTTCATCTAATGCGACTGACCTGAAGAATTTTGAATTTAGTTTGAGTTTAGGCGTTAGTGTTGAATTATTTTAAATATTGGCGATGATATCAAGGTAGCAAATTTAGCTAAACGATCTGCCTGTTCAAATATACATTTATGAGCCGGATCTATTAAAATTATATTCGAAGCACTTATCGCGCAAATATCTTCGAATTGCTGCATTGAATCACTAAATGATCTTAAATTCGAAGAAGAGCAATGAAAAGCTTAATCCTCAAATATCTATGTCCTCTCTAATAAAACATTTCATAGAATATCTGAATGATCTGGTACTCGAGTTCATTAGATTGTTAACATTGTTTAATGGTATAAGAAGGTATCAAAATTTCGCTTTACATAAGTACAAATATGAGTATATACATACTAGTTGAGAATTTCATATACTAAATACACCTGCGATACTTTTTGATACTCTGTCACAGTTACCAGAATGTCTCAGGACAACAATTCCATAGTTCTTGAGGAAGAAGTCAATAAAAATAAATTTCAGATATGTTAAATGAAAATTAGTTTTTTCAAACGAATTAAAACATTCAATGAATAGCATGCAAACATATCTGACTATCACAGTAAATAGTATTATTAGCAAAGATTATCAAATTAGAGTACTACCAACAACAACCGGCATGTAATGAAAAATTAGAAATAATACAGGTCCCAAAACAGATCCCTGCAGGACACCACATTTCATGCCGGTAAAAGGTCAATTTTTAAAGGGATATGATGAAATTGATGGTAGCCGTTATGGATGTCCTCTCCCTTCAAAATCCACGTTGGTATGGCGAATGACGTATATATTCCACAAGGTTGTAATACTTTTTTATGAAACAAAATCATTTAACCCTCTTCGTTGCTTAGTTACAAGGCGATTTATAATATTTGCGGCAAGAGCACCCTTCTAATATCTCCGGTGTATGAAACTTCAAAATGAAAAATGGAAATATTTGTCATGTTTTACACGAAGACTCCAATGATGTTGAAAGTTTCTTCCGAACGGACGAATTACGGATTGAGATAAAATGTGTTTTGTTAACACCCTGTATATTTTCGATCAACCAGATTGATATACTAGCTCTTAAGATACATATTCTGTCGAAGAAATACTGGGAATTGATCAATGAAACACAAAGTAAGCCCTTTCCGGCATAATACATAATAATTTGAGTTCTGGAAAAAGAAAAAAGTCGATCTGAGCCATATCAGGTGAATACGGTGGTTGTTCGAAGGTATTTGTTGAGTTTTTGGTCAAAAATTCATTCACAATGATAGCCTTCTGCGATGGTGCATTATTGTGGTGCAAAATACATGAGTTTTCTTTCAACCAATCTGGCCTTTTTCAATTGTTAAAGCCACTTAGGTTAGACAGGGAAATTGAATTGATTTTCTTAATTTTTGCACATTACACTATTCTATATCAATAACTAAGGAATAATAAAATCACTCTTCGTGATTTTTTCCATTTCAGATGACCTAACTGTGGGTTTTACTGAAAAAATTACTAGATAAAACGTTATCGAACAAATATATTAGCAAATTTATACTTTCACAAAAGTTATGGTAAATAAAATTCTTAATTACAAATTCTTGGAGAGGAATGTTTCAATGAATATTCAAGCCATCGGATTAGTTTTCATTAATTCGATATCAGCATCCATCATATCTTTCACTAATTCCGGAAAGGTTATTTTTGGCATCCATCCAAATTTGTTCCTTGCTTTTGATGAATCACCCAGAAGAAGATCCTGAAAACAAGCGGCAAAATTAAGATATTTCGGTCTGACTTTTGATCAACAACGAAACATTCATTTAATTATTAAAATACCAGATGGACTGAAAAGTTTGTAGGCTAAAATAGTTAAACACATTTTTTTGGTACAATTAAATTTTTTCATTCAATATAATCGAGGGAGATTGTAGCGATCAATAATTTTTTCGATGCCATTCTTATAAGATTTCTCTTCAACTTCAAAATAGGCATAAGTCTTCAATTTTCTTCCAGCGAGCATTTTTTCAAGTCTGAAAACAGAAAAAGTCGCTGTGTACAAGATCTGGTGAATAAGGTGGATGATTCATTCGTAGCAAGGCACATCATCTTGATGAAACAGCACTTTTTTTTTCTCAAATGGGGCCTTTTTTTCGTAATTTGGACCTTCAATTGATCCAATAACTCAATGTAGTAGTAGCTGTTTATCGTCATGTCCTTTTTAAGGTAATCGATTAATATAATATAGAAAACAGATGCCATAAACTTGCCAGCTGACTGATGCGTTTTTGTACGCTTTGGATGCAGTTCACCTAGCTCAGTCGATCGCTTTCTAGAGTGTAGTAATGAATCCATGTGTCATCCATTGTGATGTATAGTCGAAAAAACTCGGCTGATAGTTTATTGCTTTTTAAAATGTAGTAATGAAATCATGTTAAACAATGCCCAGAATCATCGACCCGTTGTTTTTGATCAAGAGTCCCATTTCTTATACATGTGAAATGGCATGTCAAAGCATTCTTTTAAAATCAAACCAACACGTTCCTTGGGTACCTTCAGGGTTCCAGCCATCACGAGTACGAGTAATTTCATTTTTCGATTATTCAAAACAATTTTGGGTACATTTTTAATGTTTTCATCGATGACAGTTTCTTTGGAACGTCCACTGCGTTCATCGCCTTGGATGCTCATATCGCCTCGTTTGAACTTTGCAAACCACTTTTCCACTGTTGATTTTCCTGGCATAGAGTCTGAATAATGTTTTTCAAAACATGGTTTGGCTTCAACTGTATATTTTTCATCAAAAAGCAGTCAACACGGAATTCTCTTTTATCCATTTTTTCAACAATAACGAAAGTTGATTCATTTTCAAAGCTATTTCTCGCAAACCCACGGTCGAACAACTGAAAACTTTTTACTCGTGTCCGGTTAAGGTTAATACTAAATGAAAATCTTTCAGATTCGACCCTAGTAACGCCATCTGTATGTCAGCCTACATACTTTTCAACCCACCTGTTAGATTACAAATTTCCATAAACTGTAATGAGTAGAACATGTTTAGTCGCTACAATAACTTCGTCACATAATAAAGGGACTAAGTATAATTAGATCAGAAAGCATGTTTTATTATCTGTTCACTAAACTCAGGAACTCCTACATGGCCAATTGAGAAATCGTAGGTGTTTCTGTTTTGTCAAGACCATTTTTATATTTCGTGAGAGAAAAAACACAATAGATCGGTAAAATTATGACGCGAAAGACGTAGGCGTCTGAGACTCACGGAGTATGAGACTATTTTTTGCGTACACTAGTTATGAATTTTTGAGCACTTCCTTAGTTTATTTTATTTAAATACTACGAATACTGACTATACAAAATTGGGCTAATGGTTTTGAACAAAAATACAGGGACCACCCAAAAAGTGGGAAGATGATATTAGATGCAAATCATTGGCTCTCACCCAAAAGTTGGGGGTAGAGAAATAATCTCATTAGTCGGCAAGAATTCTAGAGAATACCCTAGTTTTCGAAAGTTCTGGTTTTCCTCTGAAGAACACAATTTTAAGAAAAAAGTTTATATGAACATAGGTCCGCAAAAGTTTCGGAATCGAGCCACAGGGTGTTGAAATTTCTGGAAAAAATTGGTTTTCTTCAAAACTCCTGCAGTTTTTGAGATATTCCACCCAAATTTGAAATGCAGGCTATTTTTAATAGCCTCCATCATTACACGTCCTAGATTTTAACTGAAATTCACAAGGTGTTTCCTTTTCCGAGGTCATGTCTCCTTTTGCCCTTTCAAACTTTTTTGCAGTACGACACTGAGCAGCGTACAATCAATTTTCGTCATCTTCGTTCAATTTAGAAACTTTTTTGACACCTATAATTTTTTCGTATCTCCAACGGTTTTCGAGTGAAAAATTATTGAATTTGAATCGTTTGAATTCTATGTTATTCTATAAATAAAAAAAAAAATAGAAATACTCGATAGGTATGCCCAAAATTCGCTTCTGAGGCGAATTTCAATACCAAACTAAAAAAAAAAGAACAATTAAAAACTGAATAAATTGCTGGAAGTGTCCTCCACCTGCAAGAATGGAGGCCTCTGTCCTTCTTCGCATATTATCATTATTATTCGATTTCTCAATTCTTCTACAGTGTTCACTGGAGTGGTATAAACTAAACTTTTGAGATATCCCCATAGGAAAAAATCTAAACTATTTAAGTCTGGGGACCTAGGAGGCCATGATTCTGGCCCACCCCGACCTTTCCATCGGTTGATGAATGTATTATTCAAGAATTTCCTAGCTTCTCCACTAAAATGTACTAGTGCCTCGTCATGCATGAACCACATTATGTTTCTCACCAAAAGTGGCACATCCTCGAGCAATAAAGGCAACTCCTCCTCAAGAAATTGCCAATGAACGGGACCGTTTAGTCTGTTAGGCAAAAAAATAGCCCAATCAAATAATTTTCCAATTATTCCGACCCAGACATTTAGTGAGAATTGTTCGTGATGATGAGATTCTTCAACCAAACTGGGATTTTCCTCAGCCCAATATTGATTGTGAAAATTTGTGATAGCATCTCGAAAAGTTAGTTGTGAACATTATTTCACTATCAAATAAGCATTTTCTCTAATTTTATCTAAGAACCATCGGCTGAAATTCAGTCTTGAAGGAAAATCTCGAGGAAGTAGAGTTTGGACGCATTAAATATGAAACAAAAACGGGTACAAGAAAAAGTCGTGGGGAATCCTCTAAACTAGAACATGTGAAATATTCAACTGATTTCCAATTTTTCTTGTGTTCACATGAGGATTCAAATCAATACAATTCAAAACTGCTTCCTCTATATCTGGAGTTCTCATAGTTTGAGTTGCACCTTTCAAATGATTATTTGCAGTAGAAGAACCAGTTTCCCCCAATCTTCTGTGGATATTTGAAAATGTTCGCCTGTCTGGTGTTACTCGATTTGGAAAGCGCACCTCATATAATCGCCTAGCTTCTATTGTCTTTTCGTCAGCCAGACCGTACATGTAATGAATATCAGTCAATTCGGCGTTAGTAAAATTAGCCATTTTTTCTAACAGCAACAACTTCAAAAGTCTTAAAACTAATCGTTAATTTAATAAATAATTCAAGCAGACATTGGTTCAACTTCACCAACTGTCAAAATAAATAAATAAATGAAAAAAATCAAAGCCTACTAGTCATTTTTTCAATTAGAAGTGCTTTCAATTCAGCGAATGCATACAATCGTTTAATAATTTTTTGCTCGAGAACGGTTGGCGATACGAAAAAATTACAAGTGTCAAAAAAGTTTCTAAATTGAACAAAGATAGCGAAAATTGATTGTACGCTGATCAGTGGCGTACAGCAAAAAAGTTTGAAAGGGCAAAAGGAGACATGGCCTCGGAAAAGAAAACACCTCGTGAATATCAGTTAAAATCTAGGACGTGTAATGATGAAGGCTGTAAAAAATAGCTTGCATTCCAAATTGGGGCTGAATTTCTCAAAAACTGCAGGAGTTTTGAAGAAAAAACCAATTTTTTTCCGAAAACTTCAACACCCTGTAACTCCGTAACAAAGCGTTTGCGGACCTATGTTTATATGAACTGTTTTCTTAAAATTACACGTAGATTCACCCCCTCAAGTTGTGACATACTATTATGTAACACTCTGTTTATTAGGCCTATTCCAAGAAATGAATAATAAATACATTCTAAAGGGCTCGATTTCACATGTTGTGCCATGTAACATAATATCCCAGACAAAGTCAATGACAGAAAGATTCCCTTTAAATACATAGTACACCCCATGTTGTTTAGGATAGGCTGAGTGAACAATAATAAAGTATCAATTTTTTTCGTCACTCAAGTCATATGTATGGAATTAATGAAATTAATAAATAAGTCTAATTGACGAGTAGTTCCAATGAAACATACTAAGATGTCGTCAACATATCTATACCAATAAAGAAATTTGGAAATGAGTGGATGTGTATGAATTTTCTGTTCAATATTATTCATAAAAATCTCTGCTAAAAGTGGACTCAAAGGATTTCCCATGATCAAACCATTTTCACTACTGTAATAGATGTTGTTGAAAGAAAAATAATTTTGTTCAATGCAAACGTCCAACAGATTCAATATTTCTGATTTAATTATGTGGTTAACATGATTCGAATTCAACATGTTTTCGATTAATATTTTGACATCACCTGGTGGAACACTTGGGTATAAATTCTCAACATCAAACGAAATAAGTTTTGCGTTAGGTGGTAGGTTAACGTTTTTTATGTTATTTATCAATTGGAAAGAATTTTTTATAGAAAATTTTGATTTGAATGAACAATAATTTTTAATGATATCTATAAGGTAGTGCGACAATTTCACGGCTGGGGCTGTAACGTAAGATACGACTGGTCTAACAGGGTTATTTACTTTATGCAATTTAATGAGTGAATACAGTTGAGGTGGTTGAGGGTTTGGTAAAATTAATTTGTATTTATCTATTGCTTTAATTAAAGATTTTGCGTCATTTATTGCAATTTTAATATTTTTCTGGAATTTAATAGTTGGATCTTTGTTTAAAATTGTATAGTTTCGGACGAAATGAAATTTAGAGTTTTAAATAGGTAGTCATTTTTATTTAACGCAATAACAGTATTACCCTTATCTGCTTTTAAAGGCCAAAATAACTTCATTTAGTTGAGAGTTTTGTTTGATGGCCTTTAAAATATTTTGTTCTTTACTCGGTTTAAACCGAGTTGCGTTAAATAAAAATGACTACCTATTTAAAACTCTAAATTTCATTTCGTCCGAAACTATACAATTTTAAACAAAGATCCAACTATTAAATTCCAGAAAATATTAAAATTGCAATAAATGACGCAAAATTTTCAATTAAAGCAATAGATAAATACAAATTAATTTTACCAAACCCTCAACCACCTAAACTGTATTCGCTCATTAAATTGCATAAAGTAAATAACCCTGTTAGACCAGTCGTATCTATCAATTAAATTATTGTTCATTCAAATCAAAATTTTCTATAAAAATTCTTTCGAATTGATAAATAACAAAAAAACGTTAACCTACCACCTAACGCAAAACTTATTTCGTTTGATGTTGAGAATTTATACCCAAGTGTTCCTCCAGGTGATGTCAAAATATTAATCGAAAACATGTTGAATTCGAATCATGTTAACCACATAATTAAATCAGAAATATTGAATCTGTTGGACGTTTGCATTGAACAAAATTATTTTTCTTTCAACAACATCTATTACAGTAGTGAAAATGGTTTGATCATGGAAATCCTTTGAGTCCACTTTTAGCAGAGATTTTTATGAATAATATTGAACAGAAAATTCATACACATCCACTCATTTCCAAATTTCTTTATTGGTATAGATATGTTGACGACATCTTAGTATGTTTCATTGGAACTACTCGTCAATTAGACTTATTTATTAATTTCATTAATTCCATCCATATGAACATTAAATTCACGATAGAAATTGAACAGAACGATTCCATTAATTTTTTCGACTTGAAAATCACTAAACAAAATAATAATCATAAACCAACACATATTGTTACTCATTACATCCAATTCAACACAAAGTTGCAGCTTTAAACAGCATGGTACATCGATTACTCAATTTACCTTTATCAGTAGAAGATTATAATAAAGAGTTAAACATCATCAAACAGATAGCCATTAATAATTCATATAATCCGGATATGATAGATCTAATCATTCGTAAAAACTGTATCAGAAAGCTAATAAATGAAGTATATCCTATTCATAAAGACTATAAAATATTCAACAGTTTAACATTCTGCGGTTCTGCAAGTACAAATATTAAATCCTTTCTCGTCAAACAAAATCTTAATATAACTTTCAAAACTTCTAATAACTTAGGTAAACATATTAAAAATAATAAATCTCGTGTTGAAAAATCAAGTAAATCAGGAATCTATAAACTCAATTGCGGTTTTTGTGATAAAATTTATATCGGTAGGACCTATAGGAGTTTTGGCATAAGAACATCTGAACATAAACGTAGCTTCGATAAAAATAAATCTGATTCAAATTATTCAAACCACCTAATAAAAGAAAACTATTCATTCAATAAAAACTTTGACATATTACATATAAAATCAAAAAGTTTAAAATTAGATCTCCTAGAAGCATTAGAAATAAATAGATACAAACATTCGGACAAGCTTTTGAATGAGCAGGTAGATGTGAATTATTCACCCCTACTTAACTTGTTTAATTAGTTTTTATTACCTTTCATACTAACTGTACAATGGCTCGGTGTGGATTTTCCTGTTATTCATCCAACTTGTTCTACGATTTGTTTATAATACCATACTCTTCATTCTGTTTGTCATTCTTGATAAAGCTGCTGTGTCAGCGAAACGTCGTCGAATTTTTTCAAATAAAGTGTAGATTAAAGTTAAACCTTGTGTTTTTATCTCATTTATATCATGGATCTACATCAAGTAACGGCCTCCACAATTCAAAAACTTTTATATTATTCATTTAATATGATAGGAATGATTAAATGTGTAAATTAGTGTAATACTCATTGCAGTCTATAGGATATTTATATTTAAATATAACCTTAAATGTCCATCATTAATTGCACTGAAACTTAATCAGAACTTACCACTTCCGTTGGTCTGAAGTACTTGGAGTTGATTCGAACCCTGATAATTGAAGTATCCCTTTCTTTTCCCACTTCGTCCACACCTTTACCTTCCCAAACAATTTCCTTTCCAACGTAACGGAAAGCAGCCTCCACGAATTCTCTCACACTATGAGTTTCCCCTGATGCTATTACATAATCCTCCGGAATTTCTTGTTGAAGCATGAGCCACATAGCCTGTAATCATCAGTAATGAAATGAAATTTTCTTAATATCAATCTAAATATGAAAACCTCTGCTATTCACTTCTCTGTTATGATAACGAGTGCCTTCAAGTTACACGGCAATTGAAGTTGTCATGCTCCACTTCAATAAGCGAAATCATACAAGTATATATTTGAACACGTTAACTTCTACAAAAGGAATTGTTGAGAATTTGAGATATTCGCCTGTCGACTATAGAATCTATTGAAATTTATTCGGATTTTATATTCCGAAGAAATATTTATATCCATAAAAATATTTATTCAAGTTACAATTCGGTACTTAGATATACAATGTTAGTAAAAAGTATGGAATGAAAAAAATTGATTCAAGCTTTACTACATTTTTGTAACGCGTTTCTACAGCACAGCGCTTTCATCTTACAAATTCAAAATGAAATGATAATGTGCTGAAGAAATATGAATGGGATGTTTTATAGAAAATAGAAAAATCATGTCTGATCCATTTTGGTTATAGTTAGATCTCAAAAGTTAATCGAATTCTCAGTTTCCATTTATATTAAGGCGAATTGAATGTGAGATGGTATCAAAGGAATCTAATTGTCCATTTGTACCTGTAAAACGACTGATTGTCAACCAATAAATACAGAATTTGAACAGCAGGTAATTATAAATTATTTCCTCAATGTTATCCATGAAATTTCGGCTAGTAGAGGACCAAAAGGATTACTCATCATTGAACCGATGTAACTCGTATTAATTTCATCATTGAAGGTGAAATAATTTCGTTCTAAACATACTTCTAAAAGGTGCATAAGTTTTGTTTGTTTACTGTTATTCACAGTGTTATTCTGCAGAGTTTGATTAATCAATGTCAATGGGTAAAACTAAACAACATCCCATGACATGAGTTCAGATTTACATAGTACTATCATATATTCTGTCAAGTAGTACCGGGAATTGATTATTTAAAAAATCTGCCTAGAACGATTGTCAAAATTTATTAAACTGTTTACTAAACTGACGCAGAGTTTGGACGCGATCTGTCATTGAGTTTGCTCACAGTGCTCGATTTTGTCAGTTCTCACAAGTGTTTTTTTGCGATTCAAACAATGGGTGAAGATATCGAGCAAATAATTTATCTCAAATTTTGTATTGCAAATGGAATTATTACAGAAGCCTTTTGGTGAATCGACACGTGCATATGAGTGGTACAGTGCTTTCAACAGGGCTAAGATATGGTAGAAGATTTGCCTCACTTTAGTCGGCCATCAACATCTTTGAGTGAAGTTAACATCTATAAAGTGAAGAACTGCAGTCTATTGCTCCTATTCATGACATCTCATCATGATGTACCAATTATGTGTGGCCCCGGTTCACGATGATTATGAAAGGTGGACCGGAAAACTAGCTCCTTCAAGGAAGGATATTTAACATTCTACGGAAGGTTGAATATTGTTCCTTGAATAAAAATTCTTCAATATGTCTACACATTGCGATAATCTCGCGAGTAGTGATTTTTAGAGATAGTAGAATACTTGTTTCTCTCTGTCTTTATAATTCATACCTGGTTTTCTATATTAAAGTCAAATTGTAGAACTGTATCATAGTTTTAACTCACAATTTGAAAACGTTTGATGATGATAGAAATATTCAATCAATCAATCAATCATTTATTCATTCATCAGAGGTGACAAGTCAAGAAATAGTAAATATAAATATCTTAATTGCTAAGTAATAATTCGACAAAACCAATGAAGTGGACATAAACAAAGGATAAAATCACAATAAGCAAGAGAAGACAAGACATTTAAAACAAAATGGAACACAGATAAAGCACTCATGTAATCCCATATCAATAAATTCGTCCATACTGTAACATATGTTCTTTAAAAGTAAAGACTCAATTTTCTTCTTGAAAACAAAACTGATCAATTTTTTCTATCTTTCAGAGAGTCGATTATATAGTCTCAGTCCCAAATAAGTGAAATATTTTTGTGAACGCGATAGACGTTGTTGTGGTAATATAAAGTTTTCCTTATTTCTGGTGTTGTAATTATGAACTTTTCTGTGAGTGGCAAACTGATCACGGAAACGGTGAATATAGCTGAGACATTCTATGATATAAATTGAAGGGACAGGGAGAATGCAGTGTCTTGAATATACTCCTGCAACTTTGTTCTTGCGTTGCTCCAACTATTGCTCTAACACCCCTTTTTGCAATAAGAAAATTCGTTGAGCTTCTAAAGATGCCCCCAGAGGAGTATTCCATAAGACGCGACACTTTGAAAATGCGCAAAGTACGCTAAGAGAGATGCCCTTTCGTTGACGACGTAGCGCATTCGGCGAATAGAATAGATTGCTGAGTATAATTTTCTACTCATTTCAGCGATGTGCATTTCCCACCTAAAGGTACTCTCCATTGAAAAGCCCAACCGTTTGTTAGTCGAGTCATCATTGTCCATTTATTTGCCTTTTGCATGGTAGACCCAGAACGCCTGTTCAAGTCTTCTATAGAATTAGACTTGACAAGAAATGTTGTGTCGTCCACTAACAAATATGTTTTATCTGCTTTAATATTGGATGGGAGATCATTCATATACAGAATGAAAAGCACGGTACCCTATATTGATCCCTGCGGAACTCCAAGGTTTATTTTGAATGGCGCATACAGCTCATTTTTCCAACACACTGAATGGTACCTATCTTCTAAGTAAGATTTGAGACTATTCCGAATCCTTCCTCTCATTCCGCAATATTCTAATTTGAGAAGAAGCATAGGTCTCGACATCAGGTCAAAAGCCTTACTCAAATCACAACAATTAATTTCTGCATCTTCCTGATCATCCAGGGCTCTCATCAGATACTCGACTAGCTCAGCCATCGCGGTGACTATTAACCTGCCTTCTCTAAATCCATGTTGGCATGGTGTTAATATTGATTTGGACTCAAGGTAAGCCACTATTCTATTTTTAAGCAAGGCTTCGAAAACCTTAGAGAAGGCAGGCAGAAAAGAAATTGGCCTGTAGCTATTTGGGTTGTTTGGGTCCCTCTTTTTGAATATTGGCACCACTCTAGCATACTTCAACTCCCCCGGAAAGACCCCCTGCTCAAAACATTGGTTTATGACTATACTGGGAGGTACTGCCACAACGGTGTATTTTTTTGAGAAGGTTTTTGGCATAGAATTGTGGAGATTCATTCTGGTCACGATTTTCTGGTGTATATCTCATAGCAACATTTGCGAAGTGGTCGCAGAGAGTATGAGTGCTCAGATTAAAGTTTACATTCACACTTTTTGGTTCCTTCACCTCAGTGTTAACGATTTTCCAAATCTCTTTGCTTTTGTTTGAAGCATTTGCTATTTGTTCACAATGGCCAGATCTGATGGAGCTGTCGATGGCACTTTTCAATCTTTACTTCAATGTCTTATAAAGTTGTTCGAGGCATAATCTCTTCTGACTCTGAATATGGTGTAGGATGCGTCCACCTGATTTTTGAGTTCTGCAATTTCAGGACTGGGGACCACCACTCGGTTTTTATTATAGTTCGCTTTTACTCTTTTTTAGGGAAATTTTCGTTAAAGTGGTCCATTATGATGGAGTGGAATACACCATAGGAAATTTGAGCATCTGCTCGTGCGATAGGCTCCCAATTTTGTCGTTCAAGGGAATTTATAAATCGACTAACATTCAACATCGTTCATTTTCCTTTTGAGCAATATTTCCCTCCGTTTTGGAAGATTACAGTGCCGGAACAGTACCTTTTGGGCGTGGTGATCTGATATGTGATATGATATTATACGAACCCAGCGGATCCAACAATTTCTTTATGTCAGCTGTGTTTTTCAAAATATCGATGTTAAAATCGCCTGATACTACTATCGAATTATTTTCCAAGGTAGAAAAAACCTTCTCAATGACAAAATTCATCTGCTTTAGGAATATGTTAAAATTTCCACTTGGAGGACGGTATAGCCCAAGAATTATCATTTTTTGGTCTTGAAGTTTAACAACACAGAGAGAGCACAGAGTAATCTTTTACTATATTATGCAATGATGACTCCTTTGGATACAAGCAAAAGAACGCCCCCATGAATATTGCTCTGTCTTACAAAACTGTCAGCTATAACAAAGTCCTTCAGAATAGTATTAGCTTTTTTATCGACTGTTATCCAGTGCTCTGTAATACAAGCGACTGAACATTTTTCGGACACTAAGAAATAGTTCACAATATCGAGTTTATTAGTTAAACACTGAACATTAAAATTGACAAAATTTAAAACCTTAGAACCTTCGATCCGATTGGTGATCTTTTTTGGCTCCAAAAAGACTGGTTTGTAAGTAACCTGATCTGAGAACTCAATGTTTATGGTCTTGAGCTCGCTTGATCCAGGCGGCTTTGGATGTTCCGGAAAAAATTTACAGATACCCCAGTGGGCCACACTTGCGGCGATAACAATACGTCTCTGATCTGCATCGGAACCCCCAACTTGAAAGAGCTCTTCTGCTTGTCCTTTTTCGTAACCATCTTCTCACAAATTAGATTTTGCTCAAAACCTTTCTTCTTTAGGGAATGAATGATAACCTCGTTACTAGTACTTGTGTTTTCTGACCGGTTACAAAAACCCATGACGTTCTCACTGCAGCAATTAATGTTGAAGCACTGGAGTTTGATCCCCTAACTGGACTAGGTCTATCACTTTTTTTCTGGTTAAGCCTCCTCAAAAGAATATTGAAATAGCTATCACGTTTGTTAATTAAATGTTTTAAACCTAATTTTGTGATCAGAAGGTCATACGTAAAATAAAGAATATTACCTGAGCGTTATGCGACGTTTGAGAGAGAAAAATCGTCGAAGAAGGCCAGATTTGTGGAAAAAATACTCGTGGATTGTGCATTACGATAATGATACATCTCACATTGTAAATAAATTTCTGACCAAAACTCAATAAATACCATCCAACAACCACCACATTCACCTGATATGGCTTCGGCCGACTTTTCCTTTTTCCAAACTCAAATTACCCCTTCGAGGTACCCGTTTTGAATCGATAGAAGACATAAAAGAGAATTCGCGCGATGAACTGTCGATTACTAAGAAAGCGTTCGAAAAATGTTTTGATGGCGTAAATGTATTATTTCGTATTATCACTTTGAAGGCTATACAATAAATTTGGATGAAAAATAAATATTTTGTGTTTCTCTGAACCAATTCCCTGTGTAATGGGTCCGGAATAATTTGACTATTACCTATTTAACACTTTATTACTATCATTCACAGAATCACTTTTACAATTGTTGTAACTTGCTATGGCTAAACTGTATCTTCAAACTTGAGATACGAAAAATGAACTTCACTGTAGAATAAATGTTGAAAGAATGAGAACATAATGAATGAATCTGAGCGAATCTTTTTATGAATGTAACTGTGTGTTATATATACCACTGATTGAATTGATCTGTAACGAATATCTTTTGAAATACATATGGTTCTCGCAAAAAGTGGGGTCACAGATTCCACATAATTCATGGTTGACGAGAATTCTAAAGAATTCTTTAGTTTTTGAAAGTTCTGGATTTTATGTTTCCCTTATTCTAAGAAGTGAACCATTAAAATATTCTCAGTGCTCGATTTCACATGTTATGCCACGTAATATGATAATCCGGACAAATTCAATGAAAGAAATATTCCTTTTCATTACATAGTAAATACAGTGTGTTCCAACGAAAATTTGACCCCCTCTAACTCCGAAATGAGTAACATTAGCGAAAAACACCAAGACACGTCGATTTTTGTTTCGAGGGGAGCATTTTTCGAAATAATTCGAAACTTCTCAGATCAACCCCTACCCCAGCAACCCTAATTTCGAAATTCATCATAGGAATAAGGGTCGAGTGGCACCTTACTGAAAAGGTCTGTCAATTCTCCACCTTGATTTGTCATTTTAGAATTTTAAATTAACATACAGGGTGTCCCAACCAAGGGTGAAGTTGAATTCTGGAAATCCCAAATACTAAATGAAATAGATTTATTTTGGCATAATGCAAGCGCAGGTTTATGCTCGGTCTAGAAAAACGACCTACACTTGTGAATTTGGAGTTGGTGCAATCAACCCCCTATTTCCAGCATCCCCAACTCAAAAATCATTCGATCGATAATAGGTCAAGTGGCACCTCGTTGGAAAGGTACTGCAATTTTCTCTTCGAATTTGGTATTTTCGAAATTCAGAATCATCATACAGGGTGTCCCGAAGCAGGAACATTGAAAATCCAAATAACTTTTTGAAACTGGTTCATTTCGGTATACGAGAACATGTTTGATCCGAGAATAGGACTTTCTTGTGTGGTTATAGAATTTTTGCAATCAACCCCTTCCATTCAGCATCCCCAACTTGAAAATCATACAAATAATTCAAGTGGCATATCTTCAGAAAGGTTTTTTGAATTCCAGAATGATTAAAGCATTTCATTCAGTTCGGCTCTCCATACAGGATGTCGCTTTCGAAAAATTCAATATCGTCATTTGAAATTATCAACTAAAATTAATTCGAAACTGTTAAAAGTATTGGGGTACGATGTGTTGAGCATCAATTACGAAGAAATAAAGCTGATTTCTGCATTGAAAATGTTCACATTTTTTCATTCCCATCTGGCGTGCAGTCATCTGTTATTTCTCATTTTGCAATGAAATATTATTATTATTCAGATCAGTTCCTCATTATTGTTGTTGTTCGTCAGTTGAAATTAATCTGAAAATGGTTTATTCCACTGAGGAAAGGGTCGAAATTGTATCGACGTATTTTCGAAATAACAGTTGTGCCAAAGAAACGGCAAGGATATTCGATAGGAACCATCCTGAAGAGAAAGGGAGTCAGTCACCAGTACGTTAAATATTTGGTTGACAAATTCCTAGCTACGGGTTCGGTGGCGAACAAAAACATGAAGTGGCATGTCCTGTCAGAAATGAGGCAACGGAAGTGGCAGTAGTGGGTCATCTACAAATGGAGAATACTACTTCGATCAGAAAATTATCTCGTCTGACTGGTGTATCAGCTACAACTGTCCATAGAATCGTGAAACATCACAAATTTCACCCCTACAAGGTAAAATTAGTGCATGAAATAAACGAAGATGATCCAGATCGTCGTTTACAAATTTGTGAAAATCTAAGTGAAAACCTAAACGCTAATCCAAATTTTCTGAATAACATCTGTTTTTCTGATGAAAGCACCTTTATGCTCAGTGGTGAAGTGAATAGACATAATTGTCGATATTGGGACACACAGAATCCTCATTGGTTTAGAGGCCCACACGCAAAGGCCTCAGAAGTTGAACGTTTGGGCAGGAATTTTTGGCAATCATCTAGTTGGGCCTTTCTTTATTGAGGGTAATCTGAATGGAAATGGCTACCTACAGTTGTTAGAGGAACACATACATCCTAGATTGACAGAAATTTTACAGAACGATCCAACTCTTTCTGAGGACGAAATGCGTTTTCAACAAGACGGTGCTCCTCCGCATTATGATGCTCGGGTGCGCCAATATTTAGACGAAAATTTCCCAGGAAGGTGGATTGGTAGAAGAGGACCTGTTGAGTGGCCAGCCAGGTCACCAGATTTAAATCCCCTAGATTTTTTTTGTGGGGCCATCTAAAATCTAAAGTTTATGCCACAAGACCAGAAAACCTGGAGGAGCTGCGGATGAGGATTATCACAGAATGCCGACTTTTGACTCCTGAAGTTTTCGCTAATGTGAGAAGAGAGTTCGAAAATCGTCTGTATAACTGTATGGAGGTGGGCGGAGGTCATTTTGAACAATTGTTGTAATAATCAAGTTAGTTTTTTGTTTTCAATTGAATACAAGTTCAATAAATCTCGTTTTCCTGTTTAGATGAGCATCCAATCAGTTTCTCCATCATCCCTCATCCTGATCCTCACGCCAGAAAACCTCGATTGCCAAACTGAAACCAATGCCTCAGTGATTCAGAAAATAGAAAAATCTTTCTGGAACTTTGCCACTCAACCTGTAATCACTTGTATGATTTTTGAGTTGGGGATGCTGAATGGAAGAGATTGATTGCAAAATTCCATATTCACGCAAGAGAGTCTTATTCTCGAATCAAACATAAACATGTTCTCGTATTATACCGAAATGAACCAGTTTCAAAAAGTTATTTGGGTTTTCAGTGTTCCTGCTCCAGGACACCCTGTATGCTGATTCTGAATTTCGAAAATACCAAATTCGAAGAGAAAATTGAAATACCTTTCCAACGAGGTGCCACTTGACCTATTTTCGATCGAATGATTTTTGAGTTGGGGATGCTGGAAATAGGGGTTGATTGCACCAACTCCAAATTCACAAGTGTAGGTCGTTTTTCTAGACCGAGCATAAACCTGCGCTTGCATTATGCCAAAATAAATCGATTTCATTTAGTATTTGGGATTTGCAGGAATTCAACTTTACCCTCGGTTGGGACACCCTGTATGTTAATTTAAAATTCTAAAATGACAAATCAGAATGGAGAATTGACAGACCTTTACAGTAAGGTGCCACTCGACCCTATTCCTATGATGAATTTCGAAATTAGGGTTGCTGGGGTAGGGGTTGATCTGACAAGTTTCGAATTATTTCGAAAATGCTCCCCTCGAAACAAAAATCGACGTGTCTTGGTGTTTTCGCTAATGTTACTCATTTCGGAGTTATAGGGGCGTCAAATTTTCGTTGGAACACACTGTATGTGGTCCGAAGTGATAATGTACATTTTTTCTTTGTTTAATTCCTATAGCAAATCATAGGCGTAACATAGAATTACACCTGTACTTTTTGATAGAATGAATAACCCCAAAAGGAGATTATGTTGAAAGAACCCAATGGAGAAAACTGAGTTCTTCTTTCATTTTTAACCGACTTATCAATTCACCCTCGTAGTATTATTACCCTTATAATTATACTTCCGATCCCTGTATCGCGAATTGATCGAAAAGAATTGTGAAAGGGAATGTACGATACGAAACCAAGCGAATACCATCTCCTATAAATTATCACATCTTTGGCAAATGAAATGACAGCCCACCGAATGTTCATGTTGGGACCCATCATAAATCATCGTATATTAGAATGTGTTTTGCCAAATCCAATCCTCGGCTGCGTTACGCCCATCGGAAAAACGGCCACGTTGGTTATCTGGGTCAATGCAAAATTCGGGTCTGGAAGTTGTAAAATTCGATCGGAGGACAGCTTGGCGAGAGTAGTAAAGTCAAGTTTGAATAGTTACACTACATCGCCGCATGGCCCCGCAACTGCCACAGCTTGCAAATAACCATTTAATGCAACAAGGGGCCGAGAACGGGTTTTTGTCCAAAGTTAGCAAGTTTTACGTCATATGACGATACTTTTCTGATAGTTTCCGAAGTTTTACTACCGACGAGAGAAGATAACGCGAATTCAGGAAGTTGGGGAGAATCGTAAATAGATACGGCGTAGTTTCAACTCAAGACCATGTAATTGATGGACTCCGGAGGGACGACATGGATCATTTAACATTCACTGCGTGTTTATTTTGTTTGCGGGTTTTCAAATTCCGCAATTTTAAGTTAGGAAAACTTCATTATAGCGGAACTGATATATTTTTGAACGAAAGTTCTATATCCGTTGTTTTCAAAATACATTCTGTCAAAAAAGTAACGGGAATTGCTAAATGAAACACAAAATATTTATTTTTTTATCCAAATTTATTTATCGCCTTCAAAGTGGGGCCCTTCCGAAATGATACATTTACGCCAACTATAGTCGATTTGGTAAAGCCGTAGAGCAGGGAGCAGGGGCGATCGACTGGTCGATCGCGACTGCTTTTTGAGTCGATCTCGAGAAGGAAGTAATTTTTAATAAGTAGGTAACTAAATTACAAAAATTTATTACGTAATGAAATAACACTCTGCTAGCGGAAAAAGGCGGCTTTATCAAAGGAACGCCAGGTACTTGTCAAAGAAAAGCCGCGATTCTCATTCTTGCCGCTTTTCTAGAAATTTCGAGCGGCGCGTTTGACGGAAACATTCTAGACTTTCGTTCAAGTCGATATAAAGTTTATTATTAAATACACTCGGAGGCAAAATTAGCGGAACACTCGAAAATTTAACCAAATTCGAAGTCCGATATTTTTCCTAATTCTCAACCGATTTAGATGATTTTTTCGGAAAGTTATAGATCAACTCTTCTGCTTTGTAGAAATTATAAGAGAAAACAAAAAAAAATTGAAAAAAATTTTATACGGGGCCAAAACTAAAAGTGTTTTTTTTTGTCAAAAATTCGTAACACCCTGTGGAATTTCGTGGTCCGAGTTGAAACGTACAATATCATGGTCTGTCAAGACACATCTTCCTACAGTAACGCCCTTCTTGTTTTATGCATTTATCTCTGTTTTCACAAGAGATATCCAATTTGAAGCGGAAAGTCACAAATTTCAAGAATTTATTTTTAATCTTGCGTAAGTGCATAACATCGGAGGTTAGCCAAAAAATAAAATCAAGATTAGAGAAGCGGAAATCTAACGAAATGAAAATTTTTGAAATTCACTGGCCAATTTCACGCTCCGGGAGAACTCGAAGTACACTGGAAAAATCGTTGATTTTGCACATTTATTTTTGAATTTTTTTGTGTGACACTCAATAATAATTATCATTCCTGTCCAAAATTGAGAGCAGGTGTGTATCCTGGCGATACACTCGTGAAATGAAATGAACATGTTGAGAAAAATGTTCATGATGACCCACAAAAAAAACATTTGATTTTAGTAGCGAGTATGACCCCCCCGAGCTCTTATTACAGCGCGCATACGATTTCGCATACTCCCAATGATGTTGTCTATCATCTGTTGAGGTATGTTGTCCCACTCTTCCACCAAAGCCAATGTCAGCTCGTCAACGTTGCCTGGATTCCGTTGTCGAACCCTTCTTCCAAGAATGTCCCAAACGTGTTCGATCGGGTTTAAATCCGGTGACCGCGACGGCCAGTCCATTCGTGTGATCACAACTTCATTGAAATATTCTATCACTATGCACGCAGTATGAGGGCGCGCGTTATCGTGCATAAAAAGGAAATTTTCCCCTATGTAAGGAGCAAAAGGCACAACATGGGGCACCAAGATTTCTGTTATATACCGATGGGCATTAAGTGATCCATTGCCAATAATCTCCAGTTCTGTTCGTACTCCCAAGCATATGCCACCCCATATCATAACTGACCCTCCACCGTATTGCTCAGTTCCTGCGAAGTTCGCTTGATTGTGCCGTTCCCCTCAATGCCTCCATATTCTATCTCTACCATCCACAAAATTCACACAATATCGGCTCTCATCACTAAATAAAACTCGTCTCCACTGATTGATTGTCCATGCTACATGCTCCCTAGCAAACGCCAATCTTGCTACCCGATGGGCTCTATCGAGTCTTGGTGCTCTTACTTGCGCGTATGATCTCAGACCAACTTCATTTAATCGTCTTCTGACTGTCCTCACACTGACGTTAATGTTATCCACTGCTTGTCAAAGGTTACGTGCCTGAACAGCAGTAAGACGAGGATTTCTTATGGTTTGATTGACGATGAAACGGTCATGTATAGCGCGGGTTGCCCGATTTCTTCCTTGTCCTCGCCTCCTTACGTACAATCCAGTTTCCCTGTAACGTCGGTAGATTCGATGGATAACCGACGTCGAGACACCCAACATGGTACCAACTGAGCGGTAGGTGCGCCCTTCCTCGATCAATGTAACTGCCCTTGCTACTGAGGTTGGTGGTAAATCTCTCATTCTGAATGAAAAATACCGTTTCGAATCGTAAACAGTAAAAGAATCACAAAACACCGCAACCGATCGAATTTGTATCAAATCAAAGAATGGAAAACTCTCATTCTTTAAACAAGTGCAAATGTGGTCATATACAAAAAAACGTGTGTTGTATTTCATATTTGATAAAAAAAGGTGTGCACATGTGTAAATGAAAAGTTTTATCAATGGTTCCAGAATTCGGTTGTGTATTTTAATACCTACCGACTGTTATCTCCTATGAATTCCTAATTTTCACCAAATTAACCAAATTGTCATCAATAACTAATGCAATTCGAACAGAAAAATCGCAAACGACAATTTCGACACGCCTGAGTGATAATAAGAATATTCCAAATTGATAGACGAATTTTGATGACAATTTCTTGATTCAATGGAATTTCTCCAAAATGGTGATTTTCCACTTGAAATTATATATATTTTGCAAAAATGGAGATAAACGCATGAAACAAAAAGGGCGTTACTGTAGGAAGATGTGTCTTGACAGACCATGATATTGTACGTTTCAACTCGGACCACGAAATTCCACAGGGTGTTACGAATTTTTGACGAAAAAAAACACTTTTAATTTTGCCCCCGTATAAAATTTTATTCAATTTTTTTTTGTTTTCTCTTATAATTTCTACAAAGCAGAAGAGTTGATCTATAACTTGCCGAAAAAATCATCTGAATCGGTTGAGAATTAGGAAAAATATCGAACTTCGAATTTGGTTAAATTTTCGAGTGTTCCGCTAATTTTGCCTCCGAGTGTATTGTCGTTTTTTGAATACAATAGTGTTCGATTGATTCAATTTTATTTTCGAAGAGAACCCTAAAACAGAGAAGATCGTAGTCAGGTAGTTGGGTTCGTCCTGGAGATTTGTGAGAGGATTTGTATCGAAGATCCGCCAATAAATTGGTGCCTACGCCAAGACAAAATGATTGCAACTACATTCATTGTTGAATTTACCCGCGTACCACATTTCTAAGGCATTTTCATACTTAATGAGCTTTTATTACTCTGCGTCATTACCAAATAAACTATAATAAACCAATCATAAAACATTTTTCCGGAATTGACTGCAGTTCTCGTCGCGAATTCTCTTTTATGTCTTCTATCGATTCAAAACGGGTACTTCGAAGTGGTAATTTGAGTTTCAGAAATAGAAAAAGTCGGCCGGAGCCATATCAGCTGAATACAGTGGTTGTTGGATGGTATTTGTTGAGTTTTTGATCATTCACAATGATAGCCTTGCGAGATGGTGCAAAATCCATGAGAATTGTGTCACTATTATTCATCATCATAAGTATTATGTATCACAGAAGAAATCGTTGATGTAAGAGTCAGAAATTTGGAATTTCCAGAAAGTTGAAACCGTTCCAAAATACCTCTTGCAGATTTGGACAGAAATGGGGTAGATATGGGCAGAACTTGATTAAATTGCGACAACTTAACAAAAATTAATGGAACTATATTTTTGTAACACTGAACAAGAAATAAGAAAAAATTTGAAACTAAACGGCACACGATTAGCAGAAAATTAACAGGAATTTAATAGCAAAAGTAGGAAAGAATGAATAACGTCATTGAACGATATGACTAGAAAAGTATACTGAAAATGATTTAATTGACCCAAATCAAACTAATGCTTTCGGTTTGGGTAGTTTCAGTTCCTCCAATCCCAGGTCTATTAAACCCTTATCTATGACTAGAAGATGAACAGAGCCAGTTACTTTCGTCTACTTTCCCAACATAATGTTTACTTCAACATTCTGCAAAAATTCTTGACCAAATTTTCATGATCTCTCTCACTCAAACAGACTCATCATCATATATAACTATATCATGCCCCACTTCATGATCTACCACGATATCTTCTGATTTGTCTGAATTGTTTCCTCAAATCCTTCACTTCTGATCGACTTTGACGTGGATTTTTCGGTTTCGGTTCAGTTGGAGGGCGCCATACCGAAATTAGTTGACTGGTTTGCATGTCAAACACATAAAAACATGTCTCATCACCAGTTACAATGCGCTCTATGAATGTGAGATTGGAATTGACTCATTCTAGCATGCGTTCTGCGACCTGTAAGAGATTCAATTTTTGAAGAAAATGCAGGTCTTTATGAACTAGTCGAACAGTAACGCGTTTCAAGCCCAACCAATCGTTTTAAATGGTACGAATTGATGCCCGACCAAAGCGAAACAAGTTTCCACCATAGCTCGGCCGCTGTTGAATGCACTGTACCACTCATATTCATTAGTTTTTGATAAAGTCGATTCACCGTAAGCCTTCTTCAACGTTTTCAGCGATTCCATATGCAATCCAAAATTTGAGACGAATTCTTTGTTCAATATTTCTATTCATTGTTAAAATTGTAAAACATACTTGTGAGAATTGGCAAAATCGAGCACTGTAAACAAACTATGACAGATCGCATTCAAACCACACGTAACTATAGAACAGTTGTGCCTACTCAGCAACAACGTGACAATCGTGTTAAGTAGATTCTTTGAATAATCAATTCCCGTAACTTTTTCACAGAATGTATTGCAGTAGCAAATAAAATTGAATAAATGTGGAAAAGAATTTCTTCTTCAAGTAAGAATATCGAGATTTAGAATCGATTAATTGAAAACTTGATATTTTCCAATCAAATAAATTTTCAGATTGAAGTGAAATACTGAATCGATCAACTTATGATTAAATTAATCAATAATCGATTCTTTAAGAAAATCTATTTGAAAGTCCTGGGATACAGAGAAACGCGCATCTCTGTAGATACAGATAAGATTATTTGAAGCAGTGTCAGGCTGGTTAGCAATTTGTAATAAGAAACCCACCAGACCAATACTGCAAATATCGGCAATTATAATTACTCAAACATTGTACCATCCAGTCCAATACAGCTTGCCATATCTTCACTTTTATTCCCTATTTGTCATATCTACAACCTTATATACAAATTTTAATAGTTGTGTAATTATTAAAATGAGAATTTCACGTGATCACTGGGAACTCATATTGATTGAAGGCTCAAATTTATAGCCTGCCAAGCAAATATGGAAATCAAGCAATATAAGAATTGCAAATTTCCGTTAGCTGGGATTACAATGAGACAAATTTTTCCTCTAAATTCACTTGATTGACTTTGCATTTCCTACTGAATGTCAAATTTTTTTCTTTAAATTAAACAAGTTCCACGAAGAAATAATATATGGGCGAAGTCAACCCAGATTATTGGGTCCATAATGATTCTAAAACATCTATCGATCATAATCGGCATCACTTGGAAGACCACTTGGAGCCAAAGGGGCTCTCTCAGTCAAGCAGATCAAGTTATCCTAGATATTAAGTAGTGGGGATGGATTCAGCTCTAGTTAGATGTTGAGGGTAGTAAATTGTAGGTTTTTGCATAGTTTTTTGATCTCCAAACTTTCCAACAAATTCATCTCTCTTCCCTTGTTACAGATAGATAGAGAAATATGCTTTATTGCCCAATTTTATACACGAGGGTCAAAAGGCCATCGACCAAGGATCCTTCAGTTTTATTGATTTCATGGCGTGTTCTCTATACATTTCATAAGTTAAAATTACACTACATTATTTTATATATATATATATATATATATATATATATATATATATATATATATATATATATATATATATATATATAATATGACATTTGTCATATATTTTCGAACGACTGTCAAAATTTTTCTTAAAATTAAGCAAGTTCCACGAAGAAATAATATATGGGCCCTCTCTATCAAACAGAGATGGAATTTGAGGAAATATCGCAAGTTATGTATTTTTTATTATCTCCTTAGTTCTTTTCATGACCTTGCTTGCTATGTAAAATCTTTTCTTAGATTTATTTAGACATATCAGAAGTATGATTGTTGAAATATTTTTCTGTTGGTTTCCTTTTTCCATTGTTACAGATTCCTGTCCCAAACCCCCTTCCGTTCACCCTCGTCTTCATTTGGAAATCATGGAATGCAAGAGAGAATGAAGCGGCTAAGCAGAAGAATCTTTGGTACTCTTTTTGTACACGCGACACTAACACAACATGAACAGACAAGCTATTGCTAGTACAATCGCGACAGGGAAACGAGTTTTTTTCTCATTTTTTCTCAGGTTTTTTCACTCGTTTTTTGAATCATATACAAGACAGTATGGTTCCTCTGTTACATTTCCTGAGCTCACACTTGTGTTTTTTCTGACACACACCAAAATTATAGATATAAGCATTTATTGTATATACAATTATTCAAATTTTTGTAAATCCTCTTTTCAAAAGAATATATAAATATAATATAAATCCTATATATATATATATATATATATATATATATATATATATATATATATATATATATATATATATATATATATATATATATATATATATATATATATATATATATATATATATATATATATATATATATATATATATATATACTGAATGTCAGA
The DNA here is from genome assembly GCA_013387265.2 of Cryptolaemus montrouzieri. Classification (NCBI taxonomy): domain Eukaryota; kingdom Metazoa; phylum Arthropoda; class Insecta; order Coleoptera; family Coccinellidae; genus Cryptolaemus; species Cryptolaemus montrouzieri. Next base: position 1,534,054 of record JABFTP020000165.1, read on the forward strand.
ACAACTTGAATTGTAAAATAGAAAATTCAAAGAACATCAAATAACATATATCGTAATATTCACCTCAACATAATCTTTGGCATGACCCCAGTCTCTCTTTGAATCCAGATTGCCAAGCTCGACATATTCAGAGATACCAAGATGAATCTTCGCCACTTCTCGAGTTATTTTTCTAGTAACAAAAGTTTCTCCCCGTCTAGGACTTTCATGATTGAAAAGTATTCCATTACAAGCAAACATATTGTATGCTTCTCTATAGTTGACCACAATCCAATAGGCATAAAGTTTGGCACAGGCTGTAAAAACAAAACTTAGTATCAATGACACCAAAGCATATTCCATCAAATGTTTCATTTCAAGATGACAATAAAAGTTAAACTATGTATTATACTATCTTAAGAGTTTATTGACAATCAGAATTGCAATTTCGGTCTCTCAATCATCTTCAGCTGACAAGTACTGAACTAAGGTTGAAATACATACATATGTATTTCAACCTTAGTTCAGTACTTGTCATGTATGTATGTATGTACATAAACAGGTAGATATCAAATATGGGCGAATAAACCTGGTTGTTCAGAAATTATCTCTATGAGGATATTCAAAATTTCGATGGATCCTAAGAAATTCAACTTTCGTCCTCTGGCCATTTTCGATGAAATGTGAAGCGAAAGTAAATTCGTCGGTTCTTTGGTTGTTGTAATCTGATTGATGCTCTTTATATCTAGTTTTGAATGAAAGACCAGTCTGACCTATATGAAGGCCTTCACAATCCATACAGGACAACTTGTAAACTCCAGTATTGTCAAATCTATGTTTTATCTTTCTTATTGAAGAATTCTTAGGAGAGTTTCATGTGGATTTTGAAAGTTTCTTTTTTTATGCTGTTTTGAAATGGCTTTTGCAGTCTTTTCGCTGATAGGGCCAAAATATGTTAACAAAATGTATCTATCTGTATTAGTTCATGACGTCATAGAGTTGAGAAATTAATATAGTTTTCCTTGAATCTGAGTTTTTCTGTTTGAGTTTTGTTTTCACCCTTTATTTTGTTTAGCGGATCAGTGTCGGTGTTTTATGTTCACTTAAGCAAAAAATCAGATTAGTACACTGCAGACAGTCATATGACTTTGCAGTTTTATGTTTATTTTCTGAGTTTATTGTCAACAAACTGGTTTTCACAACTCATGTACACACAAAATTGACTAGGAAAATAAACAATTTTATTATTATTTATTATCTTGGACTTATGCACTATCTGAACTCAACATATTGTTATATGAGCAGGTTCAGTTTTGATATGATAAAAATTAAATTGTACTTAAATAGGAAAATTATGTGCAAGTGAGTGCTCCATATTTTATGAGTACTCGTATTGTTATCATATTATCATTGTTTTCATTAGCTTTGGCTATTAAACGTATTTTTATCATTTATTATCGTAGACTTATGCACTATCTCAGCTGTTAGCTGGATATAATTTTCCTTTCCCAGATTCAGCAATCAAGGGAATAGGCTCGATTACAATATACTTGACATAAATTTCCTAACTATCCTACCTGTATTAAGAATTACAGCTTTTTGCATTTCTATATGAGTATTCTTATGCAGTTCTAATTTCTTAAGGCTATCATGCAAAGTTTTGGGTATTAACCCAGTCGAAGATACGATGACAGGAACAATATCTATTTTATTGAGGTGCCACATCTGCTTGATCTCAATAGCAAGGTCAGTGTATTTGGACTTTTTCTCCTGGTACTTATTCAGCACGTTGTTATTATACGGTATGGCGACATCCACCAGCATTGCTGTTCTGGCTCTCTTATCATACACCACTATGTCCAGCCTATTATTCGTCACCATTCTGTCAGTGATAACAGGCCTATCGTAGTATAATCTGATAGTCATTTTCCAATACGGGCGCCGGTTAATACTTGTAATGACTGGAAGGTATTCAGAAGTCCGTACTTGTGTGCAAGTTTCTGATGGATAATGTTGCAGACTTAATTATGCCTGTGAAGATAGTCCGTATTGGCCAGTTGTTTGCAGCCGGACGTAATATACTGTATAGTCTCCGATCTTATATGGCATTTTCTGCACTTATCTGTTTGTAATGTTCCGTCCTTAATAATAAATTTTTTGTAGTTGTTTGTAGCGGTCACTTGACCTGGGATGGCCATAAGGAATCCTTCTGTTTCCTCGAATAATTCTCCTTTCATGAACCATTTGTTGGAGGCTTCTTTGTCGATGTGTGGTTGATTAATCTCATGGTGATGTCGTCCATGCAATTCCTTTCTTGACCATTGCTCTTGTTTTTCAGTATCTGATAGGAACGGTAGATTCAGCAAGCCATCTCTGGTAGCAAGATTTAGAGGTGTATATCCCTTATCAGCAAACGATACCACTCTATGGAGGTCAGAAGTGAGAGCTTTTGTAGAAAAGAATTCTCTGAGATTTTTATCTGTTCGGTGTGTAAATTGACAACATCTATTAATCCGCGTCCTCCTTCTTTCCGCTTCAAAGTTGTTCATATCACAGAGGATTTTGGATGATTATTGTTGTACTTTGTCAGCATCGTTCGGGTCTGCCTTTGAATATCATCCAGTTCTGTCTTAGTCCATCTGATTATTCCAAATGAGTAAAGCAACACTGGAATGGCGTAGGTGTTAATTGTCTTGACTAGATTCTCCGAGTTCAACATTGATTTCAGCACAGTCTTCAGACGCTGGCTGTATTCTGAACGAATCTTCTCCTTGGATTGTTTTTGGTCTAGCAATCTGGCTTGTTGGTATCCTAGATATTTGAAGGTTTTGCCATCCCTCGTGCACTGTATAATATCATTATTATTATTATTTATTATCGTGGACTTATGCACTATCTCAGCTGTTAGCTGGATATAATTTACCTTTCCCAGATTCAGCAATCAAAGGGAATAGGCTCGATTACAATATACTTGACATAAATTTCCTAACTATCCTACATGTATTAAGAATTACAGCTTTTTGCATTTCTATATAGGTATTCTTATGCAATTCTAATTTCTTAAGGCTATCATGCAAAGTTTTTGGTATTAACCGTTGACGTTTATTCCGGCGTTCACGTCCTCAAGAGCTTTCCTAAAAATGTGTTCCAAGTACACATTGAATAATAGTGGGGAAAGCACGCATCCTTGTCTTACGCCTCGGGAAATACTTATCGCCGTTGACTGTTCTTCCTCTATTGTTATATACGCTGACTGTCCCTAATATAGTTGTGATATTATGGCCAGATCTTTTCCGTCGATACCTATATGGTCAAAAATTTCGATTAATTTATGATGTTGCTCGAAAGCCTTACTATAGACAACAAAGCAAGCATATACATCGCAGTTAACATCTCTGTACCTGAATACTAAATAGGGCTTCTCCGGTGCCTACTGATCCCGAAATCCAAACTGAGTCTCCGACATGTATTCTTCGCAGATCCTGTATATTCTTTTGTGTATAATTTTTAGGAAAAACTTTAACAGATGGCTCATAAGAGAAATAGTTCGATAGTCTTCACATTTCTTTGCACCAGGTTTCTTAGATATTATGACGAACTCTGATAATAACCATTCCTTAGGTACTTTTCCAGTTTTGTGGATGTGGTTGAACAGGTTTGTGATTTTTGCGATTGCAGAGTCGTCTAAAAGTTTGAGGAACTCAGATCTAATGTTATCTGGCACCTAACCTAACCTTCCCTTCTTCTATTTGTTTTACTGCTGCTCTTACTTCTTCTTTGGTGATGGAGGGCCCGGATCTATCCAATATCTGTGGCTGCTGTGGTCTTACGTCCTGGAGTAGTTCTGTGATATATGTCTCCCAGACCTTTATTCTGTCTTGTTCATCTATGATTCCCTCGATTGTCCATCAGTTTACATATTGTTTTGGGCCTATACATGCCAGCCGTTTGTTTAACTTTTTTAGGGATGTTAAAACTGTCATATTTCAGCTGCAGAGCTTCTATTTCTTGGCAATCTTCTTCTTCAAGTTTTTTTTCTTTGGCTTCTCTGATCTTCCTTTGTATTTGTCTATGTATTATGAAGTATTGCGGTGTATCTTTCGCGAGTTTTCTTTGTTCCATCATTTGTAGGATTTCATCTGTCATCCACATTTTTCTTTTGATGTTTTGATCTGGTTTTGAATATTTGTCGCTTGCACTATTAACTATGCTGCAAACCTAACACACCTTTTGACTGCTATTTTCTTCTTGCAGTTGTTCAGCTAAGTAGTTTCTTACTTCTGCTTTCGTGCTCGGATTTTTTAGCTTCTGCGTGTCATACCTGTTTTTCCTTTGTCTTTTCTTCAGTTTTTGATTTTAGTTTTAATGTACCAACTACAGGAGTATGGTCTGACATTATGTCTGCCCCAGGATAGGTTTTGACCGATGTAAAACAGTTCTGGTATCTCTTGTTAACCAGTATATAGTCAATCTGGTTTCTAACTGGTCTTTCAAGTTGAGTGGCGATCTCCAAGATCACCTTCTTCGTGGTAATTTGAAGAAGGTATTAAGCACTGCCTACTTCTTTTCTGCGGCAAACATTACTAATCCGTCCCCCCGTTCGTTTCTTTCACCTAATCCATGAGGGCCGACAGAATCTCCCTCTCTCCCGCTACTTATCCTGGCGTTAAAGTCCCCCATTATTATTGTTAGATGATGTTTGGGAAGTCTATTGTAGATGTTTGATGTTTCGCTGTAGAATTTTTCTATTTCCTCTTCGCTTTTATCTGTTGTGGGAGCATATATCTGAATTATATTGATTGGTACTGGGCTTGCGTTGATTTGGGCCCTTTCTGTTATTGGTGTGAAATTGGTGAATCGATAGAAGACTTAAATGAAAATTCGCGGCGAAAACTGAAGTCTATGACGGAAAAAGCGTTAGAAAAATGTTTTGATGATTGGATTATTCGTTGGCGTAAATTTTCGAAATGGATAAAGAAATAATAAAAATTATTCCAGATTAATCAAATTATATGCAATTCAAAAGGCTCTCATTTTGTGATTCTGCGTAAGATATCAAGATGTTTATCAGAATATTACACTTAAGTAGACACCACAGACCACTGGGGGGGGCGTTTTTTTGGAGTCTAGATGAGTTTATACATGATTGAAATGACAAAATATACAAAGTTAGACCTCTCTAGACAAAGCTAAATAGGAACCTTCAACAGTTGGGAATTTTTCATTCGCGGTTAACTAATCCAACAATCTGCAAAACAGTTTACGGGTAGAAGGCATGTAAAAGATTTGCACGGATCTCTTATATAACGAAACATACCATATGGCGATCTTGGATAAAAAGGAGTCTTCTCAGTCTGTGGGATTTCCGCAACTTTTCCGAACATCTCTGAAGTAGATGCCTGATAGAACTTAACAGTACTGTCCAAACGGCAAGTTCTTATAGCATCCAATAATCTCAAAGTACCTACTGCATCCACTTCAGCAGTGTATTCACTAAGATCGAATGACACTTTCACGTGACTTTGTGCAGCCAAATTGTAAATTTCTGAAGGTCTAATCTGAGATATTATTTTAATAAGGCAGCTGGAGTCTGTCATGTCGCCATAATGAAGATGCAGCTTCCCTCCTTTGTGGGAGTAAAGATCTGAATGCAGATGATCTATTCTTTTTGTGTTGAAGGAGCTAGCACGTCTAATAATGCCATGTACTTCATAACCGTTGCCCAGAAGGAGCTCAGCAAGATAAGAACCATCCTGGAAAAAAAAATGGAGATGAAAAGTGTGGTAAACAAATAGTACAGTGAATACTTTGTTTCTATATATCCATATACAGTGCGCCTTTACATTTTGTTAGGTTTTCATCTATCAAGTCAATTTTTTTGAAGAGTTCATAATTCTGCTGATCTGGAATGGACAACATAGAGCTTTTGTATCATTCTCTTAAGTAGGAAAACCAGTTTAGACCGATCAAAAATGGACTTCTTTTTATTGCATATATTCCCAATGAGGACTTAAGTTACCGCCTGTCGGTCCGGAGTCGAAGCGCGCGGTAGTTATAACGGAGCGGTCGCTCACGGGCCCTTTGTCGGTTACCTGCCTCAATACCGCTGTACTAAGGAATAATAGAGAGAGGGGCATTTCGGCAGATGTTGTTTGGCTTGGGGTAGAACTTTCTCGAACGTTTACAATATTTCGACCGAGCGTCGAGTTTGGCTAGTTCAGTGTTGTCAAAATGTCCAAAATGTTCCCGTGAGTGTACCGGACGACTTGGTAGACCACGTGAGAGATCGATCCATGGTAATCAACACACCAGGAGTGACTCGAGTGTCAGTGAAGAAGATCGAGTGCTACGAGCGAAAATATAATTGTGAATCCGTTACACTGTTATAAGCTCATCGAATTTTTCACAGTATTCACTGCTTTATCGGAAATTCTTATTTGTCGACATTGTAAACAAAGAGTAAATGTTCTAGAAGCTGGAAGACGTGGCCTTGGGTTCAGGCTTGTTGCCAATTGCCACTGTGGATCCGAACAAATCAATTCAGGTCCTTTACTCAACACTGGATTTTAGATAATTAGTAGAATTATTTTATCATGCGGCTCTTAGGTATTGGTAGATAAGGACTGAATTTATTTTGCAATTATATGGACATCAGCAGTGGTATGGCTGAAGAAACTTACAACGGAATTTGCACTCACATCTATGCTTCTGCGAGAAAAGTGTATGAATTATGCTGTAAGAAAGCTGTTGAAGAAGAAAAGGAAGAGAACGAGAGACCTATGCTGAATTTGAAAGTATCTGGTGATAAAACGGAAAAAACGAGGATTCAAATCTCTTTTTAGTATTGCAACGCTTATCGGATATTACTCCAGAAAAATCATCGACCTGGTTGTATATATATATATATATATATATATATATATATATATATATATATATATATATATATATATATATATATATATATATATATATATATATACTCTTTGAAAGAGAGGATTTACAAAAATTTGAATAATTGTATTTACAATAAGTGCTGGTTGTAAGAAGCCCTTACTGCCAATCATGAATATATTTGAAAGGCAAACCGCAAAATTCAGCAGAATATCTAACATGGAGAGACGATTATGACGAAGAAAATTGCATGAAAACACATGAAGGCTCCGCGGGAAGCATGGAGGTGGAATCTGTAAAAATGATGTTGAGATAGGAGGAACTGTATGGTGTAAAATACAGCAATTACGTCAGTGATAGGGATTGAAAACGTTCACAGCAATCCTTAATTTGAATCCCTACGGTGATGAACTCAGTTGTCAAAAGTGAATGCATATGCCATGCTTAGAAGAGGATGGAAACTCGGCTTCGAAGCAATATAAACAATATCTTAGACATGAAGACATGAAGAAGGCTGTAATGGCAACTTTTCACCACAGGATATGCATAGATGACAATCCACAAACACGACAATTGTCCTGACGGAGAAGACAGCAGGTGCAAGTGGCAGAAAACTGAAGTAATTGGAACAGAGCTGGACCACACCCTGCTCCATTACACCTCGATGTTCAAAAAGAACTTCTTCCTATATACAAAGGAGGGACGACTTGCTGATGTTTAGGGGGTTATACGTAGAACGCGAATGCTGGCTTAAAAATAATCGGAGTTGCAGCATTCTTGGCTGCTGCATTATTCAATGAAAGAAATTCAGCCCTTCTAATGGTGATGAACGAATTACAACTCGTAGTTGGCTCGCAGAGCTTCAATTTTGCCGAAAACATGGTTATCCAGCGCGTGACGAGGCAGAATAGGTGCAGTTCGTTGGAGACGAAGGAAGCTCTTATAGCTTGTCAAAAGAAGATCCTAGCCCGAAATGACGCGTATGAACAAGAAGAGGGATTGCTATATGGTGCTATAATAGCTGATTGACCGGTGGACATTTTATATAATTAATTACTGCTTCGAATCTCATTCTCGCTACATTTTATTACAAAAGCGTTTTTCTTGAAACGACTTCTTTTCAACTTGTTGGCATTCTAGATTGTTATTGACCAATCGTTCTGAAATTTGGTGTGAACATTCTTTATCCAATTCAAATCTAGATAAACCTAATTCTGGGTTATATGATTATTAAAAATATGTTTTTTCATGCAAAAAAGGTGAAAAAATATGACACTTTTGTCACTTTTCCACAATTTATTCAATGATCACGACCGGTTTCGACCTTACGGTCATTTTCAAGTGAATAACAATAACAGATGAGTAGGTGAGTACAAGTACAGAGTGAAAGTTATCCTAGTTATTGAGTATTGGGGATGCAATAAGCTCTAGTTGGCTGTTGAGGCTGGTAAATTGAGGATTTTTGCATAGTTTGTTTGCCCAAACTTTCCAACAAATTCATCACTCGTCCCTTGTTACATTTATGAAGGATTTTAAGGTTGTTTAATAATATCGAGTGGTTTGTTGATTTTATGTGTTTATGTGGTGAATTTTTATCTGTGGAAATATTTTCCTTGAATTTAGCTTCAAAACTTCTCCTTGTTTGTCCGACATAGGCTACCTGACATTCATTGCATTTGATTTGATAAATTCCTGATTGCTTTATCAAATCAAATGCAATGAATGACAGGTAGCCCAATGAAGTCTGTTCATTTTTTGTTGTCTGGTTAGGTCTGGAACTCTTTGGAGCCTTCTGCTGTATAACTATTTATACATGTATTTAAACTATTTAAGGGAAAACAATATATTAATGTCAAATCAGCAGGGTTCAGACCCAACCATTCATGTGAGTCTGCACTTCAACTTACAGTTGCGAAGTGGAGGTCGTATATTGACCAGGGACATTATGTAGTGGCAGGTTTCCTTCATCTCAAGCGGGCATTTGAAACAATTGATCATTCAGTTTTGATTGAAAAATTAAGGAGCATTGGGATTTGTGGTCGAGTACTGGATTGGCTTATTGACTATTTGTATGAAAGAAGTCAGGTCACCAGGATTGATGACTTTTACTCGGATCCAAAATTAAATGAGTTCGGAGCACCACAGGGAAGTGTGCTGGGACCTCAATTGTTTCTAGTGTATATGAACGGCATTTATTTTTTGAATTCGTGTGACTTTATTAACTTTTTTGCTGATGATACGCTTCTTTGTATTTGGAGTCTGGCAGAGGCGGTTGCAAGAATGAATGCATGTTTACAACTGATTGATGAATATCTGAAAACCAATAGATTGAAACTAAATTCGTCTAAAACCAAAGCTATGGTTCTAACTACTCCTTATAAGTTTTCAAACCTTGATTTGTCTGTTCACACATTGAGCATTGATAACTCAAAAATAGAGTTTGTTACAGAATTTAAGTTCCTGGGTTTCATGTTGGATAGTTGTTTAACATTTAACAGCCATTTTTCTTATGTCTATCGAAAGATATGTAAAAAATTATACTTTTTCAGTCGTGTTGCAACTGGCCTCTCAATTTACTCTAGAATCACTATCTATAACACAATAATACAGCCACACTTCGACTATTGTGCGAGCTTGCTCTATTCATTCACTTTGAGTAAAGTTTCTGCTTTACAGAAATTACAGAATCGTGGGATGCGTGTTATACTTAAATGTAATAGATACACAAGTGTATCACTGATGCTCGATAGTCTCAGTTGGCTGACCGTAAAGGATAGATTTTACTTGAGTGCTGTGGTTTTAATTTTTAAGATTGTTCATAAGATGTTGCTGGCCTATTTTGCAGATTTTCTTACTTTTCATTATGATAATCACAATTATTTTACAAAAGGAAATAATCTCTTTTATTTGCCAAGATGTAATCTTTCCAGCAGAATGCAGTCATTATTCAGCAGAGGTCTAAGTGACTTTAATAAGTTGCCTGCTGAAATTAGAAGGACTGAGTCCTTAAAAATATTCAAGATGGGTGTGATTGCTTCTATAAAAGCTTCATATATCACAAAATAATTTAGGGTTTTATTATTTTTCATCACTGTCTGCCTGAATTAGACTATATCCTTTTAATAACTCAGATCGAGAACATTTATGGGTGTATTAATTAATTAATTATTTTTTTTTTAATGTTTATTTCAGTATGTAATATTAGGATGTATCCTATTTTCAATAAACTATTATTATTATAAGCCCCTTGAACGAAGTCTTTGACGTATCGTTTCGACTGATACACTGATACCTGTTGCTTCCAGAAATACTCTTTGGAGTATGGGGTGCGACGCACTAGGGTCTCTTCTTGCAATTTGGCACAAAAAGCGGTCTTGTCCTTCAGAAGTGATCTTGCTACGACTTCTTCTAACCCTATTTTGCAGAGATTGTAGCTCCACTTATCAGGCGTAGGTTTTGGAAGTCACCCCCTGTGATACCCCCATTGTGGCAGCTATACCCTCTGTGTCACCCCTTCTTCAACGAGAGCAATTATTCGACCCCTCTGCACATCGGACAATCCAACGTAAGACATTTTCAATTATGATTATGGGCTTTTTCAAATTTTGAAATTCAGTTTCTAATCTCAGTGACGACTGAGGACAATATCCCGAACATGTGGTGATAATTCAACATTTCTTATCATACTATCCAGTTTCTTTACAACAAAAAACTTAATTTTTCACAAGTAGTCAAAGATCCATGGTTAAAAACAATCAATAATGTGAAATACCGAGTGATTCCATATAAATTTGGTTGTGTACAACTTCTTTTTCCTGCACGGCACCCATATGGGCAGCACTCAGGCCGTTTGGCCCATTGCGTTGGCCGTGTGTTGTTGAGTTGTTATTTGTCTTGCAAAAACTTCCTGATGAAGCTTGCGAGACTGTTGTAGAGGGCCTCCTAGATCATCCAGGCGCTGGGTGTTTCAGTGCCCAAGGTGTTCACTCTGGTTTCCTTATGGGCGGGACATTCGAAGAGTATGTGTTCCGTTGTTTCGTCATTTTCTAGGCAACCACGACATTTTGTGGTTTCCGATAGTTTCATGACGTGTAGATGTTTGTTGAGTTCGTGTCCCGTCAATAGGCCAACTACCATCCCAACAGACTTTTTTTCTAGGGACAGTAGTTCAAATGAGATAAAAAACACAAGGTTTAACTTTAATCTACACTTTATTTGAAAAAATTCGACGACGTTTCGCTGACACAGCAGCTTTATCAAGAATGAAAAACAGAATGAAGAGTATGGTATTATAAACAAATCGTAGAACAAGTTGGTTGAATAACAGGAAAATCCACACCGAGCCATTGTACAGTTAGTATGAAAGGTAATAAAAACTAATTAAACAAGTTAAGTAGGGGTGAGTAATTCACATCTACCTGTTCATTCAAAAGCTTGTCCGAATGTTTGTATCTATTTATTTCTAATGCTTCTAGGAGATCTAATTTTGAACTTTTTGATTTTATATGTAATATGTCAAAGTTTTTATTGAATGAATGGCTTTCTTTTATTAGGTGGGTTGAATAATTTGAAACAGATTTATTTTTATCGAAGCTACGTTTATGTTCAGATGTTCTTATGCCAAAACTCCTATAGGTCCTACCGATATAAATTTTATCACAAGAACCGCAATTGAGTTTATAGATTCCTGATTTACTTGATTTTTCAACACGAGATTTATTATTTTTAATATGTTTACCTAAGTTATTAGAAGTTTTGAAAGTTATATTAAGATTTTGTTTGACGAGAAAGGATTTAATATTTGTACTTGCAGAACCGCAGAATGTTAAACTGTTGAATATTTTATAGTCTTTATGAATAGGATATACTTCATTTATTGCTTTCTGATACAGTTTTTACGAATGATTAGATCTATCATATCCGGATTATATGAATTATTAATGGCTATCTGTTTGATGATGTTTAAATCTTTATTATAATCTTCTACTGATAAAGGTAAATTGAGTAACCGATGTTCAATGCTGTTTAAAGCTGCAACTTTGTGTTGAATTGGATGTAATGAGTAGTTATGTATAATTGTATCAGTATGTGTTGGTTTACGAAAGACCGAAAAATATGATTATTATTTCGTTTAGTGATTTTCAAGTACAAAAATTAATGGAATCGTTCTGTTCAATTTCTATCGTGAATTTAATGTTCAAATGGATAGAATTAATGAAATTAAGAAATAAGTCTAAGCTAGCACAAAGTTGCAGCTTTAAACAGCATGGTACATCGGTTACTCAATTTACCTTTATCAGTAGAAGATTATAATAAAGAGTTAAACATCATCAAACAGATAGCCATTAATAATTCATATAATCCGGATATGATAGATCTAATCATTCGTAAAAAACTGTATCAGAAAGCAATAAATGAAGTATATCCTATTCATAAAGACTATAAAATATTCAACAGTTTAACATTCTGCGGTTCTGCAAGTACAAATATTAAATCCTTTCTCGTCAAACAAAATCTTAATATAACTTTCAAAACATCTAATAACTTAGGTAAACATATTAAAATAATAAATCTCGTGTTGAAAAATCAAGTAAATCAGGAATCTGTAAACTCAATTGCGGTTCTTGTGATAAAATTTATATCGGTAAGACCTATAGGAGTTTTGGCATAAGAACATCTGAACATAAACGTAGCTTCGATAAAAATAAATCTGATTCAAATTATTTAAACCACCTAATAAAAGAAAACCATTCATTCAATAAAAACTTTGACATATTACATATAAAATCAAAAGTTCAAAATTAGATCTCCTAGAAGCATTAGAAATAAATAGATACAAACATTCGGACAAGCTTTTGAATGAACAGGTAGATGTGAATTATTCACCCCTACTTAACTTGTTTAATTAGTTTTTATTACCTTTCATACTAACTGTACAATGGCTCGGTGTGGATTTTCCTGTTATTCATCCAACTTGTTCTACGATTTGATTATAATACCATACTCTTCATTCTGTTTTTCATTCTTGATAAAGCTGCTGTGTCAGCGAAACGTCGTCGAATTTTTTCAAATAAAGTGTAGATTAAAGTTAAACCTTGTGTTTTTATCTCATTTATTTCATGGATCTACATCAAGTAACGGCCTCCACAATTCAAAAGACAGTAGTTCATGTACCCTCTTCTTTGATTGCGGCCCTTTTATGAGCCTTTTTGACTGTCTTAGTCCCGAGATGTCTGCCCAGTAATTTTGGGCCTCGGTGGTGATCCAGTTTTGAAAGAAAGAGAGCATAATGGTCCATGAGATGGTCAGAATTGGTTCTGGTCCCATCGGCCTGATAGCTGTTGCTTTTTTAGCGAGGCTGTCTGCTATCTCGTTTCCTTCGATGCCCTGATGGGCTGGGCACCAAATCAGAGCGACTTTGTTTGTAGCACTGAGTTGTCGAAGTGCTGTTCTGCATTCGTCAACCATTTTGGATGTAACCTTCGAATCTTTAAGATATCTAAGGGGCTTGGCTATCAGAGCATATGTAGATGTATGCGTGTCTATAGTTCCTATGTAGGTTTTCCTGTACGCACCGGAAAATAGCAAATATTTCTGCGTGTGTTACGGTGACGTTGTCTCGCAGCGCGATCATGTTTGCCCTAGGGCCATGAACGCCGACGTCTGTACCCGGTTATGGACCCATTCGTAAACCAGGTGGGCCCTGTGATGTGAGTAAGGCGTGGGGTGTGGTCCAAATTTCTTTTGGTGGAATAACTACTTAGTAGGGTTCGTCAAAGTAGTAGGTGGCTCTTGTTTGATCTCCTCTTATGAGAAGGTCAGGTCGGAGTTCTCTGATTTTGTTCAGGGATGCGGAGTGTCCAGAGATTGGATTTCTGTCCCTCCACATACCTCCCTCCCACAGTCTCAAAGAGGCCATCATGTCCACCTCTTTCACCACTATGTGTAGTGGAGGGGTGCCCAGAAGACACTCCATGGAGGCCATGAGTGTAGATCTCAAAGCTCCCGTGTACAGCTTACATATATAACAAACTAACTGTAATATCCAAAATTCAAATACCAAATTTTAAAGAATACATCAAAGACAATTTTCAAATAAGCTGAAAACTCTTTATTTAAATATTCCCCAACAGTTTAGTAAGCCTTACGTAAGAGAGTGGTCGTAATGGTTTATTCAAACGCCGGCCTAAGTAATGGCTCCACTGAATGAGGAAGATGATTGACCAGCAAGATATCATGGTAAGAGGGAGAAAGTTCATATTTCCTGGTTTTTGTATAGGTATGCATAAAGTGGTTGCACTGTAAGTGGAGCGATCATGAAAGCTAGGTAGTGTAATATATTAATGTTCGTTATCTCTTAAGATGCAGGGAAGAGTGAGAATATTGTGTGAAATAAAAAATAGCTCACACGATTCACGTGGATTCAGTTTGAAGAGAGAGAAACAACCGCTCTTTGAGATTCCAGGGAATTTCCCCATAAAAGTACTTTATAATTTAGATGACTGTAGACAATGCTGTAGTATACACACAGATTCGATACCCAGAGAGTTCCTTATTCTACTAATTGCATAACACGATTTGCTCAGTTTTTTGCATAGCTGGTCTACACGTTGACTCCATCTCAAACCTTCATTCAAGAAACCTGACACAATTACTAGACCCCAACGTATCTTCTTTGCAGTTGATTACCAAAGGAACCCTGTTGGAATTTCTTAATCCAAAAATAGACATTCTGTTTTAGCCACATTTAGTATGAGTGAATCTCGAAACAGCATGTGTTGAAAGCGTTTACAATCTTGTCACAAGTCTCGGAGAGCTCTGCAGGGGTCCGCACTGTGACCGCTATGGAAGTATCATCAGCGAATATTGTAATTTCATCTGCATTTATATGATCAGGCAAATCATTAATAAATAGGAGAAACAATAGTGGACCCAGCACGGAGCCCTGAGGAACCCCTGACTTAATCCCAAATTTGTCAGACCAACCTCCCGAATTTTGACAGATAAAGAACGGCTTGAATGAAAAATCCCCATGACATTTTTCTCAAATAAGACACCCAAAACCTCACAGCACAGGCGCTTTTCAAACTAGGACAAATCCTGGGAAATCCAGACAAAAAGCAGCCCTAGTGAAGATGGAACCTACTGTACTTAATTGTACTCCATAACTGGGGAGCCATCTGATTTTTTCAATAACCTCAATTTCAGAAAATAATACTCCTATTGAATTCCTTTAGGAATGATAGAATGATACTACCCTGACCTGAATTATCATCCAGCAAGAAAAGGTGAAATGATTTGCCAGGAAACCTAGAATAAAATTGAATTTCATGTAGGTATAACCTTTACTGTGTGAGCAGGGAAAACTGGGTGAACAGGGACAAAACGACAGTTTCACAGTCCAACAAATAATTGAAAATCATTGAATTTCTTATTTGAATTACTCACTTGACCTGTAATTCCTGTAATAAAGGCTACTTTGTTTTTGCCATCCCCGGTTTCCATTTTATGCTGAACGCGCTTCACTTAGGTATGAAACGTTCCTAACAATGAACTAGTCACATACTCGCTAATTCAGCAATATATTTTGAAAATTTTTCTTATTTAACGTGGCAAGACATTAATACATATACCGGATTTTCCATTTCCTCTTGTTTTGATTATATATATAAACATTGAATATACGTCACACAGGTTTTCTTCGCCTATGTTCTATGGATTTCTTGAATCGATGGTCCTGTTTTCTGTTTGTTTTACGTAAACGTTCCATTTCTATAGACTGATCATAAGTGTAATACTCCTATATCGCTAGTAGGGTCTAGAAAACGGCAAAATCACTACGGTTCAGACATGTAGGCATCTGTCGCGTTGTCTCCACTACTGAAGCAGTCATTCGAGATCTAAAACGAAATGTGTATTAAGGTGCCATTTCATTGGAGAGTTTTGACGCTCTTTTTGAGCGTCAAAATGATCATGTGACCTATTTTGTATGAAATCTTGACGCTCCCATGAAAAGGGGTTTTCAGCGTCAAAATATGTCATTTGTCACTCATTTTAGGTTAAAGCACTTAATTGATATATATGAAATCATTTTTTTTGATTTGACATCATTTCTAGAATCTTTAGTATTGTATTCGGCAAAACTTTTTCTTCAAAACAAAACCTCTATGTTGTTCGAGTATCTAAAGCTAATACTCCGCAATAATAATAATAATAATAATAATGTTCTTCAACATCCCAAGAAAACACCCACTTTCCTAGCACAAGGCTTAACATATATGCTACCTAAGAGCGATAGAACACAGGATCCGTCTCAATATAGGCCAATCACTTGCCTGCCAACACTCTACAAAATACTCACCTCATGCATATCCAATCGAATATACCAACACCTTGACGACAACAATATATTAGCAGAGGAGCAGAAAGGATGCAGAAAGAAACACCACGGGTGCAAGGAACAACTCATCATCGATTCTGTGATAATGAAACAGGCACACGTAGGGCATCGGAATGTTCATTCAGCTTTTCTCGATTATCTGAAGGCATTCGATAGTATCGCCCATTCTTGGCTTGTTGAAGTATTGCAGATATACAAAATTCACCCAGCCCTGGTAGAATTCTTGAAAACAACAATGACACGTTGGCGCACGTCTCTGCAGGTCAACATGAACAATAAGTCAATTAAAACCGACGAGATACCCATACGTCGTGGAATTTTTCAAGGAGACTCTTTGAGTCCACTATGGTTCTGTTTAGCTATGAACCCATTGTCCTCAATGCTCAATAGAACAGGATACGGATTTAGGATAAAAACAGATAGGAATTATCATACAATCTCCCACCTGCTGTATATGGATGACATCAAATTATATGCTTCGAACAAGAAGCAATTGGATGATTTGCTGAAAACTGTCAGTGAGTTCTCGACAGATGTTCATATGAAATTCGGGATTGAAAAATGTAAGATCCTGAACATTCAAAGGGGGAAAGTCATAGATGGTGAAACACAACTTCTAAACGGTGATATTATACAGTGCATGAAGAATGGCGAAACATACAAATATCTAGGATACCAACAAGCCAGATTGCTAGAAGAAAAACAATCAAAGGAGAAGATTCGTTCAGAATACTGTCAGCGTCTGAAGACTGTGCTGAAATCAATGTTGAACTCGGGGAATCTAGTCAAGGCAATTAACACCTATGCCATTCCAGTGTTGCTTTACTCATTTTGAATAATCAGATGGACTAAGACAGAACTGGATGATATTCAAAGGCAGACGCGAACGATGCTGACAAAGTACAACAATCATCATCCAAAATCGTCTGTGATACGAACAACTTTGAAGCGGAAAGAAGGAGGACGCGGATTAATAGATGTTGTCAATTTACACACCGAACAGATAAAACATTTCAGAGAATTCTTCTCTGCAATAGCTCTTACTTCTGACCTCAATAGAGTGGTATCGTTGGCTGATAAGGGATATACACCTCTAAATCTTGCTACCAGAGATGACCTGCTGAATCTACCGGTCCTATCAGATACTGAAAAACAAGAGCAATGGTCAAGGAAGGAATTGCATGGACGACATCACCATGAGATTAATCAACCACACATCGACAAGGAAGCTTCCAACAAATGGTTGATGAAAGGAGAATTATTCGCGGAAACAGAAGGATTCTTTATGGCCATTCAAGACCAAGTGATAGCTACCAACAACTACAAAAAATTTATTATTAAGGACGGAACATTACAAACAGATAAGTGCAGAAAATGCCATATAAGATCGGAGACTATACAGCATATTACATCCGGCTGCGAACAACTGGCCAATGCGGACTATCTTCACAGGCATAATCAAGTGTGCAACATTATCCATCAGAAACTCGCACACAAGTACGGACTTCTGAATACCTTCCAGCCATATTACAAGTATCAACCGGCGCCCGTATTGGAAAATGACTGTATCAGATTATACTACGATAGGCCTGTTATCACTGACAGAATGGTGACGAATAATAGGCCGGACATAGTGGTGTATGATAAGAGAGCCAGAACAGCAATGCTGGTGGATGTCGCCATACCAAATAATAACAACGTGCTGAATAAGTTCCAGGAGAAAAAGTCCAAATACACAGACCTTGCTATTGAGATCAAGCAGATGTGGCACCTCGAGAAAATAGATATTGTTCCTGTCATCGTATCCTCCACTGGGTTAATACCCAAAACTTTGCATGATAGCCTGTTGAAATTAGAATTGCATAAGAATACCTATATAGAAATGTAAAAAACTGTAATTCTTAATACATATAGGATAGTTAGGAAATTTATGTCAAGTATATTGTAATCGAGCCTATAACCTTTGATTGCTGAATCTGGGAAAGGTAAATTATATCCAGCTAACAGCTGAGATAGTGCATAAGTCCACGATAATAAATAATAATAATATTTATTTTGGTCCTATGAATACAATAAAATATGCAGGACAAGTCAAAAAATTAGTCTAAAAAAACACGAAAATCAAAAACTTACAAATATCACAATTAACCTTAATCGGAATGGGCGAAGACGACGCAAAAGGCATGACTGTGAATCACGAAAAGTTCAGTTCAAAATATTCCTCTATGCTATAAAGCTCTGAATGGATTAATAAGACCTTCAACTGTTTTTTGAAGACCGTATCAGATGCAATATTCTGCAAGGAGGTGAGCAGGACGTTGAAAAATCTGACACCGCAGATATCCATTGACTTGGAAGTAATATTCAGTCTATGTGGCAGGATCGAAAAATGGTCTCGGTCTCGGGTGTAATAACTATTTTCTCAAACCATGGAAGTACGTGAGAAGTGAAAAGATATACAGACCCTCTACAGTTAAAATTCCAGCGAAAAGACCCCGGCATGAAAAACGTGGCCCAACTCCGGCCATAACTCTCACTATGCGCTTCTGAGCACCAAAAACCTTCTCCATAGAAGAGCTAGACCCCCTAAGGCGTATCGCGTATGACAAGCGTGATTCGATGTTGGCGAAATAAAAGAGCTTTAGTTGTTCGCTCGTGAGGGTAGGTTTCAACACCCTAACCTAGTAGCAGATGCAACTCAGCTTTTTTGTTAAACTATCACAATGATCATCACAATTTAGATGCTCATCAATATGAACACCCAAAAAGCGGATATTCTGACTACGATTTATGGGTTCACCATTTATGTTGGCATCTATTGATTGTGGTCCCCCACTCTGATGAGAATAAAAACGGACGTAGGACGTTTTTTCAACATTCAAATACAGCTGGTTTTTTCTAAACAACTTAGTCGAATCTCGGGGCAGATCGTTAACAGCTGTCCCCTCAGATACCACGGCCGAAGTGTCATCCGCGTAGATTGTTAGAAAGTAATATTCAAATGCGTCGGTAAGTCGTTGACGTACAGGATGAACAACACAGGGCCCAAAACTGAGCCCAGTGGTACTGTTACCGACACATCAACCACCCCCGATTTAGCATTCAAGATAGAACTACTAGGGCACACATCCCTGACCTCGACATATTGAGATCTTCCACCCAAATAGTACCTGAACCAGTCATAAGCAATAACTGGAAGACTATAATAAAAAAAATTTTTATCAAAGAAAACTGGTTGCCTTAGGGTTTATATTGGCAACCCTTGAAGACAGAAAATATAAACTTGTCACTCATCTCTTGTAGTGTCTGTCGCTAAGTTCAGAAATGCACAATTTTCTAACGTCAACGCTGAAAACACGTGACCTTTCGAATCGGCATCAAAACGCTCTAATGAAATATATCAAAATTGTATTGATTCTGAAGGAGAACACAAACATGTATTTCTCCATAAATCATCATCACAAAATTGTAGACCAAGTCTAGCGATATAAACAAGAAGTCGACCTAGCAAAAAAATCAAATATTGTTAAGTTGGCTTGACTCATTGCTGCTAAAATAATTGCACTATTGTTGGATTTATCAACTTTAATCGCCGAGTAGAACTAATAAAAATAGTAAGAGATCAAAAATCTAATATGTGTAAATGCAAGTAAACAAGTCACACTGCTCGAATCTAGTAATTTCACAGCAATTATGTTCTCTCATTTTACACAGCGATCGAGCCTGTAAATCGAAGCCATTAACAAATATAGCAAGCTTTACCTCCAACAAAACACTTGAAGGTAATATAAGCTTGCATCACAAGCTATGGTCAAACAATATAGTGAATTATTGTATTGAGAATAATGTGAAAACTCCTTCAACGCGCCTATTCTATTGTTGAATTGTAAACCTTGTTGGAAGGCTACTTTCAGATGATGCCATATCAAAATTATTGTGCCAAAATGTTTTCTTTTTAACACATCAGAAATATCATGGTGCTACGTCCGTTGAGTAGAGCGCATGTGCACAAATAGGAAGACGCTTATTCGGCGAAAGCGACTAGGCACTGTACATTGTCGTGATAAAAGATGTTTATATCAATTTTACAGGTCTTTTTCTTCACATCGTTTCTCAAACGTTATTTTACCCGTTTGTAAAATCTGAACTAGGTCTAGGTTTCACGACCTTGCTGTAGTGTCTCTAGGAGCCGACTGACAAATCATAAACAAAGAGTACAAGATAGAGAAGCAGCCTAAAAGAGCTAATGAAAAACTGAAGTATAGGAGTTTCAGCGCCTCTACTGAATAAGACTCCGAATTAATGATTCTTATTTTTGTGCAACCTCCGACATAACGAACCAATTTTTTCTTTTAAATTAATAATTTCTTAACTATTGCGTTTCGAGAGAATGAAATAAACGATTACAAACCCAAGCGCAGAATTCATTTCTGAAATTCTCCTCCTTCGCCGACCCGGCAAAAGCTATCAAACTAATTAGTTAACAGCCGTAACAACCAGATGTCGCTTACAATTATACTGCAGCTTCTCTCGTCATGAGGTTTTCATTCAAACTAATAGCTCATATTAACGCATTAAGGCTGACACCAGTTGAAAGTGATTTTTGTTGTCCTTCACACTCAGTATTACAAAAATTTCTTATATCGTCTAGCAACCCACCCCCAAAAGAATAATTTTACTAGAAACATCAAAATATGTGCTCCCAACCTACATATTCACCAATAGATCAGTATGTATTGTACCTAACCAGCATTCCATATATGGCGCCTGTGATCCCAAACTTAGCGAGAACCATATGTATTTCATAGGATATTTTGTTCATGTCAATCAGTCAGCGGTTACCATGAATTATATGGCGCCTGTGATCCCAAAATTCGAGAGAACCATATGTATTTCATATGATACTTTGTCAAGGTCATTCATTCAGCAGTAACCATCAGATATAGGTCACAGTTACAATCATGGATGCATTTATCACTCAGTTACCATTCTGAATAAGTAACTAATAAATGAGTGTTATGTTATTTTGTCAATGTATATTAATTACAAAGAAAACAGTGTTTTGTGTTAAACCAGTTACCCGATCATTACAAGTGTTATGTATATTCCAGAAGAAAAGAAAGTCAATATATTACAATTTATTATTTGTACATTCGGATTGGTACAAAAATATGCATTCTCTGAATTCAAAATACTGAAAAGGTGTTCAAAATGCGAAAAACATGGATAAATAGTATAACAATTTATTTTTGCGAATTTCTAGACACAAAATGAAATTTAAAAATCACTATACATTGAAAAAACAAAATACAGTACACTTTTAAAATACAGAATTGGTCAAATATTTCTACTTTCATCGAAAAGTAAATGGAAAATGCACTGATGGAATGATACCCTGAACATAGAGGAATGTGACCAGGAATGCAATTTTAGTAATAAATTATTTTTGATATTTAATTCAGCTACTTTGGTTGGAATTATAGTAGATTCTTGACTTCGTCGTAGAATACGAGTACGAGCGCAGCTCCAGTACCTCTAAGGATGTTGGAGAATGCTCCCTTGAAGAATGCTGTTGGACCTTCTTGTTTGCCAATCTTGACCCAGCAGTCAAGGGTGTTCTTGTACATAACATCTGATTTAGCTCTGCCAGACTGCATCATCATACGCCTTCTGACGGTGTCGAATGGATAAGAAGTAATACCAGATACAGTGGTTACAGCCTGGAAAAAAATTTAATGGTAAAATTTTATATTAAAAAAAAAAATATCTTGGCTTTATCTGAGGATTCATCAGTGAATGGGTAGTGGTAATCTAGAGTCATCATAGAAGGCTCAGTGTGGTGCATAGAACATCATTTGTAAATATATAAAGAATTTCAGTAAAACCTACTGATGAAGGGCAAATTTTTTGTTATAATAGAATATTTTAAGTATTTGTTGTTTCAAGACATTGGCAGCGCTTAAAATCGAAAAATTTGTTGCAAAACGTCTCGTTTTTAGCTAAATCACTTGATAAATTAGGTTTTGATTCACAACTTTAGCATAACACGAGTTATGCACACAATAAGTACAATATGATAATGGGAATTTCGCTCGATTGTGTTAGTCTCAAACATTCAGTCTGTTGTGGCACACCATATCCTAAATTTCGCCCACAAGCTGAGCTTAATAAGCTCAGTCAGTCCCCAGTTGTGCACTCGCACATAGCGTGTTCCATCGATTCAATTTATTCTTCTAGTCTACATAAAGGATTTGAATTTGGGAGGCTTTTACTTGGTAAAATTCCATTATCACTAATGAAACAAGTACTGTGTTTTAAGGAATTTCACTTAATAATTGCGATTCGTAACGCGTTTCACTTGCTTCTTCAGGCGAATGATTATGCAGAAACTGTAAATCATTCTATAAGTAGCAATAATTTGAGTAACATAGCTTATTGGTCACCTCAAACTAATAATAATTTAGGCAAATATATCAATAATAATAAAACCAAACCCGAAAAGATTAAATCAGGTGTTTATAGATTGAATTGATGAATGACTGTGATAATTTTTTACATTGGTAGAACACATAGAAATTTTAATATTAGAATATCGTAATTTGAACATAAACGCAGTTTTTTCAAATCATTCTTAAGTAGCAATAATTTCAACATAGCTTTCCAAACTAATAATAAAAATCAGATTCAGGTGTTTATAGATTGAATTGCAATGACTGTGATAATTTCTACATTACATAGAAATTTTAATATTAGAATATCGGAACATAAACGCAGTTTTCGATTCAAATTACGCGAATCATCTCTTTAGAAAATAATCATTCTTTCGACCCACAGTTTGAAATTTTGCATACAGATAATAAATATTGGAAGGTAGATCTTTGGGAAACTTTAGAAATAAATAAATACAAACACTCAGGTAGACTCATCAATGAACAAGTCGATTTAAACCCTTCACCTCTATTGAATCTTTTCGGGAGCAATCTATTCCTTAATTTTATTGGATATACCTGTCATAAATAACCACTTAGGAGGAGGTGACCAATAAGCTTTTAATTACTCAAGAACATTTATAGTTATATTCTCATTTACATTTTTCTGCATAATCATTCGCCTGAAGAAGCTACGGTGTAGTGAAACGCGTTACGAATCGCAATTATTAAGTAAAACTCCTTAAAACACAGTACTTGTTTTTTATTATACATAAAGGATCCTCATTCAATCTAACCTTACTTGTTTAGGTAATTTCTGAGGCAACAGAGCCCCGTTAATATGACAATTAGAACTCTCAGGACCCGACTGGAGATTTCAAGCCAAGCCTTGGCTCTCACAGTCCACTGATGACAAGTCAAGAGTCTCTGAAACGCGAGAGACTCATCCAGTGCTCACGTGCCTTCAGGTGTCCAACCACCAGTTATTTTCTATCCTTGCAGTCTCCAGGGGAATTTCGATTAATCCCACACCTGTTCCTCGAGCGATAAATGAGCCGCCTTCTCATTGCCCGAGTGTCCGGGTACCCACATTAGGTCTGTTCTGTTCTCCCAGTTTAAGAGAGTGTGGAACGACGTTCCTGCACCATAAGTGATGTTCAAGTGTTGGATGCCAATGCCTTCAGCGCAGCTTGGCTATCGGTGATGATTTTTATTTACCTATTGTTAATCCCCGCTTGAGCAAGAGTTTAATAGTGATCAATGGCGAATATGTCTGCTTGAAAACAGTCGCAAGCCCGCCAAGACAAATCGACTGTTTCTTGGTAGCACCTTGACCATATACACCAGCTCCAACACCTTTTGCACTTTTGGAGCAATCTGTGTACCAATAAGGCTTTCAAGTAGACGGTCTTTGGAGCTAGTCCATTCCCATCTGCTAGGAATGATCTCAAATGGCAGCTCCAAGTTGGTTTTGGGTTTTGCTATGTCAGACTTCATACTCAGCATCTTGTTGTCCTCGATTTCAGACTGTGAAGCGCCGGGCACAAAGGTGAACACATTTCGGAAAAAATGATGGAATCTGTAGGAAGCCATTGTAGCTGCTCCTCTAATCACCAGGTAAAGAGGGGAAGGAGCAGTATCAGTACATCATCATGTAAGCATATGCAATTCAGAAAGCAAGAGTTGGAATTGCTTTCCAAGGCTATACTCCCACCAAGAAATGCAGTCTTATGTGATACACGGTATCACCACCATCACCCATAGCCACTGAATTTCTTTGGGTTAGACCCCATTTCTTTTTACAGGTCATGCCTGTCTAGCATTGTATATTATATTTTCCAGGTGCGAATTCCACGTGAGCTTACTATCCAAGGTAACCCCCAGATAATTTGCTTCCTCCGCAACTGGAAGAAACTCCACCCAGAATTAGGCGAGAAACACATATTCTTCTTTTATGGTTAATGGTATCCATAAGGGTTTTGTGGGGGCTTATGCTAAATGTCTCACCCTTGTGAGAGTGGTAGTGCAAATAAAACTCTCATGGGTAGAAGAAAGTGTTTTAATACACTAAGACAAGATTGCTTATTGGTGACTATAGCCAAGCAGAATCGAATAAGAGCTGCAACTGGGATGCAAGTTTCAAGTTCTATAATTCGTGGAAAGCTTCATGAACGAGGGTTTGAATGCTCGAAGACGATGCCGGTTTCATGCCAATTGGACCATTGGACATTGGAAGAGATGCACCTTCTCAGATGAAACAAAATTCTATTCACTACAATGGTTGTATTTTAACATAAAGGAAACTGGTGAGCGTGTTTTAGAAGCGAATATGGTTGAAAATGTAGCTTTTGGTGGTATAACTGTAACCTTCTGGAGTGGCATAAGTAAATAGCACTGGGCTAGTTATTTTTATTATAGAAACTACAAATGAAGTCGTCATTATAGCAAGTGTAGTACCATTAAAGGAAAAAATTATGATAGTTTCATTTTTATGGATTACGCTCGTCTTCATAGGGTCAACATTATCACAGATACTCTACACAACTCCACTATACAGGATGGACTGGCCAGCACGATTCCCTGATCTCAATCCTATTCAGGACATATGGAGTCGATTACAGCAGCAATTTCATAATAGGTTATGTATAAGTTGGCTGAAATTCTTCAGGAAGAGTGGATTGTTTTTCTTCAAGAATTGATAACTTAATAAGTATGCCAAGAAGAGTAGCAGCCATGAGAAGAAATATTGGAGGACCCTCTGAATACTTGTACAAATATACAATTGACAAAAACTTACAGCAATTTTACTGTAGTTCAAAAATGAAAATAATTAATTATTGATTTCAATTGGCGAGCATTGTAGTTCTAATTATTCCAGAACGGTTCCCAATGTGCAGTGGGAACAAACCTAGAAAATTACTATTTAATTTTCTGTCTTCCAGACTTAGACTTCAGTTCTCGCCGCCAATACTCTTTTATGTGTTCTATCGATTCGTTGGCCGGAGCTATTTCAGGTGAATTTGTTGAGTTTTTGGTCAGAAATTCTTCCACAATGATAGTATGGTGAGGTGGTGCAAAATCGAAGTCTGGCCTTTTTCGACAAATTTGCTCTCTCAAACGCCGCAAAACTCTCAGGTAATATTCTTTATTTACCGTATTACCTGGAAAGAATTTTGAGTGTACAAAACCGCGATAATCAAAGAAAACAGTTAAGTTTATCTTGACTTTAGACGTGGTTTTTTTCGGTTTCGGTTCAGTTGGAAGGCGCCATTCCGAAGCTTATTGACTGGTTTGCATGTCAAACTCATAAACTCATGTCTCATCACCAGTTACAATGCGTTTTATGAAGGTGGAGTTGGAATTGACTCGTTCTAGCATGTCCTATAACCTTACCACAATTCAATTTTTGAAGAAAATTCAGGTCTTTTGGAACTAGTCGAGTGGCAACGCGTTTCACGCCCAAACAATCATTTAAAATGGTACCAATTGATTGGTGAGACACACAAAGTTGATTACCTATATCTCTCAAGCTTAAATGACCATTTCAATTATCATTTCCTTCACTTTATCTATCTTGACTTCAGTTGAAGTTGATGGCAGACCTGAGCGAGGCAAATCTTGTACTACAAAATTTGAGAAAAATTCTTTGTTCGATATTTATAAATATCGCAAAACCACTCCTGAGAACTGACAAAATCGAGCACTGTAAACGAACTAAAAAATAGATCGCGATCAAACTCCGCGTCAGTATAGAAAACTGTTGTGTCAACTTAGCAACAAAATTTTTGACAAATGTTTCAAGAAAATTATTGAAATCATCAATTTCTGGTACTTTTGTGACAGAATTGTTAAACTAGCTTCTTGATTTGGAATTTATGGATTTCATTAGAATTGATTTATTATCATAGTCCAAGAACTAAACTTCGCCTCAGTTTATGTGTTCCTTTTTAGCATCACTATAAATACCGCTTGAAGAAACATATCATGAATAAAGGCCATATTATGTTGCTTATTCTCAAAACTCTATTTTTTTCCTCAATTAGCATGTTGTTGAATTAATCTGAACTAGGGAATGGAATAATGAAAACTACAATGTAAGGAATCCTAAATTTGCACTCAACATCCATTTAGTAATATCAAGAATTTAAATATTCGCCAAGCTCCATTTTATCAAATAGTTGTGATTTCATTCATTAATTAAAGAAAATAATCTATTTCATAATCTGCTTTCAAGATCCAATCTATCATATTTATAGACTTTTATATAATGCCCTTCATAGTTATCATAAATTACACAGTAGTGCTTCACACAAAGTAATCTTAATTAAATTATTTATCTAGGACAAATTCTACAATCCCAGATAAGATTAATCATTCAAAATTTCTCACTACTTTATGATGGAATATATAAATCACTTTTTCAATTTTTCAAATTACTGAACATAAAATCATTCCATTGATTCATTAGATATATTTCAAGTTCACCTGTTTCAATTGTCAAATATTCAAATGATTTTTTTAAACTATTTCAAGTCCATTTCTGAAATCGAACTTTGAACTCATTCTCCAGATATACATAACCAAGTCACCTTGGGACCAGATGCTATCTCAAATATGTACCAGATAGTTTATCATATATAATCTTGGAATTTGATTCAATGATAAAATTCAATTTTAAGACGGACTAGATCCAGAATAGAAAAAATTCAGCTAGACGAAAATATTTCATTATATACTATTTCCCAAAAAAAACGAAAAATTTAATTTTATTGGACAACATGAATGAAAATATACCTCACTAAATCCCTTGTTTCAATGTAAATTCAGGGGAAAAAGCAATTAAGAATAATCAAAATATTGAGTCAAGTATATGTGGTCAAAATTTGCATTATTCCTAATGCTATGAGGACTCAAGTGACAAGTTGGTCCGGAGTCGAAGCGCGCGGTAGTTAGAATGGAGCGGTCGATCAGGGGGCCTTTTTCGGCTACCTGCCCCAATACTCAGGAATAATAGAGAGGGGGGCATTTCGGCAACGTTTCTCGAACGTTAACGATATTTCGACAGAGCGTCGAGTTTGGCTAACCTAATTCTGGGATTATGATTATTGAAAATATGTTTTTATATGAAAAAGGTGAAAAAAATATGGTATGAAAACATTATATTGTCTTCAAAACACTTTAAAAATTTTTTTTACACAATCAGGTTAATATTCTTAGGAAATGTGTTGACGAAAAAAAAATTCTGACGATTACAGATGAAAATTGATAACACAGGAATGCTCACCAGCAAAATACTCTGATGGCAATCGTACATGGACAGCACGATCTAACGACACACGGCGGAAATTACTCGAAAAAATTCCTAACTCTACTTCAAAACAAGAATAAAATACTCCCAAATTTGAAAAATATTCTGCTTATTCCTTCCCTATGTAAAAAATTCACGACCCCACAAACCAGTCTAACCCCTTAAAATGGGAAACACTTGAGAATGAATTTGATTGATATATTTTCCTTTAAAAATTTATCAAAGGGTTGAATATGAAGATCATGATAATTGATATGATGCTGTTCTGCATTTTCTTCAAAAATTGAACCGCGTAAAAGTTGAAGACATTCTAGAAAGAGTCAATTCCGATCCCACAATCATAAAATGCATTGTAACTGGTGATGAGACATAGGCTCATGAGTTTGACATGTGAACCAGTTAACAAGCTTTGGAATGGCGCCTTCCAACTGAACTGAAACCGAAAAAAACCATGTCAAAGTCGATCAAAAGTGTAATGTTGACTGGTTTTTTTGATTATCGCGGTGATGTGCACTCGGAATTTTTGCCAGGTCAGATTAAGATTACTTGAGCGTTATGCGGCATTCGAAAGAAATTCGTCGAAAAAAAAGCCAGATTTGTAGAAAGAAACTAATGAATTTCTAACCCAAGAAATACCATCAGACAACCATCGTATTCACCTGATATGGCTCCAGCGGACTTTTCCTCTTTTCGAAACTCAAATTACCACTTCGAGGTACCCGTTTTGAATTGACAGACATAAAAGAGAATTCGCGGCAAGAATTGAAGCTGATTCTGGAAAAAGCGTTCGAAAAATGTTCTGATTGGACTATTCGTCGGCGTAAATGTATTATTTCGGAGGGGCCCTACTTTGAAGATACAATAAATTTAGAAGAAAAATAAATATTTTGTGTTTCATTGACCAATTACCGGTATTTTTTTGGCAGAATATATCTGTCTACCAAAGTTTGTTGATTCTATCTATTAAATATATTCAATTAGTTTTCAATAGATAGGCTATTGACATCTTCATTTTATATTTAACGATTTTTCCTTCTGGAAAGAATACTTTGTAGAATCTGTACTCAATTTCATGTAAAAGTGCTTGTAAATACTTTATGTGCTACTTGGAATGAAAAAAATGTTATTAAGTGGTACACGCATTCAGAAAGTCTACAAGCTAACGTCATAAACAGCCTTAAGACAACCCAGCACATCAATAACTGACAATAACATTGAAGAAGTGAAGAATTGAAAACGTAACTAAGAATGTCTGCATATATATAGTTAAGGACAAGCAATTTTTTTCATATCTCAGTAATTATTTTCTTTTTGACAATTTGACAAAAAAAAACTGCACCAAATTATATCTCAGCCATAATATTCACCAGATTTGACTACCTGCAACATTTTTTCTTCCAAAACTGACATGACCCATGAAAGGATTAAAGTTTATCATGACAGAGATAAAAACTGCAATACTGGAAAAACTCAAAACCATATAAAAAATTCTTCAAAAATTAGAAAAAGCACTGTCACAAGTGTATATTTGAGGAGGGGTTACTTTAAATGGAGCAAAAGGAGGTATTTATAAATAACATCTTTTCCAGTAGCAGTCACTTATTTTTCTAACAGACCTTGTATATGTAATTTCACCAAAAATTTAATAATTCCAATATGCAATAAAAAATCATCAAAATCAATCATAATCAAGGTTTCTACAATTTACATAAATTGTTTCCAAAAACTTGACACAAGAATGTCAATGACAATATTGAAATTAATAACGAAACTAGTTTTTAATAGTTTGGAATCTCTTAAATTTGTCAAATTAACATGAAAACTAATTGCAAAGAATTAAAAACTTGAAGAATTCAATTCTTACTTAAGACTTTTCAAACAAAATACATTCAAATTTCAGTTGATTAAATAAAATCAGAACTACCTATGATTAAAATTAAAGAATTCTGTACGAAAACTCACCTGAGCAATCAAGAATGAAATGAGGAAAGGAGTATTTTTGGAGTCTGGCAACATTCCTTTGGCAGTATCAAAGAATCCAAAGTATGATGCTCTGTAGATGATGATACCCTGTACAGATACTACGAAACCACGGTACAAACCGATGGGTCCATCAGATTTGACTGTCTTGGTGATACAATCGATAAGACCTGTGTATTGCCTTTCAGATAAACTCTTTCCTACATCAGCTCCCAAACTACAAACAAATTAATCTATTTTCAATCTATAAAACTAAAACAATTAAGTATATGTTATTAGTTATATTAGAATCAGTGAATGGGTAGTGGTAAACAAAGAGTCATCATGAAATGGCTCAGTGTGGTGCATAGAACATCATGTTGAAATTTGTGAATTACTTGTTGATTTTTTTCAAAAACTTACCGAGTACGGGCATAATCGAGGGGATATACGAAACATAATGATGTAGCTCCTGCAGCACCACCAGATGCCAAGTTAGCTGCGAAATACCTCCAGAATTGTGTCTTTTTGTCGACACCACTCATAAAAATCTGCTTATAAACATCTTTGAATGCGAAATTCAAAGCTTGTGTTGGGAAGTATCGGAGTACATTAGCGAGATTACCACGCCATAAACTGAAAAATCCTTGTTCTTTTGGAATTCTGATGAATGCATCGACAATACCTGCAAATTTCCAATGATGTAATGATTTTTCGGATCAAATTGACGTTATGTAACGCGTAATTCATCAAAGCCGCCTACACCTAAAATGATCCATAAAAATTTACAATGCTTCGAAAAATTTATCGGTAGTACGTAATATACTGTATGATTCCACAAAATCAAATGTTTAAGTTACACATCACAAAGAGAAATAGTAAGCACGTTTACTAATGAACTACACATGAATTAAAAATGGTGGACATTCATAAAAATGTGACTAACAACCTTCACCTACCTTTGTATTCTTTTCCAGCTTCAATTTGTTTGGAAGCGGCCTGCACTTGCAAAATCAATTTTACTCTTTCGATTGGGGCTACTGAAGTTTTAGCTACAGCAGCGGATATTCCTCCGGCGAGGAAATCCTTCATAAATGCTGATGCATCGGTAGGCATTTTAATCACAGTTATATCACACAACCTCACTCATTCAGGGTAAGAACGAAAAGAGACGGTCGGTTTGCGATTCAGATTTGATATTCTCTGGATTAAATGGATTGCATTCTGCGCAAAATCCAATTACCAGAACAAGGTTCACATTGTGTCGCACAGAATTTTAGGAATTGCTTATTTTTAAGATCTTGTAGAATTTAATAAATTACCTTTAACATTTTACATCCAGTCACTTAAGATAAAAAAAAAAAAATATATATATATATATATATAATATATTTTATATATATATATATATATATATATATATATATATATATATAATCAAGTAAACTAAAATTTCGCGAATACAATTCCACAAGGATTTCGGAACGTTCTCAAATATATCTATTTGCAAATCATAAATTTCAAAAACTTCTTATAATTTGGTTGGTGTGATTTTCAGCGTTGACGCTAAAAAGTTGGAAATCTCCCAACTTTATAGCGTCAGGCGCTCAAATTGACTAGTAACATTTCTGTTCTAAATATTTTTTATTGTTAGTAAATAATAATAAATTATCGTTATTTTCGTTATAAATCTGCAGCTTAAAAAATTAATCTAATATCAGAATGAACTCTAGAGATTTATTAACAAACCTCAGAGTCAAAATTAATCGTTCTTCGGGTTTTATCACATCTTGTACGACATAATGTTTTGTAATGTGTGGAGCAACCGAACACAAAAGTTCTTCGGATTGTGATGTGCTCATTCTACTATAATTCCTGAATCGCAAGTCATCTAGCTGTAATGTATGAAGAACATTCGAATAGAATCCATGCCTGACTCGTTCTTTAAATAAATCAGCAATCCAATATTGCTTTCGTTTATATTTTTGGTTTTCAAGGGTAGCTAATAAAAAACCCAAGGCAGCTAGTTTTCTCTGATATGAAATAATTCTATTTGTTGTCGTCAAGTTATAATGCCATATAAGCTTTCGATACTGGAACAACATATTTACTTTTTGGTTATGAAGAAAATATTCGCAATATAAAAGACTTCCAGAAATGATACCAACGAAGAATAGGTTTTATATTTATCCATCAACTAGTTCAACCTTTAAAAAATTACAAATATCATATTTTGACGCTGAAAACCCCTTTTCATGAAAGCGTCAAGATTTTATAGAAAAATAGGTGACATGACCACTTTGACGCTCAAAACGAGCGTCAAATCGCTTTAATGAAAAGGCACCTTAAGCTGTAGGTCCATCTGTGTAAATAGGCTTAGTTCCCGAGCACATCTTTAAGAGAAAAACGAGCGAACTAACGATTTCTATGACTTAACCTCGATTATTTATTATTATGAAATGGGAAATGCCAAATACTGAAATTCCATATTAAAAGAATTTCTGTTCAGTGTAAGATTAATAATACTAAAATTATATGAGATATGTTTGCAAGAAAATGATAATAGAATATACATAGTATACAGTCATGGTAGCCTTTTGTCCTTTGTGTGGCAACACGTTGTTTTTGGAGGAAAGTGTTGAAAGTCAAATGCTGTTTTCTTGTAGAACATGCCCAATATTTTTTCCTATTAAAAAACCAATCACTAACAGAAGTTACTACAAATTAAAGGTAAATCGAGCATCCAAAAATCTATATCGTTTCAGATTAAAATGTTATATTTTAATTTTCAGGAAATTGATGACGTTCTTGGCGGTGAAGAAGCTTGGAAAAACGTAGATTCCACGGAAGAACGTTGTCCGAAGTGCAGCCATCCCCGAGCGTATTTCATGCAAATTCAAACTAGATCAGCTGATGAACCAATGACAACTTTTTATCGTTGTTGCAATCCGGATTGTCACCATAATTGGAGAGAGTGAAGAATATGTTTGTCGAAAATAGATTGCTTAGTATGAAAATAAGATTGTTATCAACAATGGCTGCACATGTAAACATCGCTAGTTCTAAAGCTGAAAATTGTGCTGTGAGATTATTGAAGTCTGGTGGTGTCATTGCATTGCCCACAGATACTATATATGGAATAGCTTGTGATGCTACAAATACAGTTGCCATCAACAAATTGTATTCTATTAAATGTAGAAATGAAAGTAAGCCACTAGCGATATGTTTAGGAGATGTATGTGATGTTCAAAATTGGGGTATAGTTGATCATCTCCCAGTAGATCTACTCTCAAAACTGCTTCCTGGACCAGTGACCTTAATTCTTCAAAGTGTGAACAATTTTCTGGATAAATCATTAACTTATCAAGGGAAGGTTGGTATAAGAATACCAGATTATGATTTTATTAGGAGTGTCGCAAACGGTTTAGGTACTCCTCTCGCTTTAACAAGTGCAAATATAAGCTCAGAACCTAGTTCGCTGAGAATAGAAGAATTCCAAGTACTTTGGGATAAGCTTGATGGTATTTTCAATGGAGGTAATTTAAGTGACAATGCCACAAATAGGGGTGGGTCAACCATTGTTGATTTATCAAAGACTGGATATTATAATATTGTTAGAAATGGTATGGCGTTAGAAAACACAATCTTAATTCTCAATAAATTCGGTTTGAGGAATTCTGTTGTATAAATGTAATAATTATTTGTTTTGAAAACATCTGTATTATATTTTATTAATAATAAAAACTTTTGCTACAAATTACTATAACTGGTTTATTTTATTCAAGTTTAGATTGTTCTTCCTCAGTTCCTCGTTTTCCAAATGAGTTGTTTGTATGAGGTCACAATGATTTTGGGTAACCTGGAACCAGTATTTGAGTTCTGGTTACTGTGACTTGAAATCTTAATTTTGATTGGATTTGTCTTCAATAGACTATGAAACCTGTTTCTTTGCAAATCCTTACATACTTATAGTTGTGTTGCATTTTACTAAAAAATTGATGAACCATTAGGGCAATCCTGCTGTTACGCTAACCTCTTTCGCGCATCAAGTACCGAGTCGATCCGATGTTTCCCGAAAGTATTCGAATTGTAGACAATGTTGCCACAATTTATCTCACGTCGGAGATTCGATTACCTATCGTTGAAAATGAAACAGCGAAGAATAAGATAAGCTATCAAGCTAATAGGTGCAATGAGTACTTTACCACAGATATTATTTCATCCAGCGAGGAGGCAAAGCAGACCGGGGATAGTGCCTGAGAGGCCTCACTCATTCGCTCCCGATCAGCTGATAGAGTTTCAGGTTTGTCATCTCTCACTCTATCTGAGTAGTGCGAGGTATGATGAGATAGCGTTGTCTGAGCATTGGCTGACCAAGGGTAATTTTAAAGTCACCAATATTGTCGATTATTAATTATTATCGTAGTTCTCAAGAAGCTGACACAAACACGGTGGGGTTGCTTTTTATACAACGACATACCTTCAGGAGGAATGCTGTAGTGTTGATTTGCAAGAATTCTCGGAGGAATTGCACGCAGAGTTCTGTGCCATTAAGATTAAAAAAATTAATTATGTAATAGTGGCACTATACAAGTCGACGTCAGGCGAATTCGATAGTTTTCTGAGTAAGTTGGAAGGCCTTTTGAATTTTTGCTGTGGTCAATTCGATGGGGTTTTGCTTTTAGGTGACTTCAATATCAATTTTAAAGGCGAGTCGAAAGAACGAAGAGAATTGCTTACTGTTCTTGAAACATTTGATATAAGAACTACAAAAGATGATTACACAAGAGTTACCGCGACCACATCCTCCTGCATAGACAACATTTTGACCAATAAATCTTTTAGTTGTTTACATACAAGAGTTGTGGCACTGGGTATATCAGATCATTATGCACAAGAAATGTTTTTGAGGGTTTCTAGGAGGATATCTGATGGAAAAAAGGCAGTGATAAGAAGAAAGTTTAATAGAAAAGGTTTAGCCTCCTTCGCAGAGGACTTGCAGAACACAGACTGGTCTTTTGTGCTGGAGGACGATGTAGAAATTGTTTCGGAGAGACTAATTGAGATATACCAGATAAACATTATTAAGAATTTTCCAGGAAGAATCTGTGCCTCTGAGTCGAACCCTTTCACCTGGTTTACAAAGGAACTCCATGAGTTAAGGGAAAAGTTAGATGTCCTGAGGCTAATATCAAATTTATCCAGTCAACCTGAGAGCAGGGCACGGTTTCTTCAACACAGAAGACACTACAGACAGCAATTGGGAAGGACATAGTCCGATGCCAGGAATTGTTTCTTGCAGAAGTCAAATAATTTAGCTCATGATTTTTGGAGGCTCATCAATAATGATAGAAATAAGAAAAAGAAAACTACCACAATGGCTAATTTATCCCCGGAGATCTTGAATGCATATTTTTCAACAATAGGCGAAAAAACCGTTGCAGAAATGATGACTCATTCACCCATAAAATCTGCTGAGACATGTACGATCGGTGAGTTCATCTTTATTTTTGAAATCTATTGCCGTGGATGAACTGGAAGCAGCTGTTGGGAGAATATCAAACTCCACTTGCCTAGATGTATATGAAATGAACAGCAAAATAGTGAAGCACAAATTCAGATTACTAAAGCCCCTCTCTGTCATCTTTATAATCAATGCCTGGAGAGAGAAGTGTTCCCGAGATAATGGAATTATCACAGAAGCGCAGTACGGTTTTAGAGCGGCGAATTCGACAATGGGTGCAGTGATGGGGGTCGTGGGGTCTGGAAATGAGGCGGTGTCCATCCCTAAAGTTGTGCGATCTATAGAGGGCCTTCGACCTAGTTTCGCATGTGTTTTTGTTGGCGAAAGTAGTGTGTTGTGGTTTCAGGGGATTGTCGTATGACTTTCTACGGTCTTATCTTGGGGGTAGATGTAGGTGTGTTTGCATTGCGGGGGGTTCATCTGGACATCTGCCAGTAAATTGTGGTGTCTCTCAGGGTTCGGTTTTGGGCCCTCTATTGTTTCTGATTTACGTGAATGATCTTCCCGCTCTCATGTGCCCAACAGATACTTTCTTTAATGCGGACGACGCAACATTAGGTTGCACTAGAGTCGAATTTAAATAGTGAGAGTGCTTTGACCAGGGCTTGGACGTGGTTCAAGATGGATCTTCTGAAGCTGAACAGATCAAAGGTACAAACGATCTCCTTTTCATTGGGCAGCTCTGCTGCGTCGGGTTCTAGTGTCAATCTCTTGAGTATGGTGCTGGACGACTCGCTTTTGTGGGAGCCGTATATTGATTCTTTGATCCCCAGACTGTCGTCTGTTATTTTTCTGTTACGAAATTTAAAACATCATAACTATGACAGCCGGTACATAAGAACTACATATTTTGCTCTATTCCATTATATACTATCGTATGGAGTTGTCCTATGGGGAAATTGTACGAATACTACCAAATTTTTAAACTGCAAAAAAAAGCTGTTAGAGTAATTACAGGTGCGCAGTATGATGATCACTGTAAGCCACTGTTTGTTGCGAATAAAATCATGAGTTTGCCATCGCTGTTTGTTTATGCTACTGTCACAGAGATACATGTTCGTTCGGGTAGACAAACAGTGATCATCACTATTAAAATAGTAGAAATAGAACAGACTTGGTAATCCCACGCTACAGACTCTCTAAATCTAAAATTATACAATAAACTCCCGGCAAAGTGGAGACAGTTTTCAGTTCATAAGTTTGAGAAAACGACAAAGGAATATTTCAGGAATAGCTGTCTTTACTCAGTAGATGAATTCTTGAGACTTTCATAGTGTTTTTGTGCCGATAACGGATTGTTTTTATATTTATGTTTCGATCTGTCTTTTTTAATATATTATCCCTACCGTTTTGTATTGATACCTCGCACTGATTGTCTCTGGTTCGAATCCGGGTTCAAGTTATGGATGTTGTCCTTGAACAAAAAAAGGGATACATGGAAAGAGTCGCCTAAAGGAGGCATAAATTTCTAAAGACAAGATAACTTGTAATCCTTGTGGTGGCAGTTATCATTGCACGATCTAGGAGGGTGGTTCTGAATCCACTATAAGCTGTAGGTCCACTGTGTAAATGGGTTAAGTCCCCGAGCACATTGTTAAAAGATGAAACAAACAACAATAGTTAGAGGTTAAATATCAAGTGAAAATTTTTCGAGATCACCGTGAACAAGCCCGAAACCAGAAATTAAATAATATAAATTGAAATTACGCTTTTATGTCTATGTCAAGCCAAATAGAAGAAAAAATTTCGGCTCACTGCAATCTATTCAAAAAAGAGGCTGAACTATGTGGAAATATTTTTTACGTAACTTCAATAATAATCGAGATATTGAATAACTCAAAACTTCCCGAAGTTGAAAAAATCCATCAGGAAAAGCGATCAGGCAACACTGGCTGAAATTTAAATCGTTCGGGAAACATTTCCCGTCAACTCGGTACTGGATGCGCGAAAGTCAGTCAGTGTAAACAGCAGGATTATCAAACATTACTATTTTGAAAAACTCGTTCTTATTGCACATTCAATTAATTGGTTGTAGAAGCCTTTAGTATGTGATAGCTCATCATTTGACCATGAAATAATTTTCTGTTTTGACTCACTTTTTATTCCATATTATACATTCGTCCATCTTCAGCAATAAAAATTAATCTAGATGCTTTTGAATTTTTCACCGATTGTAAAAGATGGATAGATACATAGATTTTATCAGTTCTATAAATGTATATGTAAAAATACAGTTGTGTCAAATCAAGATTCAAATAGTGTAACTGACTACCTTTATTATTCAAACTAGACTTCTATTAAATCCTGTATCGTGTAGTATGCTTTTTCCACTAGGTGTTTGTTTGAATGCCACGACTGGTAATGCTAACATTGCTGTTGGTAGCTTATTGTATAATGGTATAGAGGTGAATCCTACGTTTCTTTGAGTAAATGTGTTGTTATGCCTGTAGGTTGTTTGAATCTTGTAGAGTATTGATGTTCAGTACCACAGGAGTGGAAGAGGTTTAGGTTCTTCCTCACATACCAGGTGGGCTTAAAACTTCGTACGCTGAAGTACATATGTCAAATCCACATGATTATCAGTTAGTATTAACCTTAACTAGATACGAGTAAAAAGTTTTCAGTTGGTTGGAAGCTATTTCTGGCGAACCAACGGTTCGCGAGATAAAGCATTGAAAGTGCAATCCGTGTGTTGATTAAACATTGGTTTTTGATGAAAAAAATACAGTTGAAGCCAAAGCAAGGCTTGATAAACATTGTTCGGACTCTACGCCAGGAAAATCATCGGTGGAAAAGTTTAAACAAGGTGATATGAGTATCCAAGAAGATGAAGGCAGTGGACGTCCCAAAGAGGCTGTCAGCGATGAAAACTTTAAAAAAGTACACGAAATTGTTTCGAACAATCCAAAAATGAAATTGATCGAGATAGCTTAAACTCTGAAGATCTCTAAGGAACGTGTTGGTTTTATTTTAAAAGAATGTTTGGACATGCAAAAGCTGTGTGCAAAATGAGTGCCGCGCTTTTTGACTCTTGATCAGAAACAACAACGAGTCGAGTTTTCATCAAGACAATGCACCTTTCCTCAAAAAAATGGCGAAATTATACGAATTAGGCTTTGAATTACTTCCTCATCCATTTTATTCACCAGACCTTGCCTTCAGCGACTTTTTTCTGTTTTCAGACTGGAAAAAAATTCAAGACTAATGAACAGGTAATCACCGAAACTAAAGCCAATTTAGAAGTTAAAGAGTAATCTTATTATAAAAATGACATCGAAAAAATTATTGATCGCTACAACCGTTGTATCTACCTCGAAGGTTATTGCATAAAAAAATTAAATTTTACCAAAAAAATGTGTTTTACTATGTCAGCCTATGAATTTTTCAGCCCAACTGGTATAATAATTTGAATAACAGACAAACAAATATGTTCATTTCAGTTGAATAGTTGGCAAATAAAAGGATTTTCTCCAAAAATCGGATGAATGGTGACGAGTTTCACTATACAGTAGCTTCCCAAAGTGTTGGGAGGTCTCATCAAACAAAATTACTCTAGATAAAAAGGCTTTTGATCATATTTATCTGACTAAAAATGTGATATCTTATTGATTAATATAAATTTCAAATCATAATTATAATATTTTGAAAGTGCCATAAGGATAAAAATATTAGTCGGAAATATACATTATAATTTTATTAGATAGGTAGGTACACAATCAATTTACAATAGAATTTTCAATTACTGATCTAAATATAGTATACTCAATTAAACAAACTGGCTCAGATTGTGAATTTGTTGAATATTTCAGGGTGATATTTTTGAATACAAATAGCAGTCATAACTGGATATAAATCAGTTGGGGATCTTCAAAGTTGTGAGTGAAAATTTGAAAATAAAATTCAAAACGTGTAGGAAGGAGTTTGTTATATAAAAGTTTGATTAAAAATCGTGTTGTATTTTATTGATGATTTTAAGCAAGTTTGGCACTTGAGTCTGTTAAGAATTATTTTATTGAATTCAGTTAATATAATATTCTTTTCTTTGTATTAAATTCTTTATAGTTTCCAGATTAGAGAGGTCAAAGGAGAACGAGTTTTTGTAATATATGTAGAACGTGTTGACTCACTGTTATAATTAGGCAGTTATAATAGGAAGCACTAATTTCATCATTTTATGATAAGATGAATATATTCTAGCGACACAAAAAGAAAAATTTA
The DNA here is from genome assembly GCA_013387265.2 of Cryptolaemus montrouzieri. NCBI lineage: Eukaryota > Metazoa > Arthropoda > Insecta > Coleoptera > Coccinellidae > Cryptolaemus > Cryptolaemus montrouzieri. Next base: position 1,573,764 of record JABFTP020000165.1, read on the forward strand.
TCATTATTGATAACTTAATCAAATTAAATTCTGAAAAATACTCATGATGATTTGTCCTATAACATACTTTCAGTTTGCCAATAGTTTAATAAACTTTGTCATACAATTAGATTTCATGACGAATTTTAGTGATAACATTTTGATTAGATCCTATGATGTGATATAAGGTGGCACTGGGAACATTTTACAAGGAATATCGATCATAACTATGTATGACTTTATTTGAAGTTATCTACTTCGTCTAATACTTCTGAGCCATTTTGTTGATAAGATTATGAAATTATTCGAGCAATTTGCAAAACGAGCCTATCAGTGGAAACAAAAGTTGAAATGTATCGTAAATAAATAATCATGAGAATTGCGAGCTTTGTGCATTATATTGTGTCGAAACTATCTCAAATAAAATCAAATCGTTAGGCAAAAAAAAACATTTTTACTTTAATTCATTACTACACTAGAACTTTGTTCTAACATTTCTGTTTTTTGGCACTCTGATACACTTTGAAGGAAAAATGAAGGAAAGAGCATGTGAAGCTTCAGGACATTTTTTTCCATTTTCAATTGATTACATAGTTTCCCTTGATTGGCATAATCATGGCAAATAGCTCAAACGATATTGGTATAGGTAACGAAAGTTTCAGTATTGCTGAGACACGTTAAACTTTGATATGTTAACAACATCGAAATATCTATTCTAGGCTACAAGTGGGTATAAATATTTCTAAAACATGAAGATATTGTTGAATGTTATTCTCTAGGAACTAAGTATATGTCACATAATGTAGACGACAATACATCGATTAGAAATGGAAATTTAAAGTTGTATCATTTCTAGTAGGTAAGGGATAATTTTTATTAGGTATTCCTAACCATGCTGCTCTTTTAATACTGTACAATCTTATTCTAGTTTGATCTCCATTCAGTCTTGCGTAATCCACTCAGAATTTGGAAATAGTCATTGATATTTATTTCAACTCCTGCCAACAATTCGATTAGATGTAGAAAAAATTAAGTACGAAGGTTAAATATTGTTCTTGTATGTTGTCGCTCTTGAAAATTAGCTAAAAATCAGTGGGTGAATACCGAAAAAACAATTTAAGTGGAACGAAACTGTTAAAATATCCTTTCTTGGAGTCAGAAGTTCAGTGCTTTTATTAGATGTATTACATAATATAGAAAGTAGAATAAGTAAAAATATTTTATCTGAACAAACCTGGTAAGATAAGCAATAGGAAAAATAATGCAAAACTTTCATTGACTGAAAGCTATTTATGAATATTTTCTTGCATATTTTTGATATATAATAAATTGGCGTTGCGTTACTTCGGTTTTTGGATAAAAATTAAGATATCAGTAAAGTCTTTTCTCATTAAAAATATTTCCCACTCAATGAATAGAAAATTCGTTTTGAAAACAGACTTTTTATGATACAAGTTTTAATTCAACTGCAATTTAATAGAACAATGCTGTTCAAAAACTTGATTATTCTAAAATTATGACACGTTTCACCATACTACGGTATCAGATGTAAAGTAGAATGCGCCTTATATTTTATTACTTGTACATTGGTACTTAAATTAATCTGAAAAAATCAAACAGACTTGCTGATTTTAAGAACTGAAAGGATTGATTAATGGCGACGAATTAAGGTCTAATTGAAAATTTGGTGGTTTCCAACAATTTTTGTTTGTTGATGACCACTGTTTTCTGTTTGTCTAAACTTTGTTTGTGCTCTGATAACTTAATATTGAAGTTTCTAAGAGTTCTATTGATACAAATACTAATATGCTGTCACCCTATTTTTACATGAGAGGTCCATACCTATTCTATCCTTTCAAAAGTAGATTTCTACGTGAAAACATTTAGAAGGACTCTGATGGAAATATCTGATTTCTTGCCAGGACACAAACGCTATAACAGTTTGAGTGCATATACTAACTGGCCAATGTTTAAGACTGAATTAGAACAAAGTATATAATTGATATAATTTAAGATAGGCCATTTGGTTCCTCATTTTTGGTTGTGTTAATTTGATAGTATTTTCCCTAATGAATGTTGTTATAATAATAATATTTATTATTGTAAGTAATCTTACAATTGCCCATTGACCATGGTCTTTCTGCCAAAGATGCTATTGAATTTTATGGTACATAAAATGAATAATTTCTATTCATTAGTATGTTGTATGAAGTAGAAAAAATTTTATCTTCTATCCTGAAGTATTTCCCAAAGAGTTTCTATGGGGATTGTTCGTGATGACGCATTTGAGTGATCTTACGGGGAGATGTTGATTCTGTTGTGTGTATTATTCTCTTTAGAACTGCCATAAGAAACGCTCCATACTCCAAAAGAGGTCGACAGATCATCTTGAGAATGATGCCTGCTGTTTTTCTAGAGACCCCTTTCTGCTTGAATGTAAGGGAACGAAAATGGTTTGCCCGTTCCACATTAGCGATTTTGATGTTGATATGAAGGTTGAAATTTAGCTTGCTAATACTCAAGTCAGTCTGTTCTTTTGGAAACACGTTGTGATGGAGAAGTGAGATAGAAGGATATGTTTTCTTAATTCTGTGATTGAAGATGTCAAGCTAACTCTTGTTTGAGTAGGGCTTCAGTCTCCACCGGTTGAATCATGTTTCGGTTTTGGATAGTCCTGCAGATGTCCAATGGTGTTCTGCATATTGTTGGAGTGACTAAATATTGTTGTATCGTCGGCATATTGTAGAATATAACTGGTGATGTCAAACTCTTCAAGATTTTTGTGGTACATATCAGCACAATAGAAGTTATAAAGGGTAGAATAGAAAGGAGAACCCTGTGGCAGATCATGTTCTGGAGTTAATGATGAAGACAGATGTTTCGATATTTTAACTTGGAGCTTCCTATTTTCTAGCATGCTGAGAATAACACCCGTGACAGTAGAGTAATTGGTCTGTAGTTATTCAGTTTTGAGTGGTCAAGACTTTTTTCGGGTATAATGATTTCAGTTCCCAGTTTTATACTGCCGGAAAGTAGCGATTGGTCAAATAGTTTTCATACATTTTTATTATATAGAATATTATTATAATTTTCGCTAATTTTTCCCTCAAGTATTCTATTCAACACTCAAACTTTTTGAGTGTAGTTAGATCGAATACACAGATATTAATTTATCAAAGCACATTTGATTTTGCAATAGCGCTCGTACTAAGAATGGCATCTTTCTGCATCCTACCTAATGGGATCATTGTTAAGTTGGTAACTGTTGTACTGAGATGATATGACACAATGACCTTTCGAGATAAAATCATTGGTAGGATAGTAACTTGTTCTAAGCTCCACTGCTCTTTGATATACTTTGATGAACTGAGCAACTTCTTGTATTTTTGTATCTTTGTTATATGTTCTTTCCATGTTTTTACTATTTAAAACTGCGAAATCAATTAGCTGCACATGTTTTTCTCCTAAAGTCCAAAGAAGTTCATCAACACAGCTGGATGCAGTAGTTCTTTCAGCAAGTATGGAACTGTCGTAGTATATTTTGTAGTGGGTATTCTAGGATCCTTGGTGGTATATTTATCTGTAGGTTTTTCTGTTTCTGGTATCAGATGACATTTTGTGATCAAGGCGAAATGTATTGTCTTTCCAACTTTAACCTGCCGTTTCTACATCTAGATGCAGTTAGAGTGCTTTATTCTCCAGTTATACGCTGAATTGTTTCCCTGTGTCTGCTACATATTCAACAGAGGTTATCTATAACGAATAGGCCCTTTATGATATATTTAAGATTGTTCTTAGTCGGTACAACCTGATCTTGAATAATATTTTATGTTTCTTGGAAGAGATGTCCTATCTGCAAGCGTTGCTCTTCTGTCTCTGATGTTTAAGTATCAGGATACTTTTCGTGTAAAGTTTTTCTCTGCCATGTTTCTCGTTCTGTTGTATGGTAGTTGGATTTTTTATTCTTATTTCTAGATTGAGGGAAGTTATTGATCATCAATTGAGCATAGACACTATGAAGTACAAAGCTTCCTGCATTTTTACGGAAGTATAATCGCATTGATCTTTGCCTGACACTCCTTTATTATTGCTGATTAGATTTACAGTACTTTTAAATGTATCTGCTCAGAGAGTTATCCGTTTTGAACGTTTTATTGAGATAATGAGAAGAAAGACTTGCAATTTTGGCTGACTTTAACAATATATAAGGTAATTTTTTGCATTTTTGGTTGGTATGTTTATCAATTTCAACATTCAATTCAAGAGGTTTATCTGAGTATCAAAATGACAACTTAAACTATAATTTATTAACTTATATTGGTAAACCCAGTGAAGATATAGAGTCTCACTGAAAATGACAAAATTCATAAACAAATCATGCGTTTATAAACTCTCTTGTGGAAGTTATATTAAAATTTATATCGATAGAGAAAGTTTAATATTAGGTTAATAGGGCCCTTTCAAATTTTGAAGAATACAAATCAGATTATCACAATGCGAATCATTTACTACAAGAAAAATTATACTTTTAATAACAACTTTGATATTTATCACAATAAAAATAATAGAATGAAATTGAACCCATGGAAACCAGTGGAAAACAGTCTAAATTAACAATCATCAAAATTTCGTTAACCTACTAGGTCCCATTAGGTCTTACTTTGTCGCAATAAAACAAGCAATCCTGAATTGTCCTCAGTTTATTCAAAATACCTGGTTTTACCAACGTACAAGTATTAAAATTGATTCATAAGGCCTATCTTCTTTTTGAATGTATTACTTATCGGATGAAACTACTGTGTGGTGAAATGCTTTTGTGAATATAGTTAAAATTTGAACAGCGTTGTTTGATTCAATTAAAAGATATATATCAATCCCCATTAAGTAACGACCTTCCCAATTAAATTATTATTTCTTCATTAATACTTCTAGTTTTCAATATTATTAGTACTTTTGATGCTACAGTATATGGTATGGTTGACTTTAATATGAATATTAAAAAAGCTTATAAATAACTAATTTCTTCAAAACGAATGATTATTTCCAATATCTTACAAACAGCCATTCCAAACACACTTGCAAGTGAAATAAATAAATTATTTAAACACTAATAGACATTTATCTCGGGACAAAAATATTTACAAAATATAAAACATGGAAAGTTACAACTGCTATCGATTATCCAATAATAAATTATCAGGTAATAATAATCCATTTTCGATATAAAAATGCATTTGGTACAGTGCATCATTGTAAGGTCATCTAATAAGCTTTTATTCTGTTTTCTGAAAACTTCAAATACTGAAAATACGACATACATAAATCACAGTAAAACTGTCAGCTCATTCCTCGAATTTGTTACCGAAAACGACGTATTCTGAAGCTGAACATATTCAATTCAGTGTGTTTGGGGTATTCACTTGCATTTTCGGGCCCTACGTCTGAATCTTCTCATTCTTTGATCCCACTCATCTCGCCATTCAATGACGATTGATCTTTGGGTCACTCCAAGGTTGCCAGAAATGGTTCCGCCAGGTGAGTCGTCCTTTTCTCTGCCTAAGAAGAGGTACTGCCTAAAAAAAATGCAGAAATTATTTACTTGAATACCTACAATTACGGGGGAGGTTACATAGACCTTTCCTGATCTAGAAATGGCGGTAGTTGTTTGGAAAATATTACTTTCTTAGAGGCTTTACAACATATAAAGCATATTTCAAATAGTTTATGAACCACATCACGGCCTACCGATTGGATATCCATCGAGCCTCTTACTAGCTGACATTTTCATGGCGTATATCGAAGATATTATATTCAATTCCTCCAAATCGAAATTAGTACATTTTTGGCATATATACGTAGACGATATACTTGCATGTTTTATAGGAACCGCTAGACAACCAGATCCATTATTCTTACATCAACAGCATTCATCCCAAGATTGAATTCAGAATAGAGAGAGAAGGTGATAATCAGTTTCACTTTTTAGATATAACAAAACTAACAATAACTCATGAAAATAACACACTGAGCTTTGAATATATCAAAAACCCACATTTACTGATATTTGCATCCCTTATAACTCAACACACCCAAAATGTCATAAGAACGCTGTGTTTAATTCAATTATTGAAAAAAAATATGTCCAGGGAAGTGTTAACTGTTGCAGAAATAGCTAAGAACAATGGTTATCCCTCAAATATAATAAACCGACTGATCAGAAGGAAACAAACAACAACAAAATAGCATAAATACATTTCATTAACATATTTCGGTCTTCTCAGCAAAAATATTGCAAAGTGTCATTCCAGAACAGCATAAAGTGTCGTGTGTACAAAAAGAGTACCAAAGATTTTTCTGCTTAGCCGCTTCATTCTCTCTTGCATTCCATGATTTCTAAACGAAGACAAGGGTGAAAGAAAGGGGGTTTGGGACAGGAATCTGTAACAATGGAAAAAGAAAACCAGCAGAAAAATATTTCAACAATCATACTTCTTATATGTCTAAACAAATCTGAAAAAAGATTTTACATAGCAATCAACATCATGAAAAGGACTAAGGAGATAATAAAAAAAATACATAACCTGCGATATTTCCTCAAATTCCTTCTCTGTTCGACTGAGAGGGCCCCGATGGCCAGGTTCAGTCTTCCAAGTGATGCCGATTTTGATCTATAAATGTTTTAGAATCATTATGGACCGAATAATCTGGGTTGACATCACCCATATATTATTTCTTCGTGGGACTTGCTTAGTTTTAAGAAAAATTTGCGAAAAAATTTTGACAGTCGTTCGAAAAACATGACATTTGTCAAAACTAAGAATAGGTTGGAATAGAATAGAACTACAGTTTACAAGTTGTCCTATATGGATTGGAAAGGCGTTCATATAGTCAGACTGGTCGTTCATTTAAAACTAGATACAAAGAACATTAATCAGATCACAATAGCCAGAGAACCGACAAATCTACTTTCGCTCCCCATAGAGATCATCTTCTGAACGACTAGAGTAGGTCCGGCTTTTTCGTTCATATTTGACATCTTTAAATAATACCTGCTTTTAACATAATTCCTTTATTACCTCTTGTTTGCATCCTGATTAATTTTGTATCAACTTGTCATGTATGTATGTATTACAACTTCAGTTCAGCACTTGATGTCAGCTGAAGATGGTCGAGAGACCTAAATTCCTATCCTAAATTTTCATAAACCCATGTGATAGTATAATACATAAATTGATTTCTTATTATCATCATATTAAGCATATATTTCACCACTCAGTCGCTTAGTATCTGTTAAGCAGCCATGACTAGTAAAGAGACACAATGGATTTCTTAAAATGGAAAAAAAATTGTCACTGTTGTGTAGAATAGAATCATACATCGTTAAAGCGTTTTGCCATATCACCATCATGAACCAAACACAAATACTCGCATCAAAAGAAAAGGAAACCTAGCACTATTTTTGATACGTCATGTATCAAAAATAGTGCGAAGGTTAGAAGATTCATCTTAATGTATCTTCTCATCTTTCCAGGAAGTAGGTTCCAAAGATTCTTCGGCGCTTCAATCTTCAATAGTTTAAACACAAATATACTGAAGTGCAATTTGGCACGTAAGTGGTATCTCAAGATGCTTATACGTTGTCTAATTCATAAATACTTTCAAGCTTGATGTATACTGCATATTCTGGGGTTCAAAGACTAGGTCTTGGTCACACCTAGATTTCCCACCATTTCTTGCAAGATAATAACTTGCCTCATATATGAAGGATAACAAAATTGGTAATATGATATTCAAGGTAATACCTCGCCTCCTTTATGAAGGATAGCAAAATTATGAATATGATATCCAAGTTCTTCCTAATATACATTTAATGACTCTTTTATGCAATACTTCTAATTTCTTTAGGTAGCAAGTATCTACACCACCCCATAAACCAAAAAAGACAGAACTAAAGTTGAGTAGAGAACCTTTAATTGAGCCACATCACAGAATTCCCTACATTATTTGAACTAAGGTAATAGACCCCATAGTTTCTTCGACAATGATAATACGTGAGAGTCCCATCGAAGATGAGAATCCAATATCACCCGGAGATACTTGACTGATCTTGTCTATCTTATTTGAATAATATCATTCTCCAATTGAATAATTAAATGATTGTAAGCTGGCAATGAGGTTATATAACTTGCAAAAGGTACGTATACAGTCTTTTCAGGATTATAAGTGAGACCCTTTTCCTCAGAAAACTCAAGATCAATTCAAAGTCAACTTCACACTTTTCCTTGAGAGATTTCCAGGAAATATCCCGGTAAAAGATAGCTGTATCATCAGCAAAGGATATTATTTTCCATAAGTATTCAAGACAAAGAGGTCATTACCAAAAATACAAAACAATATTGGTCCTAAGACTGTCCCCTGAGGAACCCCACATTGAACTATTGTCTCAGAGCTTCTGACACCGTCTATCTCTACAACTTGCTCTCTTTTACTCAAATAATTTCTCATTAACTCATAAGAGTTACCTCTACATATAATATTTTCTAGTGTTTTAAGCAAATCACAATGAAAGACGGTGCCAAAAGCCTTCGACAGGTCAATAAATATACATAAGACTGGGACGCCTCCATCCATTGCCTCATAAATTTTTGATATTAGGAGTGCCATTGCATCCTCGGTCGATTTTTCTATTCTGAAACCGAATTGTTTAGATGTATCTTAAATTTTTCCAAAAAACTGTTAATTCGTTCCTTGAGAACTCTTTAAAAAATCTTTCCAAACATTGAGATAACCGAAATTGGCCTGTTATTACATGGAAGGGTCCCATCACGTCTTTTCGAAAAAGGTCTCAAAATAGCAATCTTGAAAATCGAAGGAAAATCACCTTCGTTAATACACTTATTCAAAATAAATGCCAGAGGATGAGAAATCAATTCAGTCACTTGCTTAAGAGTTTCCGCACTTATACCCTCATAACCTGGTGACTTACCGGATTTCAATCCTCTAATTACACATTCCACTTCAGTTCGATGAGGCTCGTAAATTTTTCTTGACGGTTTGCGTATTTCTGACGCCATTCTGGTTCCAATTTCGGTGAAATATTTGTTGAAATAGCTTCTCTGTTTGTTAGGTAACTGTCATTATCTCCCCGTATGCGATCAATACTAGTCTTTTTTTTAGATTTTTACCCCTCATTTTTATCACAGTTTCCCACAAAAGTTTAGAACTACTTTTATTCTTATTTATTTGAGATTTGAAATAGTTATTTTCAGTTCATTTCATTAAATTGTTGAGTATATTCCTGTATTCTCTATATGAATTATTCAGTTCAATATCAACTGGATCTAGAAGGATTCTCCTGTACATCTCATTTTTATGATTGATGGCCTTCAATAAACCATCTATCACCCACTCTCTTCGCTTCATGCTTTTTTTTGGTAGTTTTATTCTTGCAGTATAAGTTTTCACATAATCAATTACAGTTTTGGCGAAGACCTTTGAAATCTCTTCCATATCAGTACCACAATATACAAAGCTCCATTTCTCCTCCTCAGACATCCTTACAATTTTCTGAAATTAATTATGTTATTGAACTTTTTATTGTTTGCAGGTTTCTGTGGCGCTGATGCATCAGGAAATCTAATACCAAAGAGGGTAGTATTGTGATCAGTTATATTGATTCTGCATACTATTGGGCAGAAGTCACTGAATGGAAATGGCCCCTTTATAAAAATATGGTCAAGACATGTCTTTGTTGCCCTGGGATCTAGTATACGTGTTTATTGCTGAAACGTAGTCCTCCTCATAAAGTATATTGAGATACTCTTGTGTTATCGTTGTTGTGATATCCCCCAGAAGAATGGACATGTCATGGCTACCACAACACTGACTGAGATAACGGCTTTAGGTTATCGACAAAGTCGGATGCTATCAAGCAAGGTGGTCTGTACAGAGCTAGTACCTGGACGGTTACTTTCTTGGAGATATGGATACATAGATTTATAGCATTTATTTGAGAGATTTTTATTATTTGATGTTGCCATTCAAATTTATCTTTAATAAATATTATTGTTCCGTCGTTCCTGTTTATATCTCATTCATTATAAATAGAGCTGAATCCCTTAAAACGATACAGGTCAACTTTATCGAGTTGGTGCACTTTGTAAGTACTATACAGTCAAATTCGGTTTTTAATCTGTCCAAAGCAATACTCAATTCATCCAGATTTTTAGATATACTTCTTATATTTATGGAAGAATTTGATATTTCAACAAGAATTGTTGGTAATTTGAAGTGAAAATTTTTGAAAAACACCAGATTCATAATAAAATGGCTGATTATTCAAACGAGGATATGTTTAATCTCTTTTTAATTCATAGCGAATGTCAAAAAGTGGTGGATAGAACTTGCAGGCAATTCAATAACCAATTTCCAAATTTGGCGCCTACGAGTAAAACAAAATTTCGAAGGATTAGAAGCAATTTTCTGCAATTTGGAGGAACAAAATACATAGAAACTAGAAGAAAACCAATTCTCGAGGACGACGACAATCAAATTAATACGCTAGCGTATTTTCGTGCCAATCCACATGCGTCCATTAGGTCAGCATCAATGGATATTGGATTGAGTTATACTTCCATTCAAAGGATCCTTAAGAGACATAACATGGACCCGTATTCTTTTATCAGACTAAAAAAACTGAAACCAACTGACCTTCCCAGGCGGCTAAATTTCTGTGAAAATTTATTAATTCGGCTTCAAGAAGATGAGACATTTCTGCAAAAAATTATTTGGTCTGATGAAGCCAAGTTCAATGAAAGTGTAATAACCAACAGGAGAAAAAGACATTTTTGGGCCACAGAAAATCCACATTTCATTGAGGTTATTGATTTCCAAAATAAATTCAGCGTGAACGTTTTTGCAATTTATTGAATGATTTGTTGGCTTATCACATTTATGAGGAAAATCTTAATGGACAAAGATACCTGGAAATTTTGAGAGGAACATTAGCAAATTTTTTAGATGGATTACCCATTAACATTCTGGGGGATTGCTATTACCAAATGGATGGTGCACCAGCACATAAAACACGAGCTGTAGATCGGCAGCTAACAGAAATGTTCGAGGATAGATGGTGGGGTAATCAAGGACCAAATTCATGGCCTCCGCGTTCTCCGAACCTGACGCCCCTTGATTTTTATTTATGGGGCAAAATCAAGAGTGAAATGTATCTCATTCCTGTAAGAAGGAAAGAAGAGTTACTAGAGCGCATTCATAATGCTTTTCGTCATATTGATCCTGAGGAAACTAGGAGGGCAACTCATCATATTCGTATACGAGCTGTCAAGTGTATCGAGGAAAATGGGGCCCGTATTGAACATTTATTCAGATCGTAAATTAGTTTTCTCCTATGATGTTTGCTATCATTTATTCGTATTAATGTAATTATCTTCGATGATTGGTTTTCGCTTAGTTCCTACAATTTTATTCATCCGAATTGTAGAAAATTGCTTCTAATGCTTCGAAATTTTATTTTACTCATAGACGGTAAATTTGGAAATTGGTTATTGAATTGCCTGCAATTTCTACCCACTACTTTTTGACATTCTAAAATGAATTAAAAAAGATTAAATATATTTTCGTTTCAATAACCAGTGGTTTTATTCCAAATGTGTTGTATTTTTTGGATATTTTCAATCTGAAATAACGAAAATTCTTGTTGAAATATCAAATTCGAATGAACGAAATGACAATACATTAATTTTAGGCACCTGTCAGGTGAGCGTAGCCAGTTCAGCTACTTGATTCAAATATTTCAAAGCATTCTCTGTTAGTTCTTGCAAAATCATCAAAATTCAATATATTCCCAAATTATTTCGGAACTATAAGAGATGGGTATAGTACATGCTGATACAATTCCATCTGAAATTTGACGCTTCATCTGATGGCGATATAAAAATTGGCACGTGTCATTTGAAAAAATTGAGTTATTGCTGTTTGAAAAAGACCAAATTGAAAAAATCATACAAAACAACGCAATAGAAATTTGACATGTGTAGATTGCTTAAAAATTCCTTGATCCTTCTTCTATCCCCCATATATATATATATATATATATATATATATATATATATATATATATATATATATATATATAATGTTATTGAATGTATTTTATATGTTCATATATTGGAAAATGATTGTCAGAGGATAAATGTTCTCTGAATCTGATTTCGATTCTGATTATTCAAAGCCAAACAAAAAACAGACAAATTCAAAAAGTCTGGAGTTTACAAAGTCGTTTGCAATGGGTGTGGGGGTAGCGAAATTATTGCTATGTTTTAATGATAAAATCAAGAAAAAATATTATTTTTGAGATGCAGTTAAAAGACTTAGAAGTTGTACTGAATTTTTAAATTCGAAATAGTCTATTACTTACTTTCCAGCTTTAATTTTCGGGCATTTGCAGTTGAGGTCCGTTTCTGGTACTACCATAAACATGGTGCCTTTGCGAATCCTGGAATCTCTGTTCTTTTTGTAGATATACTCGACGTAGATCATGAATCTTACCCAGCCTTTAGTATGCTCGTCCTCACTGTTGTCGATGTGGGATAACACTTTGGCCATGATAGCTATATGAAAATATGTTTTTTAAAAAGCATTCTTGCTTAATTATTTTCTTACTGATTTTTTAGAAATACTTTTAATGAGAATTGACTAAGTTTTAGTCTTACCAAAATCTCTCTTGCAGTATTTGTTCATGTTGAGTCTTCGTGTTGCAGCTTTACACTTTCCACATTGATCTACAAGAAAAATAATACTATTTAATTGCTTATTAACAAAACTGGATTGAAACATTGATATATATTCTGTCAAAGAAGTACCGGGAATTAATTATTTGAAAAATTTGCTTGAAACGATTGTCAAAATTTTTGTTGTTGCTAAGTTGGCACAACTGTTTTCTTTACTGACATGGAGTTGAATGCGATCTGCCGTTTAGCTTGTTTACAGCGCTCGATTTTGTCAGTTCTTACAAGGGTGTTTTGCGATTTTTACAATGAACAAGAATATCGAACAAATATTTCGGCTCAAATTTTGTATTGCAAATGAAATTTCGTGTGCTGAAAATGTTACAGAAGGCTTACGGTGAATCGACTTTATCAAAAACACGTACATATGGGTGGTACAGTGCATTCAACAGCGGCCGAGATGTGGTGGAAGATTTACCTCGCTCTGGTCTGCCATCAACACCTTCAACTTAAGTTAGCATCGATAAAGTGCAGGAAATGGTAATTGAAAATCGTCATTTAAGTTTGAAAGCGATAGGCAATAAACTTTCTGTCTTACGAATCAATTCGTATCATTTTAAACGATTGTGTGGACATGAAACGTGTTGCTCGACTAGTTAATAAAGACCTGAATTTTCTTCAAAAATTGAACCGCGTACAGATCATTGAAGACATGCTAGAAGGAGTGAATTCCGACTTCACATTCATAAAACGCATTGTAACTGATGATGAGACATGGGTTTATGAATTTGATATGCAAACCAGTTAACAAGATTCTGAATGATGCCTTTCAACCGAAACGAAACCGAAAAAAACTACGTCAAAATCGATCAAAAGTCAAGGTAATGTTGACTGATTATGAGAGTGTTGTGCACTCGGAATTGTTGGCAAAAAGTCAGACGGTAAATAAAGAATAATACCTGAGCGCTATGCAAATTCGTCGGAAAAGGTCAGATTTGTGGAAAAAAACTTACGGCTTTTGCTCCACGTTAAGGCACCATTTCACAAGGCTATCATTGTAAATGAATTTCGAATGAAAAACTCAACAAATACCATCCAACAACCACCGTATTCACTTGATTTGGCTCCGGCCGACCTCTTTCTCTTTCCAAGACTCAAATTACCACTTCGAGGTACCAGTTTTGAATCGATAGAAGACATGAAACGGAATTCGCGGAGAGAACTGAAGTCGATTACGAAAAAAGCGTTTGAAAAATGTTTTGATGATTGGATAATTCGTTGGCGTAAATGTATTATTTTAGAAGGGGCCTACTTTAAAAGCATTACAATTTTTTTTATGTATTCATTTCAAATACAAAATTGTATACATCAATATGTATAAGAGTGTACAGGAAACCCCTTAAACAAAATTACAAGACATATATCGATAAGAAAGATAGTAACAATAAAATAAAACTACTACGAAACGAACAGATATTACCAATTACCTTATTAAGAAACCTACTTTTACCTTAAAACTATCAAAAGAGACTGAAAATAAGTCGAGATCTCTACCAATATTCCTCATGAGATCGAAACAACGATTGAGGAAAAAATTTGAGATGTAATTGTATTTGCACATTCTAGATCGAAACAGAGGAGTGTATCGAGTGAGTCTACCAGGTAAATTAAAATCGATCATTCTCAACAAATCGGAACAGTCTACATGTCCGTTCAGAACCTTAAAAAATAAACATAAATCAAAAACCCGTCGTCTAGTCATCAAGGTATCCAATTTTAGCTGTTCTCGCGAAACATCACTACCAATGGCAGTAATATTAAAATGGGTTCTATATGATAGCAAGCGTAAAAACTTTCTTTGGACCTTTTCTAGACTATTTATATGACAAAAGTAATAGGGCGATCAAATGCATGAGTCATACTCCAATTTGGATCTGACCAATAGGCAGTACAGAATTTTTAATGTTGCAGCAAAATAACCTGCTGAGTTACGATAAATGAAGCCAAGCATTTGGTACGCCTTAGCCGTTATGAAACGAATATATTCCATGAAATCGAGCCCAGAGTCAAGGGTGATACCGAGATCGCGCACCGTAGACTCTGGGAGAAGTACTCGATCTGGCCCCGTAAATATGCTTTATCTGAATCATCTCGAATGACCGAATATATCTTCATTTCGTAGTCAGTACACTACTGACATCATTGATGAACAGATTGAATAGAAGAGGCCCCAAGTGCGAACCTTGGGGAACACCAGACGCACGGTGAACTCCTTAGATAGGAACCCCTTTGTAACGTGCATAATAGCCGTTACATTTTATTCACGCCGTACCTGATATATATTTATAAATATGCACAGTATAAATTTTGTTTCGGTCATCGGCATTTTGACACTTCCACCTCTCCCTACCAGATCGAGTTCGGTGTTCGAGGATTTTTAACATGAATATCACATGGAGTGAACGCCACACAACTTGTACGATTTAAGATCTATTTAATTACCAAGAAAACCAGGAAAATAATTATTACATTTAAGAACCATCGTTACAAGTGAAAGAGTTCATAAACTTTTATTTATCGATCAGTGTTTATTCCTGTTGTAAAACGGGGTAAGTTGAATTTTCGTCTGTCATTTTTGTTACTATCAAACTGCGTATTAATTCTTGTTTCAGTTTTTCTATATTTCTTTAATTGTTTCTTGATTTAATATATTTTGTTTTAACTTTAGTGAACCACGTGATGTCTACGTTTTTTTGTAATTCTAATGCAGTTTTTTTTATATAGTTTTCTGTAGACAGTCATGTTCATTAGAGTTTTGTGTATACCGCTTTCTTATATGTATTGAATTAGTCCTAGGTCTGGCACGTTGAAAGCAATAGAAACGTCAAGGAATTCCTTAACCAGGCCTGGAAGCATTGAACAACCGCCCAAGTACCAGGGGACCATAGCACAGGACAGAATCACTGTTATTTGTCCAAGTTAAGTTTTTTTATTGTATAAATTCAAATATAGTCTGCAAGTTTAATTTAATTGTTTGATTTCCCCGAAAATGTACAACCTCTAAGTTTCACTATTAAGTAAAAGAGTCCCTTGTTATACCTTATATCCCACCATTTGAGAACGGCCATACAAAAAACTTCTCATCCATGATAAAAGAGCTCCCGAAATACCCAATGCCTCCAGATAGACCTTCAGAAGGTTGATATTTACTCTGTCGAAGGCCTTTGAAAAATCAGTATAAACTGAATGCATCTGGTAGCCTCGTTCAAAGCAATCTAATATATCCTTGACATAAAGAACTAAATTTTGTGTTGCATTGAACAATTCCCGGTACATTGTTTGACAGAAAGTAAAGAAAGATAAAGAAGGAGAATTCAATGAAATCAAACAGTGGAAGTACTTGATTTAATGATTTAATACTAGTATGTGAATATGTGTTTGTTTTTGTAAATGGGTGGCAGGAATCATTATTTAGTAGAAATCTGACATCGCTAGAAGGCTTTTCGTTAAATAAAATTAAGTTTACATTTTTTTTAATAAGGTATCAATTCGAGATTCAAAAGAAGTTTGATACTTTTGGGACAATCCTGTATGATGGAGCGTATTCGATGCAGTAAAACTTTTAAGCTATTGTTTGACATAATACTTCGGAATTCAATTGGGCGGAAAAGTAGTCATTTTTGCATTTTCAATAATGGTTTTCCATAAAGATCTGCATGCACTACTATCGTCCTAGTCATACATGGTTGATATTCCCGCAAGTGAATGTAATCAATGTTTTATGAAAATATTGCAGCTTAAAATATATACGAGCATTTCGACAAGCATTATTTATTTTATAATTTTAAAGTATAGGAAGAAATTGAATTTAGAATTAGTCATGAAATTATTCATAAAAATTGTTTAACATTCTGTTAGGTAATGTTGAAATTTATGTGGCTAATTTAGCTTAAGTCTACTATAATATAAAATAGATATTCATTTTTATAATTTACTAAAGTTATTGAGTTATCTGAAATATCATAAACATTATTCAATTATTATACAGGGTGCTTCAACGAAAACTAAACAGAGGCTATATCTATCAAGATATTCATTTCTGATCAAAACGCAAAAACAGGTCAATTTTTGTTTCAAGGGGGACATCTTTTGGGGTACAAAACTTGCCTGAAATATCAACCCCTAAGCGGGGGTTGCAATCCTTGAACATTTTGAATAGGGAAGATGGGTCGAGTGATGACTCAAAAAAAAGGTGGTATCTTTGTCTACATTGCCTTGAACGAATTTCCATTTTTAATTGAAAACTGTAAAAGATACAGGGTGAGCAACTGAAAGATAGGGAAGACTATTTCCCTGAGACTATTCAAGTTTCAGTGAAGTAAAATGGAACAGATCCATGCTGATCAATGGCAGTCATCATCAAGTACCATCCTCATCTCGAATTTCAACCTCTGGAGCAGGGGTGACAACCCTTGAAAATTTGGAAGAGGGTAGATGGGTCGAGTGATCACTCGAAAGAAAGGTATTATCTTTGTCTGCATTCCCTTGAAAGAATTTTCATTTTTGATTGAAAACTGTAGAAGATACAGAGTGAGCCACTGAAAAATAGAGAAGACTATCGCCCCAAGACTATTGGAGTATTAGTGCGAAAAACTGGAATAGATTCATTTAGATCAAAGATGACAACCTTTGATATGGAATGAATATGTTCCATTTTTTGCACTAATACTTGAATAGCTCAGGGCGATAGATAGTATCCTCTATTTTTCAGTAGCTCACTCTGTATCTTCTACAGTTTTCAATCAAAAATGAAAATTCGATCACGGAGATGCAGACAAAGATAATACCTTTCTTTCGAGGTATCACTCGACCCATCTACCCTCTTCCAAATTTTCGAGGGTGGTCACCCCTGCTCTAGGGGTTGAAATTCGAGATGAGGATGATACTTGATGATAAATGCCATTGATCAGCATGGATCTGTTCCATTTTACTTCCCTGAAACTCGAATAGTCTCAGGGAAATAGTCTTCCCTATCTTTCAGTTGCTCACCCTGTATCTTTTACAGTTTTCAATGAAAAATGGAAATTCGTTCAAATTAATGTAGACAAAGATACCACCTTTCGTTTGAGTCATCCCTCGATCCATCTTCCCTATTCAAAATGTTCAAGGATTGCAACCCCCGCTTAGGGGGTGGATATTTCAGGCAAGTTTTGTACCCCAAAAGATGTCCCCCTTGAAACAAAAACTGACCTGTTTTTGCGTTTTGATCAGAAATGAATATCTTGGTAGATATAGCCTCTGTTTAGTTTTCGTTGAAGCACCCTCTATATTTTAATGTATACAATTAAACGTAAGTTGAGTATGCATGAAATTCATGAAATAATTATTTTTGGTAAACGTAACTATCTAGATATCCACATTAAATTATTATCGTTTTCAAATACATTAATGTTCAATTGATTTGAATTTATTTTCGAAGAGAACCCTAAAACATATATTCGTCCACGTTATTGACTACAAATTGTAGACGTCTAAAGTAAACGTTTTATTTGAAACGAGGACAGCAATATTCGCGAGCAACAAAAAGGACAGAGAAGATCGTAGTCAGGTAGTTGAATTCTTCCTGGAAATTTATACGAAGGTTTCTATCAAAGATCCGACAATAAAGTGGTGCCTGGTTCAAGCCAGAATCATAAAAACTACATTTATTTTTGAATTTGCCCACGTACCAGAATTGCAAGAGATTGGCATACTTAATGAGCTTTTGATACTCCACGTCAGGGATGCTCAAACTTGAACTGCTGGTGATCTACCTCAATATTTTAAAGCTGCCTTGTGATAACTGAAGTTCTCTAATAGCAGACATGATTTCTGTTTTAAATGAAGTTTCACCCGCTTCAATAAATGTTTCCATCACCATAGATCCATCTTTGAATGGTTTCTTGTGTTTCGCCAATATATGAGATATTTTAAATGACGAGATCATAGCAGCATTTGATTGTTTGGCTGGTCTTGTGAACATGGTTTGTTCTTTCTTCAAACAAGATATCAAATCACGTACTTTTCGTTTTCTGAATTCACTCTGCGGCGGAAAATCCTTTTCATAGTTTTTATGAACCGTTTTATGATGCCTCTCTAAGTTACAACGCTTAGGTATAACTGACGCACGACAAATAAGACAAATGCACTTATCGTTCACCATACAAAAGAAAAATTCTTCCTCCCAATCGTTATTAAAATGATATGTTTTAGATTTCTTCGTTGCACTCATTTTGTACTATTTAATAATAAACTTTGTATCGACGTAGCATTGCCGTCAAGTTACAATTCAGAATGACATTTATATCGGCGTGAACGAAAGTCTCGAATGTTCTCGTCTCAAACGCGCCGCCCGAAATTTCTAGAAAAGCGGCAAGATTGAAAACGCGGCTCTTCTTTGACAAGTACCGTGCGTTCCTTTGATAAAGCCGCCTTTTGGCGCTAGCCGTAATAAATTTCTGTAGTTTAGTTACCTACATATTGAAAATTCTTTTCTTCTCGAAATCTACTCAAAAGGAAGTCGCGATCGACCGTTTGAGCACCCCTGCTCTACGTCTTTACCAAATGAACTATAAATTAATTTAACACATACCAGCCAAATTCGAAGATATTTTTCTTTCACAAAATTGTGCACAATTTGAAGCAATTATTTCTGGTCCCAAATGTAGAAACTTTCCCTTTCAAAAAATGAATAGCTAAATAAATGAATTAATTAAAATTACATTTCATTTGTTACCAAGTTAAACTCACTAAAGTTCTGAATGTGACGTCGAATATCAACCATCAGATTTGCCGACTCTGACTGTGTAAATGAACCCGTGAAAAGTCAAGAATTATCAGCATAAAAGGCGAAAGAGTTATTGAGCACCTAGTTAAAAGTCGGGAATTTTAATCATTCTTTAATTAACCTTTATCACTTGATCGTCGTCCAACATTTACAGATCGAGTCTTACTGAGTTTGGGGTAATCAAAAACGTGTTAATTAATATTATTCGAAGATAATTGCCGATGTTGGTCGAGATTGGACGGTTGACATGCGATCCCGAAACAGATAGGACTCAAATTAATTAGGAAAGGGAGGTAACACCGCTTGCTACCCAAAAATGCTCGAAGCAGTGTAGTTAATACCATATCGGGAGGAATTTTTAGATGAAAGTAATTTTCCTGATGGTTTATTAACAGACATTCGAAATTCATAAACTCGTTGATGTAGCATGCTATTCTCTCGGAAATTGAATAAGAAAATATAAATATGAGTGAAAACAAGTTTTGTTATTAATTTCGATATTGTCATTGACATTTTGTGTCCGGTTGTCGAAAACAATTTTTGTGAATTGTAGACACTTTCATCATGACTCATTTAATAGTTTTTCATTATTGTAGTTTGGAATTCGACGAAATTAGCTGTACAGGGTCTGTTAAAAAAAGAGTGACTGTTCCTGGAAAAACGTTTATTCATAAATATCTTCTTCTCACCCATTTCAAGTAAAACCAACTTGTGACAGTGCTTCTTTGGAGCAATGTTTGTATGGTTTTCAACTTCTCCAGTAATGCAGTTTTTATCTTTCAATCATGGAAAATTTTTGACTTTTATGGGACATTAAGTTTCTGAAGAAAAAATGTCTCAGGTAGTCGAATCTGATGAATATGATGGCTAGGGCATAATTATGGTGTTGAGTTTTGTCAAAAAATGAAAATGAGCAATGATATTTGTGAATATATCATGAAAAAAATTCCGTATCATGAGCTAAGCTATAAACATTCTTAGCAAGTTTTTCAACGTTTTATTTCTTCAATGTTATTGTCAGTTATTGATGTGCTGGGGCGTCCTAAGTTGTTTATGGCGTTAACATTTTCAGACCTTCTGAAGACCTTGTGCCAATTACAAACATTTGTTTCGTTCAAAGTTGCGGATGAAGTGTTTTCAAGCAATTCAACATAAAAATGAATACTGACTCTTGGAAATATTATTTCCATTACAAGAGTTAAATATAGAATGGAGATGTCATTTTCATATCTATTGATAATAAATTGAATATATTGAATAGTTGCTAGAGTCAACAAATATTGGGGACAGATGTAAATTCTGTCGAAACACAAATTGTTTATTTTTCATCCAAATTTATTGTATCGCCTTCAAAGTAGGACCTTTTTGAAATAATACGTAAAATTGTATTTACAAACGTGCTCAAGTTTAAGGTTATAGCAAGCAAACGGACAGGTTAACTGTTCGGAAGATGGAATTGAATTGAATGATACATAAGATCTTGAAAATCTTAAGATTTTGATTCTTTGCGAAGCGGGATTTTCCATCTTTGAAAGCAAGGATTCTTCAGTTGAGTTATGATACGTATGAGGCTGAATCATCAAATATTTTGGGACAATTCGAAATGCGTTTTTATGATTGCAGTAAATTGGCAAATATAGCATAATTTATGAGTTATCCTTTTTCATGTGAAACCATTGAGGAATTAGCTACTGAAATAGCAAGTCAGTTTAATATGAGTTCATGTTCTGTTGAAAATGAGTTGGTGCAGATTATATCAGATATACATCTCAAAGCTACTGCATCTTATACAAATTTCTGGTGTTTTATATCTGAAGATAAATATCTAAATCTAGGCAAATCGCCCTTCAACTGGCGGCAATGTTTGGGTCAACTTCCTTGTCCGAGTCTGCATTTTATGAAATGAAGACAATTAAGTCAAAATATCGCAACTACTAACTGAAGATCATATGGCATCATGTTTGCGATTAGCACTCAGTGGTTACGTACCACCTTATGAAAAGTATGCCGAGGACATGCAGTGCCACGCTTCAACATCCAAAGTCACTCCTCAGTTAAGTTAAACTCCATATTTTGTTTTGTAACAACAAATAAACTCGCAATTTTGAATAACTATGAGCTGCGGAAAGCTAATATCTATACAGGGTGTATCACATAAGGCTTTACATGGCTTGAGGGAAGATAGACGTGACTGAGGTGATTTCGAAACACCCCCCTATTAACCCCCTGAGGAGCTTCGTTTCGGATATACAGGCTGTTTTCTAAATTTCGTTTAATATTAAAAAATTCACAACTCTGCAACTGTTTCACCGAATACCAAAAAATTGGGCACACAGGATAACCTTTGCAGGATTTATCCAAAGCGGGACATAAATTTCGAAAATTCCAGGACCGGACTGAATAAATGTATAAAATTGAGTTTGGAGCGATACTACACCCTGTATAATGTTTTTTCAATGATTTGGTCACTGGTGCTCAAACTGCACAAACAGTGTGTACAAAGTATGTAATAAAATCTATAGGCACATTGAAATGGCCTTGAAATAAATTTTTGATTTTGGTGAATGACGAAACATCCATCTGAAAAAAAAATTGTTTTCGTTTTTTACAAGAAATAAACGTGTTTGAAACCTGTATATAAATATATTTTAATTCTATTTCAATGTAGCATCATTTGAGACTTCAGTTTTTCCTGTTTTATCTGTGTATGGTTTTTGACTCACAATACAGGTCCGGACTATTAGTGGAATATTTTATTGCTCATATTATGTAGACTGTCGCTATCAAAATACTGGAAGTATTAATAAATCAATTATAATTTCTCGGCGTTCTGTCATAAATCTGACTTTTCAAGAAGAAATTTGTTATTTGGCTATGGCAGTTAGATATCTATTAGTTACCAACGAATAGGTATACTGTTTAATTTGAACCAAGTGATCCGTGCATGTTGAATAAATTAATGATTATTTAAAATAATGGAACTCGTGAGCAAACTGATACTAAGTGTATGAGCATCAAAACAGTTTCAGTCGTTTTAATACTTTGTGAATTATTGAAACATGCATAACCTTTCATTCTTTATAAGAAGCATCTCAATCCATTTTTAGTTTGAACCACTGAAGCAATCATAGGTAGTCATTTCTATAAGAGCGTTCTATGCTTGTCACCATAGATCTTCTGGCAGTTGACTTATGTCAGTATGAATAATTTTAAATTCGAAAATAGTAGTTTGTCGTGCTTTCTCAGAAAAATCAAATTTTAGGTTTCTTAATTAACCGAAATGTCCAAATTCTCTAATGAAGAATATGCTGACATTCTGTTCGTCTATGGATATTGCGACGGCAATATCCGAGCTGCGGGTAGAGAATACCAAACAAGATTTCCAAACAGACTTCCTAGCCATGTGACTTTCAGTCAAACTTACCAGTTTTCGAGAACTCATGGGAAATTTCCATCTGCGGAGAAGAAAAGTGATCGCCATAGAAATATTGATAACGATAACCAGGTCATTAGTTGAGCAATAGAGAATCCTTCAATCAGCACTCGAAGGATCGCAAATGAAATGGTGCACATGAAAGTATGGAGAATTCTGCATAAAGAAAAACTACACCGCTATCATCTTCAACCTGCCTAACGTTTGGAACCGAGGGAGGAAATTCCGCGATTGGACTCCTGCAATTATATTATCAACCATAGAAGATCCATCGGTAGGATATTTTTTACAGACGAGTCAATGTTTACGAGAGATGGAATATACAATTCTCGTAACAGGCATTTATGGTTCTATGAAAATCCGAGAGATATCTTGAAGAAAAGATCACAGTATAAATTTTGGTGTGCACTTCACAATAATCGACTAATAGCACTTCATGTATTCAATGAAACTCTTAATGGGGAACAGTATCTCGAATTTTTGAGAAACGACTTGCACAGATTAATGGCGGAAGTTGATATGAGGGGTCTTATATTCCACCATGATGGGGAAGGTCCTCATTACGCACTTCCAGTGAGGAATTATTCAAATCAACAGTATACGGATCGATGGATTGGCAGAGGAGGTTCCATCGCTTGGACACCTAGGTCACCGGATCTGAATCCGGTTGACTATTTCCTCTGGGGCTTTCTATTGAGAATAAAATCTGAAATTGGGTGTCGAAAATTGTTAGTTTTAGCGGTCAGTACTTTCCTTCTGTTATTGTGTTATTATTCTGAAATATTCACACACTAGTATTACAATCAGTTGAAACGACATGTATTTTTATATTCCTCAAAATGTGTTACTATTCATTAATTTCCGTGTGCAGCAATAATTAAAAATAATTTTTCACTCGCTTACTTATTCATAGTCTTAATTCAAAAACAAACAATCAAACTTCAGCACCTTTACCAGAGCTAAATACCGAATTAACACATCACAAGTAAGACTGGTAGTAGAGTGCTGAATGAATAATAATATTTTTTCATCGATATTCTCATCATCTTAATAGTAACAGTCTTTATTTAAGCAATAAAATATTCCACTGAAAGTCCGGACCTGTATTGCGAGTCAAAGACCACACGTAGATAAAACAGGAAGAACTGAGGTCTCAAATGATGCTGCATCAAAAAAAAACCAAAATGGAGTCATAAACAGATTTCAAACACGTTCATTTCTTGTAGAAAGCGATAACAATTTTTTTTCAGCTCAATTTTTCGTCAATCAGCAAAATCAAAAATTTATTTCGAGGCCATTCCAATGGTGCCAAAAGATTTTATTACATAGTTTATACAAACTGTTTGTGCGGTTCGAGCACCAGTGAACAAATCATTGAAAAAACATTATACAGGGTGTTGTATCGCTCCAAACACAATTATGTATATTCATTAAGTCCGGTCCTGAAATTTTCGAAATTTATGTCCCGCTTTGGATAGATCCCGCAAAGGTGATCCTGTGTGCCGAATTTCTTGGTATTCGGTGCAACCGTTACAGAGTTGTGAATTTTTTAATATTAAGAGAAATTCAGAAAACAGCCTGTATATCTGAAACTAAGCTCTTCAAGGAGTTAGTAGGGGGGGTGTTTCGAAATCACCTCAGTCACATCTATCTTCCCTCAAGCCATGTAAAGCCTTATGCGATACACCCTGTATATGCTACGGTACACCCTATCTAGGTAGGTAGGTTGGTAGGGTGTGTCGTGTATGTACGACAATACCGCATCACACATATTTGCAGCATCTCAGAGTCGATTGTAAGTAGTCTAAAAATATCGAGGTAGATCATCAGCAGTTCAAGTTTGAGCAACCCTGCCTTAAAGCATCCTATACATTCAATCTAATTAATTTTTCACTTTGGGAAAGTGGTATATTAGGATGTTTAAAAAGTAAAATTAGAAAATTTTTAAATTATTTGTGAAATGAGCAAAACACTTTCACCTGATTCAATCTGATAACCGTTCTCAATATATAAACACCTCAAAAAGTCTAGGGAACATTTCTGAATATCGATATATCGTATCCAGAACGATCAATATGGATAACTTTTTTAAGAAATGAACACCTGCATCAATTTCTCATCAAATTATGTAGAGTGTCGCAACAAATTTCAGTTTTTTTTAATAAAAAACTAAAAATGCAGCAAATGAGACGCTGCTTTATAATCATTTCATGTATTCAGTGTTTGAAATCAGTTAGTTGGCACTTTGTTTCTGTTGTAAGCACAAATAAAAGATTCAAGTTTTGTGATTCGACCATGGAAAGACGAAATTTGACTAGAGAAGAGATGTTAAGAGCCGTTGGCATGCTCCAAGCTGGGAACTCACAACTGGGAGTATCTAGGGTTCTGGAAAGTAGCCCAAGTGTCATAAACCGTTTATGGTCGCGTTTCAATGAAAAGGTAGCGTAGAAGAACGCCATACAGGTCGTTTCAGGATTACTACAGTCGCCCAAGACCGATTTTGGTTTTACAAGCCAGAAGAGATCGTACTACCACAGCATCTCAATTAGCTCAAGAGCTATCACGAGTTCATAATGTACAAATTTCCGACCAAACTGTGAGAAATCGACTGCACGAAGGTCAACTCCACTCCAGACGCCCTTTAAGAGTTCCACAACTGACCCATGGAAATCGCGCTGCTCGTTTAGCTTGGTGCCAAGAACACGTAAACTGGGATCAAGAGAGGTGGGCCACAGTTCTCTTCAGTGATGAATCTAGATTTAGTTATTATCCCGATTCGGGAAGAATTCGAATATGGAGGGAACCTGGAAAGCAAAACCGTCTCCAGCATGCTCGAGAAGTTGTTAGATAGGGAGGCGGATCAGTGATGTTTTGGGGAGGTGTACGCCTTGGTGGAAGAACTGACCTCGTTTTCATACAGAACAACCTCACGGAAAATTCTTACGCAAATGAGATAGTTTTACCTGTAGTGGTACCGTATCTCCAAACAATGGGTCAAAATCCACTCTTCCAACAAGATAATGCCCCTCCTCATCGTGCAAGAGTTGTCTTGAACGTTCTTGAAGAGAATGATATCGATCTTCTACCGTGGCCATCCTGCTCCCCAGATCTGAATCCCATCGAGCATGTGTGAGACACCCTAAAAAGAAATCTCCTGCATCAAAACGTCTTCCATCATGAACAGGAGCTTCGATTAGCAGTTCAGGGGGCTTGGAATGACTTAGGCCAAAATGTAATAGACAATTTAATATTGAGCATGCCGCGACGATGCCAAAGTGTCATTAATAACAGAGGTGGACCTTCTGGGTAATGAAAAATATAAGTGCTTCCATATCGTTTCGAAAATATTAGTTCAGGTTTTTTTGTGTTTTACCAAATTTCGTCATTTTCAAATTTCAAATTTTTTTTATAATAGGTGCTTTGGAGAAGTCAAATATTATTTTGTTTTCTTGAGAATACATTATATACAATACATCCTAACAAAAACCGAAAGATTTCTATAAATTCGAATCATCAAATTCATATTTTAAAGATATTGGTAAGTGTTCCCTAGAATTTTTGAGATGTTTATGTAATAATTTCCTTTCTTCCGGTTGAATTCAAAGAATATACTTAATGATACGCTTTAACCGTTATACGAGTGGACATTTGTCCCAACATACCTGGCGGGCGATGGTACTTGTGTACCAATGAGTAATCAAAACTGTTTTGTTCATTGTAAAGCATTCATGATAGGAATTACTCATCAAATTTACATCTATAATGATCTCATATACAGGTTAATCTGTAAGATGAAAACGGTTTCCACATCACTTAATGAGTATTCAACTAAGTGCTTATGAGTTTTGGGGAGAAGTAGAGGTAAAACCACCTGAATTGCCAATATTATACCCAGATACCCCGGATTATAATACGTAATCTAACCTAACCTACGACCATCCTGTCTCCTAAAGATTCATTACTCTACGGCTTTACAAATCTACTATAAAGAACAGTTAAAGGAAACAAGAAACTTTCTGTATTATTCTAATGAATTCATATCCTTTTATATATTCTTCGGATTTTATTAAAAATGAATTGGATGAACATCTATAGACGAAGATTACCTAGAATATTTCAGATTTCCTCATTTTACCTCTGACTTCTCCACTTTTCCCAATATTATTTCCCTCCGGCGAGCTTATATTAAAATCTCCGATCGATCGCTTTTAGCACACCCTACTTGAAGCAACCCTTCGTATATTCTTAATGGTAACTAATTTAATCTGCGAAAATCCCCGCTACTTTGTGTCGTAAGTAATTTAGTAACTTTTCCAATTTTTGCCGGGGTAAGGGAAAATTGGCGCGGAAACCGCCTAGGGCAACGCTCGAATATATTTTTTCAAAGTTCGGGAGATTTTCTAGTCGATTAAATTTCGTTTGATCCGCCGCCGCTTGCTGCCAGAACTGCAACTTACCGGATTTCATTAAATAACGTGGAAAGGTTTTCCTCTGCCGATGCCGGTTCGAAATGAGTTGAGCTATATTTACGGCCCTATTTTTCATATGCTCCAATGGAATTAGGTAAATATGAAACGACGTTTCGGTCATTTATTTTGATATTGAATACTGGGTCTGTACAAAATAGATTGCTATTTTTAACATAACACAAAAATAAGAGATTACTTTGTTGACAGGAATGACTTGGCTATGATTTAGTTTTCATAAATTCAAATCAGACATGTTCAATTATAAAGATTTGGAGGAATAAAGAAGAACGTACACCATTAAAAAGATATATTGTCAAATCAGCATCTTCAAAATTGAAGGGTTGGTTTTCTTGTTCTTTTGAAGATACTTTTATTCTCTTCTTAGTTCAGCAGTAATAATGCAATTTTCAGAAGCTTTTTTATACAGAGTGTTTGAAAAAGATACGGCAATATTTAAGGAGATCAATTCAAGAAGAAAGTTCATATAAACATAGGTTCGCAAATAGTTTGTTACCGATTTACACTCCAATAGAAAAGATTATGCGGGAAAACAGGCTGAAACTTTCGCAATCAGCCATAATCTAACGCAGCTAGTTGACGAACCGACAAGAATCACCCAACCGACTTCCCGAACACCTTGGATCTTTTTTGATTTGAGATCCACATGATTTTAGAGTGGAGGTTTCAGCACCGCTATGCAACTCAGACCACAACTTTATATTTGCTACTGGAACCATTGTGCTACCGCTAAACCACCCAGACGTATTTGGCACTATAACCGTGCTAATTAGGATGAGCTGCGTGCATTATTTTCGTGCTTCCTATTCAGTGATGTTTGCCTTTCAGATCCTGACATCATATGTGCACTGAATCTGTTACAAAAATCATTCATGCAGGAAAGGATCACACAGTCTCTGGACCGCAAAGAGACTGCAGCTGCAGTCTACATGTACATTGAAGGTGTGTTTAATGCGGCCCCCACTGACTCGCTGTGTGGGGCTGTGAGAGCCAGAGGAATACTAAATATTATTGCGGAATGAATTAGTAACATGCTAAATGCCAGAGTGATCAACAATTCGCTGAAAGGGGAAGTAGTCACTTTTGTGACTGGCACGGGCTGCCCACAGGAAGGAGTTCTATCCCCACTGTTGTGGTCCCTGCTAGTTGATGATCTTCTGGCAATAATTGGCGCACTGGATGTTTATGTACAAGCATACGCTGATGATATAGTCATTCTGGCTGTCGGAGATAATAGCGATGTTTCCGATAGACTTCAGGAGGCTATGTCTGCAATTCAAGGGCGGTGTGAAGGAGAGAAACTTAGTATAAACCCCTACAAAACCCGTATGGTACCATTTACCAGGAAGAGGAGGCCGTTGTTCTAGAAGAAATAGCGCCAATCGTCCCGAAAAAGTGTGCTCCCGAACTGGCACCCATTCTCAACCGTCTGTTTCAGATTTCTTATGAAAGCCAGACATTTCCGAGCACCTGGTAAATAGCGAGAATTCAACCGATCCCAAAGAAAGGAAAGAAGTCCTTACCCCAAAACTACCATCCTGTTGCACTTCTTCCCATATTGTCCAAAGTGATGGAGAGAGTCATAAATGAACTCATCAAATATCTTGAGTTTCAGGGAATTATTAACGACCGTCAGTATGGTTTTCGCAGGCAAAGATCGACAGGAGATCTACTCGCCTACCTCACTCATGTTTGTACATGAACGATGGAAAAGGATGGGGAATCTAAAGCAATAGCAAAAGCCTTCGATAGGGTTTGGCATGCAGCCTTATTGAATAAACTTGCTGCATATGGGCTTCCCGAAAAATTGCGGGGTTTGATAAGTAGCTTTCTTTCAGAGAGATCAAGACAAGTTTTGGTCGACGGTATAAAATCTGATTGTTTCCAGTTGCAAGCAAGAGTATCTCAGGGACCCATTCTTTCGCCAACCTTGTTTCTGTTACAAAAAAACGATCTTCTATCATCTACAGAGAACAAGATCTTCGGTTTTGCAGACGATTGTACCCTGGTTTCGTCTTTCAGTAGTCTGCGGCCAATTACAGCTGCAGAATGTCAGCGTCAGAGATGTCAACAAATTAATAACTCAAACTCTGACTTACAGAGGATATCTAAGTGGGGCCAGTTGATTTTGGTGAGCTTCAACGCTAGCAAGATGCAAGCAACTACGTTTTCTAGAATGGTTCCCGCTGGAGAACCTTCTCTAATGATGCAAGGCCCACAAATTGCATACAAAGATTCGACGCACCTTCTCGGAATAATAGTCAATTCCGGGTTTTGCTGGCATGAACATGTATCAGCAATAGCTAAGTCGACATCAGCTAAACTTAGTTTTCTTTTCAGAGCCAAGCGATATTTCACGTCATTTCAGCTGTTGCTTCTATATAAGACGCAGATTTGACCTGATTTGGAATATTGTTCTCATGTATGGGGATCTGCGCCCAAACATTCGTTGCGGATGTTGGATAGTGTGCAAAAATTGGCTGTGCGCCTCATCGACTAACTGGAGATCACCCGCGATCTCCAACCACTGGTTCTCAGAAGACAAGTTGCTGACTTTTCTCTCTTTCTTCTCTCTGTTTTGCAGATACTTCCATTGAAAATGCTCAAATGAACTGAAAGACCTTGTTCCGGGAAACCTTATGTTTTGCTGCAACACTAGACTGGCAAGAAGTTCTCATCATATGGCGGTACATTTAACGACCCCTCGAACCTCTCTCTTTAAGAACTCCTTCGTTTACAAGGCCGGTGTGCTGTGGAACTCGCTTTCGTCCAATATCTTCCCAACATTCTACAATTGGGCCCTCTTCAAGAAGCGAGTAAACAGACACCTCAATTCTTCCCAGGCGCCCACTCATGTGGTGTAACAGGTTCGCCTATTCCTGGGAAGCGCGCATAAAAAAAAAGAAAAAACAGGGCGTTGAAATAGTATCGAAGATGCAGTTAAATTTGAATTTTTTGTAAACCGGTTGAGATATTGAGGTAAAAGTTTTTGGATGTCAAAACTTTCGAGAACGCATAATTTTTCATACGAAACAATATTTTGGACGCGCACCAGTGGCACGCGAATCGACACAACGCAGGTTATTCTCAAAGAAAAACTAGGACGCTACCGTTTTTTCAAAAATGAAAAATATTTTTGAGTTTTTCAATTTTCGACTCTACAATTGGACCCTCTCCAATCGGAAATTGATGTGTCTCAGCTTTTTCCCCCAATATTGAGATGTAAGGGGTGGCAAGTTTTCATTGAAACACACTTTATATACACACAACCAAATTCATATAGAATCACCCGATATTTTAAATATTACTACAGGAATTTTGGAAATTTCGAAGGATTATTGTAATTGATCTCTTTTGAGATATTTCAATTGAAAAAAGAAATAAATTAAGATTTATTTTAAGAAAGGAACAAATAAAAGAAAATGAGACTTTTCGCATGTAGTAACGAAATTGATAATTGTTTTCTCACGAAGTAGGTATTTTTTCTCGACCTCAGTAGCTTGTAATAACTCCTCTTGCCCTCATACAAGCCCAAATCCGTCTGGGAATGCTTTGGATTAGGTTTTCGACCTCCTTTGGGGCGATATTCTGCCACTCTTCTGTGGCGGTCTGCATGAGTTGTTGTGGGGTTCTTGGATTATCCTGGCGCGATCTAATTTTTCTTTTGAGATTATCCCAAAAATGTTCAATAGGATTTAGGTCTAGAAAGCAAGCTGGCCAGTCCAAAATAGCGATTCCCTCTAATTCAAGATAATATCGCGTGAGGTTTCTGGTATACGGAGGAGTATTATCTTGCATTGAAGTGAAAATCAGGTCGAATGACTAAAACCAGATCAGTTAATCGCCGTCGTTTCGATTTATTTAAAATCTTCTTCAAGGCTATAACAAGTTGGTTTTATGAGTTTCCATTAATAATAAAAGAACGAACGAACGGCGCATCTACTCTCTTCTACCAAACACAGCATGATAGAGACAGAAGATAATAAATGCACCGTTCGTTCGTTCTTTTATTATTAATTGAAGAAGATTTTAAATAAATCGAAACGTCGGCGGTTAACTGATCCGGTTTTAGTCATTCGACATGATATCCACTCATTCAACTGAAGAACTCATTATTGTTCGTAAATCAATCTCAATAAAAGTGAAATTCTCATCGTGGGCACCTCGCCAGAGTCTCACTATGGGCTCCAGCGCTAGGTCCACTTAATTTCTAGCCTGTACACTCGCAGGAAACGAAATCAAATCAAAGGTTTTGCCTCCCAGCATAATGCCACCCTAAAACTTCACACCGCCCCCTTGGTATTTCTGAATTTGTCTTGCTGCTCGGAGTCTAGCTTGTCTTCCACAACCCCTTAAAACCCGAATTCGGCGGTCATATGATCGAACACCAATTCTGGTCTCTTCCGAAAAAAGAATATTTTGCCAATTCTCAATATTCCAATGTTGGTGCTCGAAACACCAATTAAGTCTGTTATTTTTTTGTTGTCTGGTTAGCTCTGGAACTCTTAAGGGCCTTCTGCTGTATAAACCCCTTGAACGAAGTTTTTGACGTATCGTTTCGACTGATTCACTAATGCCTGTTGCTTCTAGAAATTGCCTTTGGAGTATGAGATGCGACGCACTTGAGTCTTCTAATGCATTTCTGTCAGCACGTCAATACATGAAGTGCATGTCGGTCATCTCGCATTTCTATGGCAATTCATGATAGCCGGATTTGAAATTCAAATTCAAAATATTCGAAATTATTGAAAAACAGAAACACTCAAATGACACAGACGTTAATCATTTTCGAACACATGTATGATTGAGCATAGAACAGGTATCACCATTGGAATCGCAAGAATTCCTAGAAAACTTTTAAAATTGTTTTACTCAAAAACTGGACGTCGTACAAAAATGTCGAGAGCGTTTTTCTTGAAAAATAATTGATAAACTCAAAAATATTTTTCAAGAAAAACGCTCTCGACACTTTTTGTACAGCGTTTTTGTTTAAAAAAAGTTTTGAGTAAAAAAATTTTGAAAAGTTTTCTTTCTTCTTGTAATTTCTTGAAATAAATCTCGATTTATTTCTATTTTGAATTAAAATATCTCAAAAAGAATCAATTCTAAAATCCTTCGAAATTTCCTAAATTCCTAAGGTAATATTAAAAATATCGGGTGGTTCAATATAAATTGGGTTGTGTGTATATAAAGTATGTTCCAATGAAAACTTGCCATCCCCCTATATCTCAATATTGGGGGAAAAAGCTGGAAAACATCAATTTCCGATTGGAGAGGGTCAATTTCTGAGTTGGTTCAGAGCATGTAAAATCAACTCCTTCCTCAGTAGCATTAAGTCAAAATTCATTAAAGGGAAATTAGGTCGAGTAAAATATATTTGAATTTTAATTTCCTATTCAGAAACAGTATCTTTATGAACATTAAGTATCACACATAAAGTACAAACACAACGAAAGTTTGTACTCAACGAAAATTTGCCACTCCTTCTACGTCAAGACAGCCAAGAATTGTAGTGGAAAAAACTGAGCAACGTCAACTTTCGACCAATTTCTGAGTTGGTTCGGACAACTACCCTCAGCAGGTCCTAAGTTGAAATTCATTTATGGGGAGAGTGGATCGAGTGACATATCTTTGGAAAGGTCTTTTAATTTTATATTCAAAGATTTTATCTTTATGAATGTTTAATATAATACAAACAGTCCAAACACAATAAAAGTCTGTTTTCCAATAAAAGCTTAAAAATGTTTAAAAACAAATAGAGTTCTTAAAATAACCTCATCTGACATCAATTCAATGATAAAATTTCAATTTCCTGCTATCATTCTCAAGTGAAACTCCCAATGAGGACATTTAAAGTTAAATTGAGAATTTTTTTTGAAAGCTTATTATAAGATGCAGGATTTTATACTCGATAGTTTGGTAATAGTAGACTTTCTGTTTTCTGTTTTAATAACTATATTATATTTTATTGTATTTCTGTTTGGCATGGTGTACACTTATGATGGTTTTATGGAACATATATTATTCTTTTTTCTTTTCATATATGAAATATATCACGGTGCACTATTGTTATTGTTTAATGCATAAATTTCTTCGAATATAACTGTTCTTTAAGGATATATTAAAAGAAGTTTGCTCTTCTGACTCCATTTCCACTCTGAGGCTTTGTGCTTGCGTGCTGTGGCACTATTGTAAATCCAGGTCAACATATAAATATACGTTTGCATTTAGGTTAGATTTTATATGATTTTGAATTAGACATTTTGTTCCACTTCAGGTTTCCTACTGTTACCATTTGGGCCCTTACTCTTTTG
The DNA here is from genome assembly GCA_013387265.2 of Cryptolaemus montrouzieri. Lineage (NCBI taxonomy): Eukaryota > Metazoa > Arthropoda > Insecta > Coleoptera > Coccinellidae > Cryptolaemus > Cryptolaemus montrouzieri. Next base: position 1,607,549 of record JABFTP020000165.1, read on the forward strand.
ATTTATGTTAACAAAATCACTAGCTGCTTTGTCAACTGCAAGTTTCTGCTCTTTGCAGACGATCTCAAAGTTTTCTGCCAAATCAAAAACACTTAAGACTGCTTGACTGTACAGCATGAATTGGATAACCTGAATAAGTTCTGTGGTCATCAGAAACATGCTGTACAGCAGTCAATTTTAAATTAAACGCTCTGAAATCTTTTTTGTAAATAGCTAAAAATATACAGGGATATCCACCAGGACCGTCCGTTAAAAACTTTTTAAGTACCAATTACAATATCAAGCTGAAATTTTATACGCGGCCATAACTAGCGATTTCCAATTGGAGTGGAATATTTTCGAAGTGATACAATTTCAGGTTATACCGGAAGTAGGTCATCACTTTGTTATTTCAAATGGCAATCTACCTTTTTTATTATACATCTAGAACCGACATTTGAGCAAGGCATAAAATACCCAAGTTGTTGGCACTTATCTGTCAAAACTTTTGACAGATTCAATTATTTTTGTTATAAACTCGATTTTTGAGGAACATTTAAAAAAATTGTAGCTCGTAGATCTTTTGCACTACAGACACAATTTTTGCTTAGGTGGATAGAAGAAGGATCAAGGAATTTTTAAGCAATCTACACATGTCAAATGTTTATTGCGTTGTTTTGTATGATTTTTTCAATTTGGCCTTTTTCAAACAGCAATAACCCAGTTTTTTCAATTTGCACGTGCCAATTTTTATATCGCCATCAGATGAAGCGTCAAATTTCAGATGGAATTGTATAAGCATGTACTATACCCATCTCTTATAGTTTCGAAATAATTTGGGAATATATTGAATTTTGATGATTTTGCAAGAACTAACAGAGAATGCTTTGAAATATTTGAATCAAATAGCTGAACTGGCTAAGCTCACCTGACGGGTGCCAAAATTTATGTACTTGTCACTTCGTTCATTCGAATTTGATATTTCAACAAGAATTGTCGTTACACATTTGGAATAAAACCACTGGTTATTCAAAAGAAAATATATTTAATCTATTTTAATTCATTTAGAATGTCAAAAAGTAGTGGGTAGAAATTGCAGGAAATTCAATAACCAGTTTCCAAATTTACCGTCTATGAGTAAAATAAAATTTCGAAGCATTAAAAGAAATTTTCTACAATTCGGATGAATAAAAATTGTAGGAACTAAGCGAAAACCAATCATCGAAGATAATTACATTAACACGAATAAATGATGGCAAACATCATAGGAGAAAACTAATTTACGATCTGAATAAATGTTCAATATGGGCCCCATTTTGCTCGATACACTTGACAGCTCGTATACGAACATGATGAGTTGCCCTCCTAGTTTCCTCAGGATCAATATTACGAAAAGCATTATGAATGCGCTCTAATATTTCTTCTTTACTTCTTACAGGAATAAGATACACTTCACTCTTGATTTTGCCCCATGAATAAAAATCAAGAAGGCGTCAGGTCCGGAGAACGCGGAGGCCATAAATTTGGTCCTTGATTACCCCACCATATATCCTCGAACATTTCTGTTAGCTGCCGATCTACATCTCGTGTTTTATGTGCTGGTGCACCATCCATTTGGTAATAGTAATCCCTCAGAATGTTAGGGGTAATCCATCTAAAAAATTTGCTAATGTTCCTCTCAAAATTTCCAGGTATCTCTGTCCATTAAGATTTTCCTCATAAATGTGATAAGCCAACAAATCATTCATTGAAATTGCAAAAACGCTCACGCTGAATTTATTTTGCAAATAAATAACCTCAGTAAAATGTGGATTTTCTGTGGCCCAAAAATGTCGATTTCTCCTGTTGGTTATTCCACTTTCATTGAACTTGGCTTCATCAGACCATATAATTTTTGCAGAAATATCTCATCTTCTTGAAGCCGAATTAATAAATTTTCATAGAAATGTAGCCGCTAAAAGAATACGAGTGCATGTTATGTTTCTTAAGGATCCTTTGAATGGAAGTATAACTCAATTCAATATCCATTGATGCTGACTTAATGGACGCATGTGGATTGGCACGAAAATACGCTAGCGTATTAATTTGATTGTCGTCGTCCTCGAGAATTGGTTTTCTTCTAGTTTCTATGTACTTTGTTCCTCCAAATTGCAGAAAATTGCTTCTAATCCTTCGAAATTTTGTTTTACTCATAGGCGCTAAATTTGGAAATTGGTTATTGAATTGCCTGCAAGTTCTATCCACCACTTTTTGACATTCGCCATGAATTAAAAAGAGATTAAACATATCATCGTTTGAATAATCAGCCATTTTATTATCAATCTGGTGTTTTTCAAAAATTTTCACTTCAAATTACCAACAATTCTTGTTGAAATATCAAATTCGAATGAACGAAGTGACAAGTACATTAATTTTAGGCACCTGTGTGGTCTAACCCCTTAAGCAAATAAAGAATTAAAGCTATATTTTCGTACGTAAAATCCGTGCCACTTTAAAACTTCTGCGAATAAATATGCATGTTAATATACGACGCAAGATAAAGCCAGCATACATAATAAAATACGTAGGGAAAAGGTGAAGAAGAAATTCAAACATATTGTACTGAATACCATAAAATCCTTCCGCCCAATCGTTGAATTCATCCCTTTACCCCATAAAAATAAAACTCACAATATAACATAATAACAACGAAATACTGTGTCCGCTATGAGAATATGACAAATAAGGCAATAAAAATAAAAAAGTTACTCCTGTTATAATACTTCAGAACGGGAAAGAAGAGCAGAAAGACACTCGCAGTAATAAAGCGGATTCGACCATAAAAACGTAAAAAATAACAAGAATAGAATCACAGCGAACAAGGAAGAGCGTGTACAGAAGCGTATTGGTTGTATTTAGGGTTGCCAGGTCGCCAAATCTAATAGCCGGACAGACCAGCCAGTTTGGTCGAACATTTGGGTAAAAAAGCCGGACACCCTACATCAGGGGTGCTCAAACGGTTGATCGCGATCGACTGGTCGATCGAGAGTGCTTTTTGAGTAGAGAAGATCTCGAGAAGGAAAAAAAAACACTCAGCTAGCGACAAAAGGCGGCTTTATCAAAGGAACGCGCGGTACTTGCCAAAGAAAAGCGGCGCTTTTCATTCTTGCCGCTATTCTAGAAATGTCGTGCGGCGCGTTTCACGGGAACATACGAGACTTTCGTTCACGCCAATAAAAATATTGCGCCTGCAGGAATTGGAGTCATTCTGAATTGTAACTTGAAGGCAATACTAAATCGATACAAAGGTTATTATTAACTAGTACAAAATGAGTGGAGCGAAGAAATCTAAAATGTATCATTTTAATAACGATTGGGAGGAAGAATTTTTCTTTTGTATGGTGAAGGATAAGTGCATTTGTCTTATTTGTCGTGCGTCAGTTGCAATACCTAAGCGTGGTAACTTAGAGAGGCATCATAAAACGGTTCATAAAAACTATGAAAAGGATTTTCCGCCACAGAGTGAATTAAGAAAACGAAAAGTACGTGATTTGATATCTTGTTTGAAAAAAGAACAAACCATGTTCACAAGACCGGCCAAACAATCAAAACCTGCTGCGATAGCGTCATTTAGAATATCTCATAAATTGGCGAAACACAAGAAACCATTCGAAGATGGATCGGTTGTGAAGGAAGTATTTATTGAAGCGGGTGAGACTTTATTTGAAGATTTTAAAAATAAAACAGAAATCATGTCTGCTATTAGAGAACTTCAGTTATCTCGTCCGACTGTCACAAGGCGTATTGAAGTCATGAGTCAGGACATGGTAGATAAACTGAAACATGATATCATGAAATGTACATACTTTTCTTTACAGATCGACGACACTGCCCAGTTGTGTATTTTTATTCGGATGGTATTCAATGACATGTTGGCTAAGGAAGAAGTTTTGACAATCATTCCTCTGAAGGCCATAGACGAGCTGCACGACGAAACTCTCGGAAGGAAACAGTCAAGAACAAATTCTGGCAATATTCTTTCAAAATTTAAACTGCGCGAAATGCCATTTTATACCTGAACGGAAATCTCTTCAAACCAAACCTAACTAACCTAACCGAAACTCAAACCTAATTTAATTTTATAATTTTGAATTGAATAGGTTAATAGGGTAGGTGTTAGGTAAAATTAGGTTGAGCATATTTCAATATTTACTATTTTAGAGGACCGTAAATTTTTTCTGGTTGTAGTATCATTCCCAGTACAATTGAGTCAATATTTCATTAAATTGCTGAATTTATTTTTGAACGTGATGAACACAATACTCTATGCCAATTTTTACCAAGTCTAAATTACCTCAAAGTATGCCGATGGGAAATCTGATCTCAATGACTTTATTATCTCTTGTACCTACTTAGTCGACGAAATAGAAACTTTTTTCGTGCAGTTTGTTTCCCATTTTGTCGTGCAGTTCATACATAGCCCCTTGGGTCCAAAATTGACCGTCGTGCAGTTTGACAACTCCGCCTCTGAAGGAGAAGATATATATGACGTTTTCTTCAATTTTGTAAGAAACTACAAGCTACCAATATATAAATTAGTGTGCATTACAACCAATGGAGCTCCAGCAATGACTGGAAACAAAAACGGTTTATTTTTCAATTCTATTGCATTATACATCAAGTTTTGTGTTCAAAAGTTTTAAACATGGAGGAAATTATGGGCTTTCCAAGAAAATTGTGAATTCCATCCGTGCACGTAGCTTGTAACGGCGGCTCTTTAAGTTGCAATTGGAAGATCGGGAGTCAACACACTGATTTAGTTTTTCACACGGACGTCAGATGGTTGAGTCGCGGAAAATTTATAGAAAGGTTTCAAGAATTATTGCCCAAAATAACAGATTTTCTAGACGAAAGAGGTATATGACACTCAGATGTTGAAAAACGAAAAATGGTTGACTGATTTGGTATTTTTGACTGACATCACAATGCACTTAAACACCATTAACTTGGAGCTTCAAGGTAAAGGAAAAACTATTATTGAGATTGTTAGCGCAGTAAACGCATTCAAAAGTAAATTGCAACTTATGATAGATCAACTGAAGGAAAGGATCTGAAACATTTTCCGTCTTTGAAAGCAAGGATTCCTCAGTTGAATTATGATTTGTATGAGGCTGAATTATCAAATATTTTGGGGCAATTCGAAATGGGTTTTTATGATTCCAGTAAATTGGCAAATATAGCATCATTTATGAGTTATCCTATTTCATGTGAAAACATTGAGGACTTAGCTACTGAAATAGCAAGTCAGTTTAATATGAACTCATGTTCTGTTGAAAATGAGTTGGTGCAGATTATATCAGATATACATCTCAAAGCTACAGCATCTGATACAAATTTCTGGTGTTTCATATCTGAAGATAAATATCCAAATCTAAAGCGAATCGCCCTTCAATTGACAGCAATGTTTGGGAAGATAAGATAATTAAGTCAAAATATCATAATCGATTAACTGACGATTATAAGTCATGATGTTTGCGATTAGTATCAGTGGTTACGTACCATATTATGAAAAGTATGCTGAGGACATGCAATACCACCCTTCAACATCCAAATTCACTCCTGAGTTGAGTTTAACACCATATGTAAGTTTTTTGTTTTGTAACAAAAATAAACTCGCAATTTTGAATAACTATGAGTTTTTCATTGATATTATAGAGAAGAACCTAACTAAACCTAAACCAAACCTTGACTTAAGTAATGTATGTTGTGCGGAAAGCTAATATCTATATATGCTACGGTACACCCTACCTAGGTAGGGTGTATAGTGTATGTACGACAACCCTGCATCACACATACTTGAAGCTTCTCAGAGTCAATCGTAAGTAGTCTAAAATATTGAGGTAGATCGCCAGCAGTTCAAGTTTGAGCACCCCTGTGCTATACTGTTATGATAAGTTACGTAGTTTTTCATCGATAAAGTAATCATTGTTCAAGTAAAAATTGATTTTAGGTATGTTCTTTTTTCAACCTTCTCCGTTTATATTTTGTTTTTCGCTCCTTCTTAAATACCTATAGAACAAAACAAGTTGATATCTAATTTTCGCAATTAATTTTATTTTGCCTTTATTTGCAGATTAAATAATACAAAAACTGCTAAAAGTCAAACATAACTAATCTATTGTTATAACAATGAAACAACGAATGGGCAGTAGAATCCTACGTAATTAAAAAAATAGGCCCTTGGGATTGCAATAACATCGAGCGTTATCAGCTGATTCCAGTGACTAAAAATATACTTTCTTGGATCATAAACTGCAGGAGTTTCACTATTATCACTAACTCACTCGCGGCACTAAAGATTGTGGCAAACAATGAAGGTACAAATGGATGCGTTCTGAAATTAATTTAAATCTGTACAGGGTATCTATTTGTGTTTAACTATAACTGATTTTAAGTATTTAAATAAAAGTTGAAATCATTGTTACATTTTGTTTGATTTCGAGAATTAGGAGCCGCATGAGCCAGGGCCCTTTCGGGTTAGGGGTTAGTGATATTTTGTCAGTTCTGTTACCTTTTAGTTGCACCACTGAAGGCTACAATTAGATATTTGAGAGAAACTTATCAAGAATTTGAGAGAAAATACGTATTTATTTGCTTTTCTACAAGTTTTCTTTCATTTCTATTCATTATTTCACTTGATTTCAATAAAATTTAGAATTATAAAGCTATAATAATATAATTCTAGTAGCTAAAATTTCCTTCTTTTCTTGGTTGAAAAAAGAGTCCTATACTCACCTCCGGTTACAGGATCGGAGTCCTCACTTCCGTATCCATCGTCTTCCTCTTCCGTTGCCATCATCTGAACTACGGGAATCTCTGTAATGGAAAACAAATAATATATTAATGGATGTTATGTAGTTCTCCGGGAAACGATTGTTGCTGTTCGAGTAAAACCTTCTTTGTTGGATTAAAAGAAACGAGATATTATGGACCGGATTGGGTGACTTCAGACGAATGTTAATTTAATAATAAAACAAGTACTGTGTTTTAAGGAATTTTACTTAATAATTGCGATTCGTAACGCTTTCACTACACCGTAGCTTCTTCAGACGAATGAATATACAGAAAATAAGAATGAGAATATAAATATAAATGTTCTTGAGTAATTGAAAGCTTATTGGGTTGCTTCTTCTTAAGTGGTTATTTATGACAGGTATATCCAATAAAATCAAGGAATAGATTGCTCCCCGAAGAGATTCAATAGAGGTGAAGGGCTTAAATCGACTTGTTCATTGATGAGTCTACCTGAGTCTTTGTATTTATTGAGTTCTAAAGTTTCTCAAAGATCTACCTTCCAATATTTATTATCTGTATGCAAAATTTCAAACTGTGGGTCGAAAGAGTGATTATTTTCTAAGAGATGATTCGCGTAATTTGAATCTGAATTTTTATTTGAACTTGTAACATACTGTTTGTATGATCAATAAGTTTGTTTATCACAATAATCAATTTCTCACTTAAAAAAAAAGGTGATTTGTTTAATGGATTTATTTGACATATATATATTTATTTCTTATTTCTACAGAATTACTATTTATTTTTGTGAAAACTATAATTTTACATATCTAATATGAAAAGAATATACTATGTTGTTAGATATTTTTATAAAAAAAGACTGAGCAGTAAAAGTAAGTAAAAAATGTAAATGAAATTATATCTTATCACACTGGGTACGTAGAATAATTTGAATGTTCTTTACATACGAATTTCTTATAATCTACACAGATCAAAGGTGTTTTATTGTCAGTTTCAGCACATACTTGGCAGCGACTTGGGAGCATTCTTAGCTGTACAAGTGTTGTTTTCCTCTTGTTGGGTAGCAGTTGATGGTATTTGTATATTGTCACTAGCTCGATGGAGGTATTTTGCAATTTCTATTGAAAAAGGTGCCCTCGGTAATGACTTCCTGTTTTTTATATACGGTGTAACCAATTGCATATCTAAATTTTCCAAATAGTATCGCCGTTTTGCTAGGCAACCTTCCTTCTAGCTGCTATTGGCAGCAGTGAATAATATAAAAGCATTGTGAGCTGATATGTCTACCATGTTACTAAATACCACTTGAGGTCAACGTTTTGTTTTTTTTTGCAACTGTAACAGGAGACAGCTTTATCCAGTGTATCCACGGCACCCTTACATTTGTTGTAGTCTAATATTATCTCAGGCTTTTTGTCTCCGCGATTACTCACCTCTGAGTTGTGATGCAAAGTGCTGAGAAGATTCACCGACAAGTGTAGTATCTTTGGTAAAAGCAAAACATGTTGAATATAACGGTCTTCTCCTTGTTCTTACTATTCCTGGAGGCAATTATGGTTTATTATTACGTATAGTCCCTATTACAGGGATCTGTTTTTTCAATAGTTTCTGTACAAGTTGATGTAATGTAAAAAAATTATCCACCGTAAGATTATGCTCTCTCAGGCCGCGAGTCAAATCAAGGACTTCACGCATGCCTTGGTTTTTTCAGGCTCACCTCCTATTTCGTTGCCCGTGTAGGGTTAGATATTCCAAACAAAACTTGTGGCAGAATCACATAGAACCCAAAATTTCATGCCATATTTAGCTGGTTTCGATGGCATGTACTGTCGAAATGGACATCTTCTTCTGAATGCTACAAACTGCTCATCTACTGTAAACTTTTCAGAAGGGTTATAAAATTTCGTTAAAAGGTCAACCCATTTATTCCACAGATCTCGTATTGGAGGAAATTTATCCAGCAGTCGCCGTTCGGATCGAGTTTCTGTATTGTCAAACCTAATCAACTTTGACAATTTTTTGAAAGTTTTTAGTGGCATGACTGCCCCAAAAATAGGTCTGCCTTTCTCACTATCCTATAAGCTTTCGATACTTTCATTATTTGAACGATATACACCAGATAGTGATAATAGCCCAATATATGCGAACAATAATAAAAAACAAGTACTGTGTTTTAAGGAATTTTACTTAATAATTGCGATTCGTAACGCGTTTCACTACACCGTAGCTTCTTCAGACGAATGAATGTACAGAAAATAAGAATGAGAACATAAATATAAATGTTCTTGAGTAATTAAAAGCTTATTGGGTTGATTCTTCTTAAGTGGTTATTTATGACAGGTATATCCAATAAAACTAAGGAATAGATTGCCCCCGAAGAGATTCAATAGAGGTGAAGGGCTTAAATCGACTTGTTCATTGATGAGTCTACCTGAGTGTTTGTATTTATTGATTTCTAAAGTTTCCCAAAGATCTACCTTCCAATATTTATTATCTGTATGCAAAATTTCAAACTGTGGGTCGAAAGAATGATTATTTTCTAAGAGATGATTCGCGTAATTTGAATCTGATTTTTTATTTGAAAAACCGCGTTTATGTTAATGTTTTCGGAACATAATATAATATAAGACTTATGTGGGTAGAACAAAAGAACGTCTCATTCAAAAAGTTATACGTTACATAAACAATCGGGACGATAATAGATGCGCTGTGTGTTTGTTATTAGTTGCGGTCAATTCTCACCCGAAGACCGTTAGAATAAAAAAAATCATATGTGGAATATTTCAATTATTTTCGATAAACTTATTCCAATAATAAGTAAATTGGAGCGAATAATTAAAAGTCATAGAATATGAAACTTCTTGAACGTTTATTTTCTGAGAAAATTACATTTTCATCTCAAAATGGGTCAAAATTGACCTGAAGACCTTATGCAGGTTAATGCAACAAAAAAAATATTTATTTTTCATCCAAATTAATTGTATCGCCTTCAAACTAGGCCTCTTCCGAAATAATACATTTACGCCAATGAATAATCCGATCATCAAAACATTTTTCAAATGCTTTTTCCAAAATCGACTTCTCTTTTATGTCTTTTAATCGATTTAAAACGGATACCTCGAAGTGGTACTCTGAGTTTTGAAGAAGACAAAAGTCGGCTAGAGCCATATCAGGTGAAACGGTGGCTGTTCGATGGTATTTGCTGAGTTTTCGGTCAGAATTGATTCGTTCTAGCATTTTTTCAGTGACCTTTAATTCAATTTTTGAAGAAAACTAGGTCTTTTGGAAGTAGTCGAGAGGCAACGCGTTACATGCCCAAACAATAGTTTAAAATGGTAACGAATTGATTTGTGAGACAGAAAGTTCATTGCGTACATCCCTCAAATATAAATGACGATTTACAATTACCATTCCCCTCACTTTTTCGATGTTAACTTCAGTTACAGATGTTGATAGTCGACCAGAGCGAGGTAAATCTTCTACCACATCTCGGCCGCTGTTGAATGGACTGTACCACCCATATGCACGTGTTTGATAAATTCGATTCACCGTAATCCTTCGTTAACATTTTCAGCAATTCGGCACACGAAATTTCATTCACAATACAACATTTGAGGCAAATTCTTTGTTCGATATTTTTATCCATTGTAAAAATCGCAAAACATACTTGTAAGACTGACCAAATCGAGCACTGTAAACAAACTGAATGACAGATCGCTATAATGTCTTTAATAAGTTTTTTGGTGAGTAGTTTCGTCACAATATTTTTTTTCCGTAAAAATTCATGAAAATAGGCTCTCACATCATCGCATGCTCCTTCGGCCAGAAAGGACGAATACTTTTTTCCTCGGTGCTCCATCCTGTTGAAACCACAAATCTTGTCTTATATGCTCTGGTACATCGGCAAGTAACATTGGTAGATGATTTTGCAGAAAATCTAAATACATTTCACTATTGAGGTGCTTGTCGAAAAAGTGCAGCCCAAGTAGATATCCATCTACTATAGCGGCCCATACATTAAAGGACCAACGATGCTGGTGATCTATTTGTCTCATGAGAAGTGGATTTTTCGTGGCGTAATAATGAAAGTAGAGCCTGTTAACAAGCCCATTCTTGTGGAAATTTGCCTCGTCCGAGAAAAGAACTCCGCTAGACATATTTGGACTTTCTGCTACTTTGTCACTTGTTGACTGAGAAATTTCTCTTTGGCTTTTATATGGGTCCTCTGTCACTGCCAATAGAACTGATAACTGGTTATCTTCAGCTGTAGCAGTTTTTGCTTTTTCATGTTTTTTGTAAGCGATATTATCCGTTTCGATAAATCTAATTGGAAGTTTTTCAAAGAATCTTGCATCAGGATGCCTCTCATCAGGAAATCTTTGTGCATAAACTCTACTTGCCAACAAAGAATTTCTATCACAATCACCCAGAATAAAAATCATATCAACCATTTCTTCTTTGGAGAACTTCATGGCAGTCAATTGAGAAAATTGGGTTCAAACCTCACTTTAACAATGTTTAATAACGAAACACTGATAAGTTCACCATGAAAAATGCAGAATATGATATGTCCGGACATCTGACAGAAGGCACAAATAAAATAAAATATCAGCACATACCTCGATTTACGTTTTAATCATCTTAGTTTATTATTAGTTAAAAGAATTATCTTGTTTAGGTTTCATTTTTACTAATTCTGTTCCATTAATGATGCATGTTGATGGGTTTGATACGGTTTGCAGAATTTTCATCAAAATTCTTACAAATAATCGAATATTTCAAAAATAATCGAAGATAAAGATAAGGTTACTTCTGCAAAAATATAGCACAATATTTTATGCGTTGACATGAATAAAAATAGGGTGTTCTATTTGAAAGAATCAAGATATGATATTTTTAAAATTACATTATTCAATAATTTTTTGAATCACTCCTGTATGAAATGAGGATAATCTATTTCAATTCATCAATAAAGCTTTTCTTGGGCAATAAGAAAACGAAAGGAAAATAGTATTCATCCTCTCTGGTTGAAGGAGCATGCGATGATGCGAGACTATTTTCATGAATTTTAAGGAAAAAAATGTTGTGACGAAACTACTCACCAAAAAACTTTATACTTAATGACATTTTAGTTTACTTTAGGCCGCTCCTGAATCTTGAACGAAAAATGGTCTTCCAATCTGAAAAAGCCACCCAAGTTTTTTTTAGAAAATTGGGACACCCTGTTTACTTCAAAACAAATTGCTGAAGTGGATTCCTACTTTCTAAATACAATACCATTTGAAAAAAATGAAATCTTTAATAGTGTACGAGCTACAGATCACCGCGCCACTTGTGAATCACCCAGTATATCAAGGAAGTTGGAATACTCATACGATGGTCGACTATTGCTCGGGAACTAGGGAATCACATTTTGATATTGCCACGTCAGACATACTTTTTTCTGTTTGTTCGTCTTCCTTATTTTCTTATTACAATGTAAGTTTTAATCTGAGGAATAATTTACTTACTAATGCATGGGGCTATATGTGAACGGCTTTGTTGGTATCCTTTGGCACATCTGTTGCATGTTATCCCCACCACGCCATCTTTACATGGACATTGTCCTGTATTCTGGTTACATGTTTTTCCAGAAGCTCCGATGGGATGACAGTCACAAGCTGAAATAAAATTAAAAAGTTTCATCATTCAATTTTACACTTTTTTCACTGTAATTATTAGGTAATAGTTCACAAGGTTTGATTTTTTCGATTTTATGAATGAACCATATATTTGAAAGTTTTTTCGAATCAAAACTTGCGGTACTCTGCTTCGTCATGATCTTGAAGCAGAGTTCAGTAAAGACGAAATGCTGGAACACAGAATCACTGTTAGATTGAAATGAGACTTGTATCATGTCTGCATTTACTTGATTTTCGTCTTTCATACCTATATATTCTGCAGTAGGATAGATGCAATAAAAACAATAACAGTTATGATCCTATATGTTAGGTTAGAAAAATCAAATCAAATCGTCTTTTAACGTTGTGCTTGGGAACTTAGCCCATCTACACAGGTGGACCTACAGCTTATAGTGGATTTCGAACCATTCTCCTAGACCGTGAAATGATAACTGCCACCACAAGGATTACCAGTTATCTGGTCCAGGAAGTTTATGCCCTCTATAGGCGACTCTGTCAAATTCAAAGACATACAACACCTTCGCCGGAATCGAATCGGCACCGCTCGTGTGCAAACTGGGAAGCGTGTGATCTTCCCACCAGTGCACGGGCGGTGGTATGTTAGGTTAGATTTGCGTTAATTGAAGATCACATTCATCATAAATCTAGGAAGTTTACTCTGTGTTTTTGTTTTCACAGCATAGAGCTTGTTTCAGAATTCATCAATTTTTTTTACCTGAAATATAGAACAATGTGTGATATTCGAACCGAAATAATGATCAAATGTCCATTCTGTGTAATATCTTGATGAAGTTTCCTTACGAAACTTTCAAAATATAGGGTTTTAACTGATACATTTATCGCGAAAGGTATTTAAAATTGGATGAGTAATCGAATAAAAATAAAAATATTTAATAATAATAAGTCTTTTTCTCCTACAGGTGGAAAAACACGATTATGGAAAAAATTGAATATACAAGATGTACAAATATATGTGGAAATACACAGAACCAAATTTATATGGAATCATCCGATATTTTGAATATTACCTCAATGATTTTGGAAATTTCGAAGGATTGTTACAATTGATCCTTTTTGAAATATTTAAATTGAAAAAAAAAATTTAAGGTGTACTTTAAGAAAGAACGAATAAAAGAAAATAAGAAACTCTTCCCGCATGTAGTAGTATTGAAAATTGTTTTCTTAAGGAGTAGGTATTTTTTCTCGACCTCAGTAGCTTGTATCACCTCCTCTTGCCCAGATACAAGCCTGAATATGTCTAGGCATTCTTTGGATTAGGTTTTCGACCTCCTCTGAGGTGATATTCTCCCACTCTTCTGTGACGGCTTCGACGAGCTGTTGTGGGGTTCTTGGATTATCCTGGCGCGATCTAATTTTCCTTTTGAGATTATCCCATAAATGTTCAATAGGATTTAGGTCTGAAGAGCAAGCTGGCCAGTCCAAAATAGCGATTCCTTTTGTTTCAAAATAATGTCGAGCGAGGTTGCTGGTATGCGGAGGAGCATTATCTTGCATAAAAGTGAAATTATCACTGTGAGCACCTCGCCAGAATCTCACTATGGGCTCCAGCACTAGGTCAATGTAATTTCTAGCTGTTACACTCGTAGGAAACGAAATCATATTCGTTTTACCTCCCAGAATAATGCCACCCCAAAACATCACACTGGCCCCTTGGTATTTCGGAATTTGTCTTGCTGCTCGTAGTCTAGCTTGTCTTCCACGACCCCTAAAAACCCATATCCGGCAATCATTTGATCGACACCAATTTTGGTTTCATCCGAAAGAGGAACATTTCGCCAATTCTCAATATTTCAATTTTGGTGCTCAATACACCAATTAAGTCTGTTAATTCTTTGTTCTCTGGTTAGCTCTGGAACTCTTAAGGGCCTTCTGCTGTATAAACCCCTTAAACGACGTCTTTGGCGTATCGTTTCGACTGATACACTGATGTCTGTTGCTTCCAGAAATTGCCTTTGGAGTATGGAGGGCGACGCACTAGGGTCTATTCTTGCAATTTGGCAGGAAAGCGGTCTTGTTTTGCAGAGATTTTAGCTCCACGTATCGGGCGTATCACTTCCTGTGATACCCCCATTGTGGCCACTATATCCTTTTGTGTCACCCCTTCTTCAACGAGAGCAATTATTGGACCCCTCTGCACATTAGACAATCCAACGTAAGGCATTTTTAATTATGATTATAGGATTATTAAAATTTTGAAATTAACAGTTTGAAATTTCAGTGCAATATCCCGAACATGTGGTGATATTTCAACATTTCTTATCATACTATCCAGTTTTTTCACAATAAAAAACTTCATTATTCATAAGTTGTCGAAGATCCATGGTTAAAAACAATCAATAATGTGAAATACCCAGTGATTTCATATAAATTTGGTTTTGTGTATGAAGTGGATTAAGAAATATTGAGGCTTAGGCAATGGTTTAAAGAATTTCGTATTTTTTTGCTTGGCAGTTTTCAAAAGCTGTTTCAATTCAGACTTATAGTCAATAATGGTATTAGCAATTTGCCTCTTAAAAATATGATTTCGTTCCAAAGACGAATCGATTCTGAATAATCACAAAGTTCCATTCTTAAACCTTCACTAAGATTTCTGAAATTAAATGCCGTAACAATATTAACTTTTTCTGAATAAGCCCAGAAAAAAATGAGCAATGGGACTCTAATTCAATAATTGTCACTGAAATCTCGGAAGAAAAGTCAATGAAGTTCTACTTAGATATTATATTAATTACATATTATAATTATGATACACAATGTCACAAATGGTTCTTCATATCTTATATACAGTCAATAAGACTTATCTTGGTGAAATAGTTCTTGTTCTTACTGCTGCATAAGGAGGGAAAACCTCTATTTCAGCTTCGGATGTAAATTTCTGGACTTCAGATAAAAGTTATATCATCTCAACTTCTGAGCTCCACGTACGAGTCTCTACCTAGGAACCTCCATCTAGGAATTTCTGTCTAGGATTCTCCATCTAGGACTCTCCACCTAGGACCTATATTTTTGATATAGGTCACTACACAGTAGACAAGATAAAGATATATAGACAATTTTAATATAATGTGCAGAGGGGCCGAATAATAGCTCTCGTTGAAGAAGGGGTGATACAGAGGGATATAGCGGCCATAATGGGGGCGATTTGAAAATCCTAATCCCGATATATGGAGCTATAATTTCTGCTAAATAGGCCTAGAAGAAGTTGTAGGAAGATCACTTCTGAAGTGCCAAATTGCAAGAAGAGACCCTAGTGCGTCACACCCCATACTCCAAAGGCAATTTCTGGAAGTAACAGGCATCAGTGTATCAGTCGAGACGATACGTCAAAGATTTCGTTTTAGGGGTTTATACAGCAGAAGGCCCTTAGGAGTTCCAGAGCTAACCAAACAATAAAAAATTAACAGACTTAATTGGTGTATCGAGCACCAAAATTGGAATATTGAGAATTGGCGAATTGTTCCTATTTCGGATGAGACCAAAATTGGTGTTCAATCAGATGGTCGCCGGATTTGGGTTTTAAGACAAGCTAGACTCCCAGCAGCAAGACAAATTCCGAAATACCAAGGGGGTAGTGCGATATTTTGAGGTGGCATTTTGCTGGGAGGCAAAACAGATTTGATTACGTTTCCTGCTAGTGTAATGGCTAGAAATTACGTGGACCTATAGCTGGAACCCATAGTGAGACTCTAGCGAGGTGCCCACGGTGAGAATTTCACTTTTATGCAAGATAATGCTCCTCTGCATACCTGTAACCTCGCGCGACATTAACTTGAAACAGAGGGAATAGCTATTTTGGACTGACCATCTTACTCTCCAGACCAAAGTTCTATTAAACATTTATGGGATAATCTCACAGGAAAATTAGATCGCGCTAGGATAATCCAAGAACCCCACAATAGCTTACCCAAGCTGCCACAGTAGAGTGGCAGAATATCACCTAGAGGAGGTCGAAAACCTAATAGAAAGCATGCCTAGACGGATTCAGGCTTGTATCAGGGCAAGAGGAGGTAATAAAAGCTACGGATGTAGAGAAAAAACATCTACTCCGTGAGAAAATGCAGAAAGAGTCTCTTATTTTCTTTCGTTTGTTTCTTTCTTCAAATAATTCTCAATTTATTTCTTTTCTCAATTGAAATATCTCAAAAAGATTAATTCTAACAATACTTCGAAATTTTCAAAATCCCTGAGGTGATATTCAAAATATCAGGTGATTCCATATGGGTTTCGTTGTGTGTATTAGTATAGATACACAAAAGTCTTTGTTTTGCCCTCGAATTGAACTTTTGATTTTCGAACATAAGTTAGTTGATGATAAAAAGAAATACACTATGATGTTTTTTGTAATCGAAGACCTATTGTCGTACAATGAAATGTATGGACTTTCTTCTCTCATTCTTTTCAACATTCTTTACTCATAAAATCGGTATCGTACAAAAATTTTAGGACAGCTTTTCCCTTGAAGAATAACTTTGAAAATAACTTGCGTTTTGCTCAAACGCACGCCACAGGTGAGTCAAAAATATTGTTTCGTATTGTTCATTATGCGTCTTTGAAAGTTTTCGACACCCCCAAAATTTTACCTCAGTATCTCAAGCGGTTAACGAAAAATTCATCGATTAAACTCAATATGAAGTTTTTACATGAAATGACTCCAGAAATCACACTTTAAAATATTGCCGTGCCTTTTTAAACACCCTGTATAGAACACTTTTATGAGCTTTTATTTTTTCTTATAATGCTTAAAACGAATAATATACTAAATATTCCTAAATATTTCCCACATAAATCAGGATGAAATGACATAATTTATGTCAATTAGCGTACTAAAACAATTCCTAGAAAATAAATTATTAGCTTTCAACAGTTGTCGAAAATCCTAATTGTAAACAAGCCGAAATTGATATAAAAACTGATGGTTGAAGACGGAATGCAATATTATTTGAAATTGAAAGAATTGCATGTCCCATTAAAAATGCTACAAATCATTTCTGACGTGATAATTAGGACTAACTATGTCTCACGTGCGAAAATAATTTATAGTGACAAGCATACGTGAAACATTTCTTTTAGGAACTATTGTTTTTATCTATCATGTTTCAAATGATTTATAGCCGTATCAGTGACTAAATACTTCTTTCTCTGAAATTTCCTCTTGATATTCTCCACCGACTCAGAATGAAAAAAGATAATTTGCATTTACGAGGTGTCTGATACTAATTGCTCACAAGTTTTTTCAGGTGTTTTGACTTAAATCCGATAATTCCCCTTTTTACTTTAAATCTTTGTCGGAAGAATAAAATAGATACAGTGCGAAAAAATATGTCAGTTAAAAACGTGGGAACATACAGATTTATTTTCTTTTTTCTAACGTAATTAATTTGTATCTTTATGAGTATATGTTTATAAATAATGAAATTTTACACACTTCAAACATTTTTATAACCTGAATAGATATTGATAATAATTCCAGGAATTCGATTACAAAATTAAATTTTTTTTTGTTAAGGTTTTCGTGTTTTTTTTATGGTCGTCAACTTACTCGACTCTCTCCTACAGATATTCCACATTCTACGGAAGGTGTTCAATTCAATAATTGTTATATGCTCTTTCATGAGAAAAGAATTAATGGAATCCGTGTTTTACTACGATGGAAAACAATGTCTTCATCTGGAACTAACGGGAATTGTGTTTTCAAAAATTCTCAGAAGTTGGAGTAAAATTTTTTACAGACCCCATCAGCATTATCCGCTGCCCTCATAACATGAATAAAAATAAGGTCTTGGTAAAAATTAAATAGGTTCGGCCGTTACTATGTGATATATACACACCACAAAAATTGTCGCATCACCTGGTATTCTGAATTCCACAATCGATTAAGCAGTCGATTGCAGTTTCTCTGTCAACATATGTTTTTGGACATATGAGGGAAAGAAAATCTTTTCTATGTAGAAACATTTGTTTCCATATGATCTCAAACACGTCTGAAACAAGAATGAGTTTATTTGACTATCAGTATTCAATCAATTTCTCTTCAGTTTTCACGCTAAATTAATGCAAGTTTTCTGTGTTTCTTGTTGACTTTCGCATCTCTGAATTTATTGTAATGGCTGCCGAACGTCCTGGACTGTATTTGAGTGATCAGGAAGGGTAAGAATTGTAACACTTTTAGAGGAGGGGCGAAGCCAACGTTACGTGGCTAACCTGTTCAATGTCAACCAAGGCACTATTTCAAGAGCAATTAATCGGTACCACGAAACAGGGGAATATGGAAGAAGGGCCGGACAGGGAAGAAATCAGATAACAACACCAGTCGGTGATCGTTGGCTTCGTTTAACTGTACTAAGAGTTCGGCACTGTACGGCTAGAATGCTACAAAATGAACTTGCACTTTCCAGAAATGTGCATATTTCATTGGAAACTGTTAGGAACAAGCTCAGAGAAGACGATATCAGACCAAGGGTGGCTTCTACCTTCCCGCGTCTCACCAGAGAGCATCGAATTGCAAGACTTCAGTTTGCAAAGGAACATGCAAATTTCGGCATTCCAGAATGGTCGAATGTTCTCTTTTCCAACGAGCCCAGGTTCTCTCTAGTATCTAATGATAGACGCATGCCTGTATACAGACTACCTGTGGAAAGGTACCAGCAATGCAATATCCGGCAAACCGGAAACTTCGGAGGGGCTCAGTAATGGTGTGGGGAGGTATTTCTTTCCATGGTCAAACTAAGTTAGTCCTAGTGAATAATGGAAGAATGACATCAGCCAGATACATCGCAGATATCCTTGAAACCGATGTTGTACCCTTTGGCCCATTGATTGGCGAAATCTTCATTTATATGCATGATAATGCTCGGCATCGTGCAGCTAGAGTAGTTACAGAATTTCTGCAAAATGCCGAAGTTGATATTTCAAGATGGCCAACCAGAAGTCCCGACTTGAATCCCATAGAACATGTTTGGGACAACATGGGGTGGCAAATTCAGCAACATAGGATGTCTTCCAACAACTACAAAATCTGCTTCCTGAAGCAGTGACTTAAGAGTACATCCAAAATTTGTTTGAGGGGCTTCCGAGACATATACTGGCAGTAATTAGGGCCCGGAGAGGAAACACTCGATTTTGAAAATGATTAGTAACCATTCGATGCTAGTTGATTGGTCTCTTCGCGAATGTTTGAAAATGGTAGAATTTTATAATTTTTCATTAACTCGAAAATTGTTAATATTTTCCAACATAAACTCATCTCTTTTGAATGATATCTTCTTATTTTACACTTCTGAAAGTTACCAAGCGACTCTTGAATGACCAAGCTAAAAGTTTATATAGTATTGTCGTAAAAGAAAAGTAGGTTGATGCGACAATTTTTGTTGGGAGTGTACTTCACATTATAAGGATTGCGAATATTACTACGTAAAAAATATCACTGTTTAAGATGGAAAAGTTTATCTAACGTTATAGCTATTTCGAACTTTCACTCATCACCAGACAAGTATGAGTTTTAAACAAAAATACGAAGTTAGTAATTTTCTTATATACCGAGTGTCCACGTGAGATGGGACATTAAAAGTATATGGAAAAAGGAATGACCGATTGGAGTAATTTTTGTTGTTGTCTTGAATGTTATTCGAATTAAGTTCCGAAAATATTTTCAATGCTGTGGCACTTCCAGTTATACCGGAAGTTGACACCACCTTTGTTATTTCAAATAGCATAATGTATGTTTCTATTTTTTTTATTGTAGAAAATTAAATTCAGAATAATTTTTTTCCTCATCATTGCCATTGTTGTATGTTATCTTGGAGTTCTTCAGGTAGATCATTAGTATAAAAAATGTATAGTAGAGGCCCCAGTATGGAACCCTGAGGTACCCCCCTACTCACCCTAGCATTCTCTGATTCAATTACTTCACCTTTAATATCTGTTTCGGCTACATACTGTTTGCGGTCCGAGAGGTATGATCTAATGAGTCCCAGAGCCAGCCCACGAAAACCGTATCTTTCCAGTTTCTCTAGGAGCCTTTTATGGTTAATACTTTCAAAGGCCTTGCTCAGATACAAGTGTACATTTACCATCATTCAAAGATATCTTCCTTTCGGTTGATTTCAGGTGCCAATGATATGAGAAAAAATTGTGCAGAATTAATTTTCTAGTATAAAACAAATAGAAAGATACATTATGCCATTTGAAATAACAAATATGGTGTCAACTTTCGGCATAATCGGAAGTGCCACATCATTGAAAATATATTCGGAACCTAATTCGAATAACATTCGACACAACAAAAAAAATCTACAATCAGTTATTCCTTTTTGCATATAATTTTAATGTCCCATCTCACGTGGACACCTGGTATAGGTACAGAGAACTGGGCTAACAGAATAGGTAAAATACATATCAGAGGTTAACATTGGGTACTAATACATAATTAAATAATATAAATCAGGCCGTTAAGTACAATTTGATAATTGTCTGCATTGTGTTTGGCTTTGAATATTTCTGAGGATTCAAGATAATTGAGTTTTATACATCTTCGTTTTTTGTATAGGATCTGCAGATTGTATATTGGTGGTTGTTTTCTATGTTAATTAGGAATATTGATGTGTGTGGCTGTCAGAACTATTTTGTGGATAAATATTGTTTAGTTCCAACTAGTACAATTTCTATCTTCAGATTTGTAACGAAGAGAGGTAATGCCAAAGCTATGTGTATTATTGAATTGAAGTCAGCTAATTTTTGTTGAATAGGATGAGAGGAACCAGAAGGAATGCAAAACCTGGGCAAAGAGTAAGTCTCGACTTTCGCATATCTATTACATCTGATCGAATCTAACCTTATTTCAATAAGTCTTATATTCGATCTGTCAAAATAAGTAATTCCGAATGTTATTTGCATGAAACGTTTGACGAAACTTGAATAAAACTTTCAGGTGCAAGTGAACTTAGTTTGATGTTTGTTTTATCCATTTTATGCATATTTTCTTTGAGGAGAGAAATGACAAACTTTCAAAATTCATAAATTTAACATTTTGTGGTTATTTCAACCTGAATAAAGTGAATCAAACGCAATGTTATTATAAAAAGAAGTTAAGGAGACATACAATAACATTTGAAAGGTAGGTGAATGTAATTTGAGGATTATGTATGTATTTCAATGTACATTTTTTCAGCATGCTCAAGAAATGTACTTTCATTGTAATTCTAACCTCTATGAGTTCGAAGCTCTCCTGGAATTACTAGGATTTTTCAATAAATCAATTGGGACTATCTTTCAAGATGATGAAATTGGGTTGCTATTAATAGGTATTGAGCTCTTTTGTATAATAATATTTTTCTTGAAAGGAACTCGATAAAGTGAATATTCAAAGCTATCCACTAAAGGTTATATCTCTATGAAAATATTTCAAACTGGGTGTCAATAAGACCGTGCCATTTCAAATTGAATTTTCGTTTCAGTTTATTCAAGAGAAAGTACGTTTCTGTTCTACTATTATCCAAATGTAAAAATAAATGAGATTCACTGTGTTTGACAATGTTCAAGTTTGAACCGAAGAAAATAACTCTGTGGTTATGTATCCTTGAAAGCTAACCTAACCGAGTATATTTGCAAAATATGAAAAAATATACATGAGAAGTATGAATCATTTATTTTTCAATTGAATGATCATTTTGTCAGTGGTTCGAAGGTGAGCTGTTATTTTCAATAAAAATTTAGAAGTTATTATTTTGAAATACTTATTTTTAGGTAACAATCCATCTGTGAAGATGAACTATGAAACAGATCCACTGTAGAAAGGTTTGAAAATAAAATGAAAAATAATATTTAACCTATTATATGAGAGTACACAATAGTAAAATCATGAAAGTAAGCTAAGAAAATATTAAATAATAACTGCAAAGTTACATGTTGATGTTATGCAATTCCGAAGAAAAGAGGTGGTGTAGATCGCTCGAAATTCACTATTGTTTTCATAGTTGACATCAGAGCTTGATCAACTTCTGAATACTCAGAGATTATTCTGTGTCATTGCACAAGAGTAATTATTGTGAGTTATTTCTATTCATAGCACATTGTTATTCTTTCTCAGGAAGGAGGACTATTGAATGAATGGTACGTATTCCTCATTGATTTGAAGTTGAAAGTTTCTCTGTTATAGTTGTCTGATAGTGGGAAACATGATGTTCAAAGATGTAGAAGTTGAATACGAAGTTTCATTTCGTACAACCACAACTTTCAATCTAAGATTTATGAAACGCACAGGAAACATGCAAGCTTCTTATGTGAATCATATTTTGGAAAAATTCAACTACTACTATGTATGTTCGACAAATTTTGTTACAGGTAGTTGTATTTAGGTATTCTATATAATTGTGCAAAATGAGTACGTTCATCATGTAATATAGAAATATGACGTTGTTTCAATGCAATTTCTTCCTTTCACTTTCATTTCACAGTATATTATAATGTTTCAGAAGAACATGAGTTGAAGAGAATTAAAATTGAAGAATAGAATTTTCAATTATGAGAGCAATTTCACTAGAAACTGACTGCTCGAAATCAACTGCCAACTCGACAGTTAAGGATCTAGGAAATTAACAATTACAAGAAACAGTTTTATTGAAACTGATATATTGTTAATATCATTGTGTTGTATATGAAGGTTCATAATGTAATTTACAAATATGTGGATGTCTGAATCTCATTTCTGCTTCTCACAAGAACACTTCAATTCAGACGACCTTTCTGGTAAGCAAAGTGTGTGAATTTTGGTCAATTTGAATTTAGAAAAAATAGTTATGTACAGAACAATCACATAAGGTTAAATTTCTGTGTTCAGTAGGGTTCCTTTATTTGATTACTAATATCTTCCTTTGTCTTTTGCATACTCTCAATAAATTATAATTTGGAAGAATTTTCATTTTCTATTTCATCAATATACTTGAGAGGTAATTCTTCCATCTTGCTGTTTTAAGCTCATAATTTTCTTCGATATGTCATATTTGTTGTTCATTATAATTCATGAATCTCATTCGATCCTTATCTGATGTAATCGAATCAGAACTGTTAAATAAAAATTAAATAATTTGAAACTATAGATCTGTATATATTGATCTCTCTGAAGTATATATTTAATACTCTTGGAACTAAAAATTTGGGTTATTGTGAATTAATATTTGAGTGATGATTGAATTTCTATGCCAAAAGGATGATTGAACATTTTTCTTTTAAATTAATGTTGGAACTATGTTAATTTCATCTTATTCTACCTCAATTGAAGAAAATTCAGATTTTCAAATTGAATGTATTTCTTTGAATTGGGATAGTAGTGAACAGTGTTGAAATTTGCATGGTTGATGAGTCAGTATCCATAAAACAATACTGGAAACTGCGTAACCCTAAGAATGTGTGAGGCAATATATGAAAGAGTTCCAAGGAACATAAAGAATTATTAAGAATAAATATCAGTGAATATAGTGGGGCGTTCAGTATAGATAGAGTTGGATATGAAAAAGCGTTCAGTATATTTGCGGTATAGTATATTAGGCTTATAGTATATTAGGCGTTTTTGTATATTAGGCGTTTTTGTATATTGGGCGTTTTTGTATATTAGGCAATCTACAATTGCTTAGGGTGTTTCTACAGGACACAACATATTCAACGGACTAGCCGAATAATTGTCAATGCTCTCTTACAAAAGAGTGTTGAAGAATATTTCCGAAATAAACAAACCAAATTGGCCAAAACTGAGATTAACATCAGCGGAACTCATAAAACTTCATATAAGGTAAAAAATGCGACAATTTCATCTTGTAAGGCAAATCGCGACTCTTGTATATACGTCGGATTCGCAACATATTATAACCTTATCGCTGTGCCTTATCGCGTTCTGGCGCAATAAAAGAGAATGTGGGCACATTAAAGTTGGTCGGGATTGTTCAAACAATAGCGCGAAATTCGGTACAATCGAGAATTTGCAAATCGAGATCGCGGCGCGTTTTGGGACAAAGCCTCCATTGTCCTCTTATGTAGACGACGTAGTGACAGAACTCATTACTATTCGGAACATAATTTCGACATTTGTGGCACTTTATCGCCTCTGTTGGAACGGAATGAGCTGTAGCAGCCGGATCCTCATGATTTTCTCCTTTCCGTGATTTTATGGATGTCGTGTACGTGCAGTTTGTCTACCGCAGATTGCCGACCGGGCGGAAAATTTACCTATAAGCGGAAACTGCAATTCGTTTACGATTTGGAAATATTCGAAATGCGTGACAATATCGAACAATTTCACTGCTCATATCTTTCATCAGTCCACGTTGACCGTTGGACAACATCATGTGAATTTCATTCAATAATAAAAATAAGTAATGTTTTTTAAAGAATTTTACTGAATAATTGTCATTCGTAACGCGTTTCGCTACACCGTAGCTTCTTCAGACGAATGGATGTACAGAAATTATGACAAATAAATATAGATACAACTGAGATTATAAAAACAAATCTTCTTATGTATTTAAAACCTTATTGAGTTGCTTCTTCTTAAGTGGTTATTGATTACAGGTATATCCAATAAAATTAAGGAATAGATTGCTCCCTGAAAAGATTCAATAGAGGTGAAGGGCTTAAATCGACTTGTTCATTAATGAGTCTACCTGAGTGTTTGTGTTTGTTGATTTCTAAAGTTTCTCACAGGTCTAATTTCCAATATTTATTATCTGAATGTAAAATTTCAAACTGTGGGTCGAAAAAGTAATTTTTTTCTAGGAGATGATTCGCGTAATCTGAATCTGATTTTTCATTTCAAAACTGCGTTTATGTTCCGGTATTCTAATATTGAAATTTCTGTGTGTTTTACCAATGTAGAAATTATTATAGTCACTGCAATCTATAAACACCTGATTTATTATTTTTATCTGATTTAGTTTTATTCCTTCTTATATATTTGCCTGAGCTATTATTAGTTTGGAAATGTTGAAATTATTTTTACTCCAGAATGATTTCAGTCTCTCACTTGTAATATTGACATAGGTTAAGGTGTTGAATTTTTGTTTTAATTTATCGACAAGGTAAACTTAATTCAATGCGATTCTACTTTGTTTTTATTCAAAATATCATTTATTATTTTGGAATGATAACCATTATTTTTAATTATTTGTTCGATTTAATTGATTATAGATCGAATTGCAATGACTGTAATAAATTTTACATTGGTAGAACACATAGAAATTTCAACATTAGAACATAAACGCAGTTTTTCAACCAAAAATCAGATTCAAATTACGCGATCATCTCCTAGAAAATAATCACTCTATCTTCCCACAGTTTGAAATTTTACATACAGATAATAAATATTGGAAAGTAGACCTGTGGGAAAATTTAGAAATCAACAAACACAAACACTCAGGTAGACTCATTAATGAACAAGTCGATTTAAGCCCTTCACCTCTGTTGAATGTCTTTAGGGAGCAATCTATTCTTTAATTTTAATGGATATACCTGTCATCAATAACCACTTAAGAAGAAGCAACTCAATAAGCTTCTAATTATTTAAGAACATTTGTATTTATATTCTCAATGGTATCTATATATAGTTGTCGTAATTTCTGTACATTCATTCGTCTGAAGAAGTTACGGTATAGCAGAACGCGTTAAGAATCACAATTATTCAGTAAAATTTTTCAAAAACATGACTTGTTTCATTAGTGATAATGGAATTCTACCCAGTAAAAGCCTCCTAAATTCAAATGAATTTCATTTATTGACAAATCAATTAGAAAGGAAGATATGAAAAGCAAAGTACATTTCAACCACTTTTGCCCAAACAAACTTTTGAGGTAAACTACGAAGGATTTTTGGAAAGAATTCATAATTGTCTTGAACAAAACGTAAACACTTTCGAGCATAACTGTGAAAATTTAATTTCATTACAATCGTTTATTGATTCCGTCGTCACTACGTGATAGTTAATCATGATTATAATAAGAAATTAAACTATGTCTTATACTATCACAAGAGATTTATTGAAAATCAGGATTGCAATTTTGGTCCCTCAACCATCTTCAGTTGACAGTTCAGTACTTGTTGTCAGCTGAAGATGGTCGAGAGACCAAAATTGCTGCAATCCTGATTTTTGATAAATCTTTTGTGATAGTATAATACATAGTTTAATTTCATATTATATTCTTAAGAATTCTTGTTATTTTGAAAATAATTGGGAAACCTCGTTATTCTTTGTGAATAAATTTTTATGTAATCGTTTTTGAGTCTCACAAAATTTAGATTTTCTCAAAAACATTTATATTAAGCAACTAATACATCGCACAACAATTCTGATCATTGAGTTATGGTACATGATAATAGTCTAATTTTTAGTGACAACTTCAAATTTATTTATTTTATATAAAGATAAAGTAAAATATATTTTATACTTTCCAATATTTTATTTTTATAAACACGATCGGTTTCAACCGCCAGGTCATATACATACTAGCCTAACTTGATATTAAGTAATGGAGAGGTATCAATGTCTAGCTCGATATTAAGGTTAGTTTCATTTGAGTCTCTACAAAGTTCATAGATTTCCAAACATTCCAACAGATTCATTTTCTTTCCATTGTCACAATTATGAAAATATTGATATAATCTAATGTTATTGAATGTTTTTGGTTTTATATGTTCATTTATTGGAGAATTATTGTAAAGAATGAATGTTATTTAAATCTCGTTTCGAAATTCCTACCTCTCTGTCCAATATAAGTCACTGTATTTCATTAAAAGGAATTTTGTAAATTCTTGATTTCTTGAATTTGTCTTTTTTTGTTTAGAATTGAATACTGATTGTCTCAAGTTCAGACCAGTTCAGAAAGAGGTGGTTATTTAATATTTAGAAAAACAGTTGCCCAAATTATTGCAGAGGAGACCAGCGTAGTTGAAACTAGCGTATTTTTCAAGCAAGTATCTTTTATGGAATATAATAATTGACTTATTTGATATTTTTTTACGCTGGATAACTTTGTCTATGAAAACCGGAAGAATTTTGTTATTTAAATCAATTTTTCTAATGGTATTTATTCAGATTCTGAGGTCTGCCAGTAACAGCGGTATGGAAAAAGTTCTATTGATCATTGAATTATACACTACTTGTTCAATGGACATAGGAATAGTTAAATCTGTGAAGGTTTCTTTTCTGTAGTATTATGAATGAAATTGTTAGTCGATTATGTTATTGTCTCGTTCTAAAACTTGATGTTGGTATGAACTTCGTTTAGAAATTGCAGAAATTTATCAATTGGCGTGTTTGAGCCCTGGAAACTATAGTCTATTCAATAAAAACGTAGAGTAATAAAAGCTTATTAAGTATACAAATCCCTTAGAAATGTGGTACGTTGGCAAATTCAAAAATAAATGTAGTTTCTATAATTTTGTCTTGAAGCTGTCACCAATTTATTGCCTGCTCTTTGGTAGAAACCCTTGTACAAATTTTCAGAAAGAACCCAACTACCTGACTACGATCTTCTCTGTCTTTCTTGTTGCTTGCGAATATTACTGGCCATATTTTGAATAAAACTTTTACTTTACAAATCTAAAATTTGTAGTCAGTAAGTAGACGAATATATGTTTTAGCGTTTTCTTTGAAAATGAAATTGAATCAATTGAATACTAATGTATTCGAGAACGATAATAATTTAATGTAAATATCTAGATAGTTATGTTTACCAAAAATAATTATTTATGAATTTCATGCATACTCAACTTACCCTTGCTTTTATACGTTGAAACATATAAAAGAAATAATATATATGATATGTCGGATAACTCAATAATTTCAGTAAATTATGAAAAGTAACATTTATTTTATATTATAGTAGACTTTTAAGCTAAATTTTTCGCTTTGAGTTTTAACATTACCTAACAGAATGTTGGAACAATGTTTATGAATAATTTCATGCCTTTATAAAACGTCTAGTTCTGAAGTCAATTTCTCTCAATACTTTAAAATTATAAAAATCAAGATAATGCTTGTCTAAATGCTCATATATATATATATATATATATATATATATATATATATATATATATATATATATATATATATTCTCATAAAATATATATTGTTAATCTTCTGATGATTTATCTTCATTACCTAAATTCACTATAACAGGATCTATCATGGCATCCATAATATGATCCAGTTCCATATTTTATCAAATAAAAGTAAACGATGATTTCTACCAAAATATATTATTAAATGCTCGAAGCGTTTCGATACACAGTATCTTCATCAAGAGCGAATAAATACTACAAATATATCTTGCTAACAAATTTTTATATATACTAAAGAGGCAATCCACTCAGAGCTATCTGTACTTGAACTAATGTTTAAGAAATAAATTTAATAAGGGTGAGTTATTTATGTCTACCTGATCATTAAGAATTTCCGGTGAATACCTAAATCTGTTAATTTCAAGTACTTCCAGAAGGTGGAGTTTTATACCTCTATTCTCAGAATGTAGGATTTTAAATTCTGAATTGAAAGAGTGACCATTTTCCCTAAGATGATTTGAATGATTTGAATCGGTTTTTCAATTGATGAAACTGCGTTTATGTTCAGAGATTCTAACATTAAAATTTCTTCCAGTTCTACTTATATAAAAACAATTGCAATCTGCACAATCCAATCTATAAACACCTGATTTATTTTCTTTATTAATTGGAGATTTATAATTCCTGATAAATGAACCTTAATTCGTTGATGTTTTGAAAGCTATATTCAAATTTGAATTTTCAAGAAGGATTTGACATTATTGCTAATATTGCTCATATGTTTAACTATTGAATTTCTTGTCTTGGTGTTCACCGATTGGATATATATGTTGTAAAGCTAATTTTGTTTTTCTTATGTAGTATGCTGCTAACTAAATTTGAATTGTGATATCTGTATGAAAAGGCTTATGATAAATTGAACTGGTGTTTATTATGTGATCTTGTTATTGTTAGGTCTAGGAAATTGATCGAATTATTGTGTTCTATTTCAGAATTGAATTTTATTTTTGGGTGCAGATTGTTGATGAAATTTTCGAATACAGTGAACTGTCTGTTTGTTCCTGTGAAACACACAATAATGTCATCGACATATCGATACCAATATAGGAAATGTTTCCTAAGCGGGTGTTTATGAATAGTTTTTTCTGTTATCCATGAAGATTTCTGCTAAAGGAGGGCTTAAGGGGTTTCCCATTATAATTCCCTCATCACTTTTATAAAAACAAGCGTTAAATAAAGAATAATTTTGAGATATGCAAACATCTAATAAAGCCATAATGTCGTATTTAATTCGTGGATTCGTCATTTTTGTGTTAACAAATTATTGATTATATTATACGGATCTTTCGGTGGAATACTTGCAAACAAATTCTTGACATCAAGGGACGAACTTTGCATTACTTGGAATGACAATATTTTCTATTTTTCTTATCAAATCATTTGAATTACGAATAGAAAAATAAGGTTTAAAATTACAAAATTTTTCAAGAATATGTATTAAAAATTTCAAAACCTTGAATGCTGGGGCATGTGTCAATAATACCACTGCTCTTATTGGATAACCATTTTTGTGCAATTTAACTAAAGAATAAAGTTGAGGTGGTAAAGGATTCGGTAAGTTTAAATTTAACATTAATTTTAGGCACCTGTCAGGTGAGCGTAGCCAGTTCAGCTACTTGATTCAAATATTTCAAAGCATTCTCTATTAGTTCTTGCAAAATCATCAAAATTCAATATATTCCCAAATTATTTCGGAACTATAAGAAATGGGTATAGTACATGCTGGTACAATTCCATCTGAAATTTGACGCTTCATCTGATGGGGATATAAAAACTGGCACGTGCAATTTGAGAAAATTGAGTTATTGCTATTTGAAAAAGGCCGAATTGAAAAAATCATACAAAACAACGCAATAAACATTCGACATGTGTAGACTGCTTAAAAAATTCCTTGATCCTTCTTCTATCCACCGAAGCAAAAATTGTGTCTGTAGTGCAAAAGATCTACGAGCTACAATTTTTTTAAATGTTCCTCGAAAATCGAGTTTATAACAAAAATAATTAAATCTGTTAAAAGTTTTGACAGATAAGTGCCATCAACTTGGGTATTTTATGTCTTGCTCAAATGTTGGTTCTAGATGTATAATAAAAAAGGTGAATTACCATTTGAAATAACAAAGTGATGACCCACTTCCGGTATAACCGGAAATGGTATCACTTCGAAAATATTTCACTCCAATTGGAAATCACTAGTTATGGCCGCGTATAAATTTCAGTTTGATATTGTAATAGGAACTCAAAAAGTTTTTAACGGGCGGTCCCGGTGGATATCCCTGTATAAATCGGTAGGTACAAAATTAACAAGGGTGTAAACAAGAGGCAATAAAATAATTATGATAAAAGCAGGTATTATTCAAAGATTTCAAATAAAGCCACACCATACTGGTCGTTCAGAAGATTGTCTCTATGAGGGGGATTGTTTGAAAATTTCAATTGATTCCAAGAAATCTGACTTTCATTCGTAAGGTATTCTGTGAATAATTTTAAGTTGATCTATGGGTTGAAAATGATGGACATTTTCGATACAATGCGAAGCAAAAGTAGATCCTCTGTTCTCTGGACAATATTGGAGTTTATAAGTTGTCCTGTATGGCTTGTGAAGGCGTCTATATAGGTCAGGTTGGTCGTTCATTCAAAACGAGATATAAGGAGCATCAGATAGATAACAATAACCAGAGAACAGAGAAATCTACTTTTGCTTCACATTGTATCGAAAATTACCATAATTTTCCACTTATAGATCAACTTAAAATTATTCACAGATTAACTGAAAGACGAAAGTTAGATTTCTTGGAATCTATCAATATTTTCAA
Source organism: Cryptolaemus montrouzieri (assembly GCA_013387265.2). NCBI lineage: Eukaryota > Metazoa > Arthropoda > Insecta > Coleoptera > Coccinellidae > Cryptolaemus > Cryptolaemus montrouzieri. The sequence continues at coordinate 1,638,939 of JABFTP020000165.1, forward strand.
ACTACAACAAACACAATCCTGTTATAAATGTTAAGAAATGCTGGAAGAAGTTTGACACAATAAGTTTTATGTTATACATAAAAGAATCAGAGGAAGAACTGAACTGATACACATAGAAATCATCCTGGAAAGAAACTGTGGCCAGTTCTGATCGTGGAAAATGACGAAGAATATGTGCGAATTCAAACTTTAATTGCAAACATTGCTGAAATTACGAATGGATTGTCTTCAACCATGGATCTTTGATTACTTCTGAAGAATGAAGTTGTTTGTTGTAAAAAACTGGATAGTATGATAAAGAAATGTTGAATTATCACCACGTGCTCGGGATATTGTACTCTATATGTATCTATCTGATGAAGTCACAGTGTGGTGAAACCGGTCATAGTTTTGTTGATATAGTGAAAATCTAAATACTTCAGTTTTATTTCATTGAAAATATGTATATCGATTTTCATCAAGTAACGACCTCCTCAATTAAAATATTGTACTCAGTCATCATTGAGATTTGAAAGTGTAAATTTCAAAATTTAAAAAAGCCTATAGTCATAATTGAAAATGCCTTACGTTGGATTGTCCGATGTGCAGAGGGGTCGAATAATTGCTCTCCTTGAAGACGGGGTGACACGGAGGGATATAGTGGCCACAATGGAGGTATCACAGGGGGTGAGCTCAAAAACCTACCCCCGATACGTGGAGCTACAATCTTCAAAATAGGCCTAGAAGAAGTCGTAGGAAGATCACTTGTGAAGAACAAGACCGCTTTTTGTGCCAAATCGCAAGAAGAGACCCTAGTGCGTCGCAGCTTATACTCCAAAGGTAATTTCTGGCAGCAACAGGCATGGCATCAGTGTATGTCAAAGACTTCATTCAAGGGGTTTATACAGCAGAAGGCCCTTAAGAGTTCCAGAGTTAACCAGACAACGAAAAATTAACAGACTTAATTGGTATATCGAGCACCAAAATTGGAATATTGAGAATTGACGAAATGTTATTTACTCTTATCAGATGACCACCGGATTCGGGTTTTGAGGGGTCTGACTCCGAGCAGCAAGACAAATTCCGAAATACCAAGGGGGCAGTGTGATGTTTTGGGATGACATTATGCTGGGGGGCAAAACACATTTGACTTCGTTTCCTGCGAGTGTAACGGCTAAAAGTTACGTGGACCTAGTGCTGGAGCCCACGGTGAGAGTTTCTCGTTTATGCAAGATAATGCTCCTCCGCATACCAGCAACTCTGCGCGACATTATCTTGGACTGGCCAGCTGGCTCTCCAGATCTAAATCCTATTTACCTTTTATGAGATATTCCAGAAGGAAAATAAGATCGCGCCAGGTAATATTCTACCATAGAAGAGTGTTAGAATATCACCCCAGAGGAGGTCGAAAACCTAATCCATAAAATGCCTAGACGGATTCAGGCTCAGGAGAGAGTCTCTCTTCTTCTTTTCTTCTTTTGTTTGTTTCTTTCTTAAAATAAACCTTGATTTATTTCTTTTTTTAATTGAAATATCTCAGAAAGGATCACTTCTAACAATTCTTCGAAATTTCCAAAATCTCTGAGGTAATATTCAAAATATTGGGTGATTCCATATAAATCTGATTATGTGGATGTGATCGAGTGACGTTCAGGAGATGCTTGAATCCCAAGATGGAGATTTGGCTGAAAACGACTTGGAGTAAATGTTAAATTCACATCCTATTGAAGGCGAGGCTTCAAAAGCTCTGAAAACGTGACATTTAATTTGAAAAATCTTATTGAAGTTCTAAGGATGGCAAATGAACTTTGTGATCGGTCCGTCTATGGAATGGAGTCTTATTTTTAAGAAGCAAATTGCTAACGTCACTGTTGAATATCAGCCTGAATTGAAGGAGCTTTTATGGTATAAAACTTGAATTAAATGGATTCTTTGATATATTTTTTTCCATTCCATATTCACGGTTTCTGTATTTGCGGCATAATTACGCAACTATACCCCGCGAATAAAGAGCTTTTACTGTAGAAACAATTTTCGAATTCACTTCAAATATTCATGAATTTTGACAGACTGTCTATTTTGATCGATTTGTATATCTCGTATCAATTTATCATACTAATATATGATAATTCCGAGAGAATTTAATGACAAATTAATTTTTGTTTGAATTGTGGAGGCCGTTGATGTAGATCCATGATATAAATGAGATAAAAACACAGGGTTTAACTTTAATCTACATTTTATTTGAAAAAATTCGACGACGTTTCGCTGACACAGCAGCTTTATCAAGAATGAAAAATAGAATGAAGAGTATGGTATTATAAACAAATCGTAGAACAAGTTGGATGAATAACAGGAAAATCCACACCGAGCCATTGTACAGTTTGTATGAAAGGTAATAAAAACTAATTAAACAAGTTAAGTAGGGGTGAGTAATTCAAATCTACCTGTTCATTCAAAAGCTTGTCCGAATGTTTGTATCGATTTATTTCTAATGCTTCTAGGAGATATAATTTTGAACTTTTGAACTTTTTAATTTTATATGTAATATGTCAAAGTTTTTATTGAATGAATGGTTTTCTTTTATTAGGTGGTTTGAATAATTTGAATCAGATTTATTTTATCGAAGCTACGTTTATGTTCAGATGTTCTTATGCCAAAACTCCTATAGGTCCTACCGATATAAATTTTATCACAAGAACCGCAATTGAGTTTATAGATTCCTGATTTACTTGATTTTTCAACACAAGATTTATTATTTTCAATATGTTTACCTAAGTTATTGGAAGTTTTGAAAGCTATATTAAGATTTTGTTTGACGAGAAAGGATTTAATATTTGTACTTGCAGAACCGCAGAATGTTAAACTGTTGAATATTTTATAGTCTTTATGAATAGGATATACTTCATTTATTGCTTTCTGATAGAGTTTTTACGAATGATTAGATCTATCATATCCGGATTATATGAATTATTAATGGCTATCTGTTTGATGGTGTTTAACTCTTTATTATAATCTTCTACTGATAAAGGTAAATTGAGTAACCGATGTACCATGCTGTTTAAAGCTGCAACTTTGTGTTGAATTGGATGTAATGAGTAGTTATGTATAATTGTATCAGTATGTGTTGGTTTACGAAAGACCGAAAAACATGATTATTATTTTGTTTAGTGATTTTTAAGTCCAAAAATTTATGGAATCGTTCTGTTCAATTTCTATCGTGAATTTAATGTTCAAATGGATGGAATTAATGAAATTAACAAATAAGTCTAATTGACGAGTAGTTCCAATGAAACATACTAAGATGTCGTCAACATATCTATACCAATAAAGAAATTTGGAAATGAGTGGATGTGTATGAATTTTCTGTTCAATATTATTCATAAAAATCTCTGCTAAAAGTGGACTCAAAGGATTTCCCATGATCAAACCATTTTCATTACTGTAATAGATGTTGTTGAAAGAAAAATAATTTTGTTCAATGCAAACGTCCAACAGATTCAATATTTCTGATTTGATTATGTGGTTAACATGATTCCAATTCAACATGTTTTCGATTAATATTTTTACATCACCTGGAGGAACACTTAGGTTAACGTTTTTTATGTTATTTATCAATTCGAAAGAATTTTTTATAGAAAATTTTGATTTGAATGAACAATAATTTTTAATGATATCTATAAGGTAGTGCGACAATTTCACGGCTGGGGCTGTAACGTTAGATACGACTGGTCTAACGGGGTTATTTACTTTATGCAATTTAATGAGTGAATACAGTTGAGGTGGTTGAGGGTTGGTAAAATTAATTTGTATTTATCTATTGCTTTAATTAAAGATTTTGCGTCATTTATTGCAATTTTAATATTTTTCTGGAATTTAATAGTTGGATCTTTGTTTAAAATTGTATAGTTTCCGGACGAAATGAGATTTAGAGTTTTAAATAGGTAGTCATTTTTATTTAACGCAATAACAGTATTACCCTTATCTGCTTTTGTGAAAATAACTTCATTTAGTTGAGATTTTTGTTTGATGGCCTTTAAAATATTTTGTTCTTTACTCGGTTTAAAGTCAGCTAATGATTCATTTTAATAATGCTAGATGCTAAATATTTAAGGTGAGTGTTATTAGGAATATTTTTCAGAGAAATTTCAGTATCTATGCCAAGTTCCTCTAAATCAGATTTTATCTTGTTTGATTTAATATTGTGTTTGAAACCTTTCTCCAAGAGATTTGTTTCATCAGTTGTGAAATTAGTATCAGAAAGGTTAACGAATCTATCAAAAATTGATGGTCAGAAAATTTAGTTTTACGTGGAGTAGGTTTCGGTTTTCGTGACACGAGAAACTTTAATTTGCGGTATTGGATGGTATATTTATTATGTATTATTGATCTAATTTTGAATCTATTATTGTAATCTAATGAATCGAATTCAAGTGGATGAAGTCTGTACAAAAGTTCAAAATAAGATCTCCTAGAAGCATTAGAAATAAATCGATACAAACATTCGGACAAGCTTTTGAATGAACAGGTAGATGTGAATTATTCACCCTACTTAACTTGTTTAATTAGTTTTATTACCTTTCATACTAACTGTACAATGGCTCGGTGTGGATTTTCCTGTTATTCATCCAACTTGTTCTACGATTTGTTTATAATACCATACTCTTCATTCTGTTTGTCATTCTTGATAAAGCTGCTGTGTCAGCGAAACGTCGTCGAATTTTTTCAAATAAAGTGTAGATTAAAGTTAGACAAATTAATTATAAATGAATTCTAAATGTTGGGGTTATTTTCACGTTACAAAATACCTGAACATATTTTAACGGCTGAAAAAGACAATGTGAGATCAAGATCAGAGGGAAGAGCTGGGCAACTAGATATGGTAATCACGTCCTCAGGAGCGAACTACCGACGATGCGGAGGACTTGATACATAAAATTAAAGCGGGTCAAAGTGGCGAGTGGGCGGCTAAGCTAGTTCGCTACGTGCTTTACACGTGGTGAAGAATTACCCCCGATTAATAGTGATGGATATTACTTCGTGATCGTTTGAAGCGTAGGCGTCATTACAAAAAAATATATCGAAATAAAAATGATTTGGTTCTTTGAAATTTAAGTTGTAGGTTCCTTACACGAGGAAAATGTAAGTATACCAGAAAAAACTTCAATTATAAAAAAAATGGAACAATTATAATTTGGATATTCAGACAAGTTGCTTCAATTTAAATAGAATTTATTACACTATTTTGAAAGAATTAGGAGAACTATGGTCTAGATACGAAAACAACCATTTTCCTCTGACAATTTTATGAAATGTATAAAGAGTGTCTTGAATAAGTGCGAAAGCTTTCGGGAGGTGATTCCTCAAGCGACGGAAAATTCCCATGAACGCATGTTCGCAAACGCTTCGTTACCGAAATACAGGGTGTTGAAATCTTCGGATTTTTTCAGTATTTTTTTCTTATGATCACAATAGTTTTTCACATACTCAGCCTTTGTAAAATATACAGGGTGTAACATGATACTATGTCACAACTTGAGGGATTAAATCTACATGCAATTTTAAGGAAAAAGTTCATATGAACATATTTCCGAAAAAGCTTTGTTAAAGCTACAGGTTGTTGAAATTTCCGAAAAAATTGGGCAAGCTTTTCTTAAAACTGCATCATTTTTGAGATATTCAGTCTACAAATTTGGAATGCAAGCTTTTTTCAAACCTAAGCCTTCATCATTACAAGTCATAAATTTTAACTAGAACTGATTTATATGGTGTTTTCTTTCCGCAGCCAAGGTCTTCTTTTGCCCTTTCAAACTTTTTTGCAGTACGCCACTGATCAGCGTACAATCAATTTTTGTCATCTTCGTTTAATGTAACAACTTTTTCGATACCTGCAATTTTTTCGTATCTCCGACCGTTTTCGAGCAAAAAATTATTAAACGATTGTATGGATTCGCTGAATTGAAAACACTTCAAAGTAAAAAAATGACTAGTAGGCTTGAATTTTTTTCATTTATTTATTTTGACAGTTGCTAAAGTTGAACCAGTGTCTACTCGAACTGTTTATTAAATTAACGATTACATCAGGTGTGCTTTCCAAATCCAGTAACACCAGACAGGCGAACATTTTCAAATACCCACATCCATATTTCTCTGAGAGTATTCAAGTCTCAGTGAAGTAAAATGGAACAGATCCATGCTAATTAATGGCAGTCATCATCGAGTACCATCCTCATCTCGAATTTCAACCCCTAGAGCCGGGGTGACCACCCTTGAAAATTTGGAAGAGGGTAAATGGGTCGAGTGATACCTCGAAAGAAAGGTATTATCTTTGTCTGCATCCCCGTGAACGAATTCTCATTTTTGATTGAAAACTGTAAAAGATACAGAGTGAGCCACTAAAAAATAGAGAAGACTATCGCCCCAAGACTATTGGAGTATTGGAGCGAAAAACTGGAATAGATTCGTTTTAGATCAAAGGCTGACTTACATTGCCTAGAATGAAATTCCATTTTCAATTGAAAACTGTAGAAGATGCAGAGTGAGCTACTGAAAAATAGAGGAGACTGAGCTATTCAAGTATTAGTGCAAAAAAATGGAACAGATTCATTCCAGATCAAAGGCTGTCATCTTTGATCTAAATGAATCTATTCCAGTTTTTCGCACTAATACTCCAATAGTCTTGGGGCGATAGTCTCCTCTATATTTCAGTGGCTCACTCGGTATCTTCTACAGTTTTCAATCAAAAATGAATATTCTTTCACGGGAATGCAGACAAAGATAATACTTTTCTTTCGAGTTATCACTCGACCCATCTACCCTCTTTTTTCAATTTTCAAGGTTTGTCACCCCTGCCCCAAGGGTTGAAATTCGAATTGAGAATGTTACGTGATGATGACTGCCATTGATCAGTCAGCATGGATCTGTTCCATTTTACCTCACTGAAACTTGAATAGTCTCAGGGAAATAGTCTTCCCTATCTTTCAGTTGCTCACCCTGTATCTTCAACAGTTTTCAATAAAAAATGGAAATTCATTCAAGGCAATGTAGACAAAGATACCACCTTTCTTTTGAGTCATAATTCGACCCATCTTCTCTATTCAAAATGTTCAAGGATTGCAACCCCCGCTTAGGGAGTTGATATTTCAGGCAAGTGTTGTACCCCAAAAGATGCCCCCCTTGAAACAAAAATTAACCTGTTTTTGCGTTTTGATCAGAAATGAATATTTTGGTATATATAGCCTCTGTTTAGTTTTCGTTGAAGCACCCTGTATGTATTTATCGATGTATCGATTAGATCCGTGAATAAAGTAATCTTTAGCCGCGGATATAGGAATTGGGTAGAATTTTTTTCATCTGCCAATAGCGAAAACGCGAATGTATGAGGCGCGAATAAGGAGCTTTTACTGTCATTTTGAACTGGACGGTCTAGTGCTTTTCGGTATGAAAAACCTGAATTTCTCAAATGAATTGTCAATTGACACTCTTCGCCTAAAAGTAAAGCACAATTCAGTTGTTTTATAATTTAATGAACAATTATTTAACAAATTGTCTTTTTTTAAATTAAGTTAGTTTTTCAGTAAATTGTGATTTTAGTGCAAAGTATTTCAAAGTGGACAGTAGAATATTTTTTGAAATAAAACTCATGATATATGACCGTATATATACGATATAGCGGATATTTTCTTCAAATTCATAAAGTTTCTATATCCCATGGCTATGTTCCTAAAGCCTCGAGCATTTAATCCATCCCTGAGTGACTGTAGGATGAAACTGAAAGTGATAAGTGCATATTCCCAAAGATCTAAGTTAAGTAGCTTGTATCGCTCCAAGGTTGTTGTGGGAAACATATCTCGTCGGCCCCTCAACCTTTGCCTTGGGCAGTGAATGTTTGAAATCTACCATGCCTATCTTTCCAGAAACATACAGATAATTCCGGCCTATACCTAAGGCAATGTCAACTATTCATAATATACTCTGCTATAAACTCAAGCTATTTCAGAATCCGCATTTAATATTTCTACGTATGCAGCGTTTCACTGACCAAGATTGATACAGTATTGTGATTTATTTTCAGAATTTCACTTCAATTATATTGAAGAAATACACGAAATAGAAAGCTTATCTCTATTGTTTATAGGTAAATTCAATAGGATCTCAGTGTATTCTGTTCTGATCAATTTCATATCTGTCTACTTGTGGACGAATTCTACGAGGGCGATCTCGGAAATACCTGGCCTGACGTAGAAAAATATTACTGTGTTAGAAGCTATATAATCTATTAAGTATATGTTTCAACCTTAGTCGCAACCTTTAGTATATTTGTTTGGAAGCCATAAGCAGGAACATGCTCAGTCAATTCTTTAAATTGGAGAAAATTGTTCATATTTATAACAAATAGTTAATTGATTCCTCCGTTACTACTTGATAGTTTATCATGATGATAATAAGAAATTAAACTATCTATTATACTCTCACGAGAGTTTATTGCAATATCGGTCTCTCGACCATCTTCAACTGACAACAAGTACTGAACTAAAGTTTGAAATACATACATATATAGACAGGTAGATACAAAATGAATAAGGACAAATGAAACAAACAAGAGATGATAAACGAATCATGTTTAAATCAGGTATTTCGTAAAGACAACAACAAATATGGACGAATAAGCCATTCTGGTCATTCAGAAGATTTTATCTATGGGGCGTTTGTTGGAGTTGGAAATTTCGATGGATTCAAAGAAATCTATTTTTCATCCTTTAAATATTCTATGAATAATTTGAAGTTGACTTATGGAAAATGATGGCCATTTTCGATACAATGTAAAGCAACAATAGATTCGAATTTGGGAGGCTTGATAAAATTCCATTATCAATAATAAAAACAATGTGTTTTTGGAAATTTACTTAATAATTATGATTCGTGATGCGTTTCACTACACCGGAGCTTCTTCAGACGAATGGATGTACAGAAAATAAGAATGAGAATATAAATATAAATGTTATTTATTTTAAGTAATTAAAAGCTTATTCGGTTGATTCTTCATAATCATCCACTCAGTAAATATTGTTTATACTGGTATCGCTATGTAGACGATATCATTATTTGCTTCACAGGAACAGATAGACAGTTAAAATTTTCGAAAATCATATAAATTCATTACATCCAAAAATTGGATTCACAACCGAAATAGAAAGCAATAATTCAATAAATTTCTTAGACGTAACAATTTCGAATGAAAATTGAAAACATGTTTTCGCAATTTAACATAAGCCGTCATATACAGATATTATAATACATAACTCGCCGTGTCATCCGTACCCACATAAATTGTCAGTATAACAGTAACAGTTTTATTCAAAGATTGATTAACATCCTGTTATCACCAGAAAATTTTAAGAAAGAATTAAATTTGATTAAACAAATAGCCAAATATAATGGTTACAATCCCAAACTAATAAATAATATTTCAAATAAAAACAAAGTAGAATCGCCATGAATGAAGTTTACCCTGTCGATAAATTGAAACAAAAATTCAACACCTTAACCTACGTTGGCATTACAAGTGAGAAACTGAAATCATTCTTGAGTAGCAATAATTTCAACATAGCTTTCCAAACTAATAATAATTTAGGCAAATATATAAAAATAATAAAACCAAATCAGGTAAAAACAATAAATCAGGTGTTTATTGATTTAATTGCAATGACTGTGATAATTTCTACATTGGTAGAACACATAGAAATTTTAATATTAGAATATCGGAACATAAACGCAGTTTTTCAAATAAAAATCAGATTAAATTACGCGAATCATCTCTTAGAAAATAACCACTCTTTCGACCCACAGTTTGAAATTTTACATACGGATAATAAATATTGGAAGGTAGATCTTTGGGAAACTTTAGAAATCAATAAATACAAACACTCAGGTAGACTCATCAAAGAACAAGTCGATTTAAGCACTTCACCTCTATTGAATCTTTTCGGGGAGTAATCTATTCTTTAATTTTATTGGATATACCTGTCATAAATAACCACTCAAGAAGAATCAACGCAATAAGCTTTTAATTACTCAAGAACATTTATATTTATATTCTCATTTTTATTTTCTGTGAAACGTGAAACGCGTTACGAATCATAACTATTGAGTGAAATTCCAAAAACACATTACTTGTTTTTATTATCAACAATAGATTCGTCGGTTCTCTTGTTATTGTAATCTGATTGATGCTATTTGTATCTAAAATGGAATGAACGACCAATCTAACCTATATAAACGTCTTCACAATCATTACAAGGCAACTCGCAAACAGTATTGTCAAATCTATCAGTTTGATCTGTTTTGAAAGCTACATTTTTATGCTGTTTTGATGACCATAATCAGAATCACTTTTTACACCTAACACTCATCCAAAAAATAACACACTGGGTTTTGATATATATCGAAAACCCCACCTTTACTGATATTTACAACCCTAATGACTCAACACTCTGATAATACGCTGCGTTCAATTCTATGACTCATAGGGTTTTCCCTCTGCCATTATCCTAAGAGAATATGTTTAGGGAAGTGTCAACTATTAAAGAAATAGCTGAGAACCATAGTTATTCCTCAAATATGATAAACGGAATGATCCTAAAGAAACAGACACAAATAGCATATCATAATATTTACCCACGTATAGAATCATCTAATACAGATGCATTAATTTCATTAATATTAGGGTGGGTCAAAAAAAACGAATATTTTTTTCGTTTGGTACTCTGAAAAATAGGTTCCTCGACACCTCTACAAAAAAAGCATCTTACGATTTTATCGGTTTGGGGAAAATCACACAAATTTTTAAACAAACGTCATAATAATAGATAACAACAAGGCTAAGAGTTTGAATTATCAAATATATAATAAAAAGTTTATTAGAATAAAAATATTCAAATAAATTTTGAACATGAAATTTCTATAGGAGTTACTTTTATAATAGAAACTCAAATTTGTGTTAATTAACCCGAAACTCATAAATTAAATTAATTAATAATTAATCGAAAACTAGAAAAATTGATGGGCATTGGTGTTCGACGATAAATATCTCGTAAAAGCTTAACTTAATCGAAAACTTATACCATTTTTATTGAGTAGTAAATTTCCTACAAAAGTATCAGTTCCATGATTTTTTTTCATTGAGTTATAGAAACAATCTGCGTTTGAGCAAAACTCTTTTAGATATTGAGTATCTAGACGAACTATCAAACTTTTTTGTCTTTTGGGAAATTTCGATATGATGAGCAGTTCAATCACAGAAAACAGTTTTCAATTTCATAATTTCATTTCTTCAACCACCTAGCAAGTCAAAAATATCACATATTGACCATGTTGGCTTTGGATTTATTTCTGTAGTCTGGCAGATTGTCATTTTATTAGGCTCGATACAGTGTTCCTTAAGTTCTTAACTAGGTATTTTGGTGATTTTTTATCACTATTAGGCACGGAGATGTACAGTAACTCTGAAAGGGTTGATATAGTTATGGTGTATGGATTTTGTCAAGGCAATGCTCATGAAAGCGTGAGAGTATATGCTGAAAGATTTCCAGATCGCAAAGTGCCGAACCACCAAACGTTTGGAAGCCGAGGGTCCAACTTAATTTCTTAAACATGATAAACTCCTGCATTCATCAAAATGTTGGAATTGTTGAACATTTACTACAGTTGAATGAAATTTTCGGTGTGAACTAATTAATCATTATTCTGAAATGATTTGTTTTTTCTTATTCAGTTTCCAACTGGCCAACCTGTTTTCATATTTTTAAATAGTAATTGTTAAAAACTTATTAAATTTTTTCTTCGAATTTATCGATTTTTGTACTACTCAACATTGAATTTCCTATTTGCTTGATCCGATTTAGCAACCTAGAAAACATTTTGTCAACAAGAGGTTATCAAGCATAATAAAATGACAATCTGCCAGACTACAAAAACAAACACAAAGGCAACAAGGTCAATATGTGATATTTTTGACATGTTAGGTGGTTGAAGAAATGAAATCATGAAATTGAAAAACTGTTTTTTGTGACAGAACCGCTCATCATATCAAAATTTCTCAAGAGGTAAAAAAGTTTGATAATTAGTCTGGCTACTCAATGTCTGAAACAGTTTTGCCCAAACGCAGACAGTTGAAAAATTGTGGTTGATTAAAAACATGTTCGAGTTTTTACGGACACTTGTAAAACGTTAAGGTCATTGAGTGGATCAATAAAAAACGTGAGTAACGCACCCGATTACGCATATAGAATATGGTTTCTATCGATCGAGTCGTTCTCGAATTATTTGAAAAATAAGAAAAAAAAACCTTTTGATTTGGCGACCTCGAGTTGCCAAACGAATAAACTTTGCATAGTTGGCCTAAATCGACTCATTTAGAGCTGAAGAATCTGTGATATAACGTTGTCCGCCATAGCCCTTTGTTGAATAGCAAATTTTACAGATTTCCCAGTAATAAAACAATTGCAGGTACACATGCGAAACTCGAGGCTTGCTCTTTGTCCAGATTTTGAAACGATCGAACGCGATGGAAAAATTTGTATGGACATAAAAGTCCGACGAAATTATCCTCTCCACTCGCGAAAAATAGGAGACCTTTTTTATTTTCGGAGTTTTTTTTTGGGAATTTTCGTTCGATCGATCGTTCCGATCGCCTTCCGAAAGACCGTAGTTTCCGATTCCGAACAAATCTCGCCGTTTCGACGTTTCGGCGAAAATTTTCTAAGAATCCTCAGGGCTCAGTCGTTGGCGCATGGGACTCCAAATTAGGCAAAAACCTTCCTCAGACCCTTCTCTTTTGGAAAAAAAATACTCGCGATTTTTTGCCGAAACGGTTCTTCTCCGCCCGTTTCATACTACTGTTATCCCCTCAGATTATTCCCGAAAAAGGCCTTACGACTTTAATATGATATATCAGAAGATTATTTTGGGAAATATAAAAAAATAAATTTCATACCACAGTAGCTGACATGGATTGAACACGAAAAATTAGAATCCTATCCTGTAAATTCTTCAGGCCACAAGACAAGGAGCATTGGGGTAAAAAGGACGGATAGTGTGAACTCGTGAATAAGGTGTCTGTTACATGTCGGCAAGATTTGTTTTTCTTATAGAGCACATAATCATAATGGCCCGGGACACAGTCGGGCATAATTTGACACCTTAAGTCGACATTTAGATGCGCGGAGGTCTGCTTCACTCCATTATGTCACACGAGAGAGCTTATAAAGTTGCATATTCATCCTAACCCTCGATTGTCGACTCATTTAGCGATGTCCTTATCTTTTTATTTTTCGTTATATATACATTATAATTCGTTTCTATTTCTGAATGTGTTTGATTGATTTTGTCTTTATAATAATTATAACTATATCGAAGTAAATGTAATTGAGTTTAGATATACGACTGTCAAAAGTTTTTCGCAAATTTTTCTTTAAATTAAACAAGTTCCACAAAGAAATAATATATGGGCGATGTCAACCCAGATGTTTGGGTACATAATGATTCTAAAACATCTATAGATCATAATCGGCATCACTTGGAAGACTGAACCTGGCCATCGGGGCTCTCTCGGTCAAACAGAGAGGGAATTTGAGGAAATATCGCCGGTTATGTATTTCTTTATTATCTCCTTAGTCATTTTCATGACCTTGCTTGCTATGTAAAATCTTTTCTTATATTTGTTCAGACATATAAGAAGTATGATTGTTGAAATATTTTTCTGCTGGTTTTCTTTTTCCATTGTTACAGATTCCTGTCCCAAACCCCCCTTCCTTTCACCCTTGTCTTCGTTTGGAAATCATGGAAAGCAAGAGAGAATGAAGCAGCTAAGCAGAAAAATCTTTGGTACTCTTTATGTACACACGACACTAACACAACATAAACAGACAAACTATTGCTAGTGCAATAGCGACAGGGACACGAGTTTTTTCCTCAGGTTTTTTCACTCGTTTATTGAATCATACGCAAGATAGTATGGTTCCCCTGTTACTTTTTCCTGAGCTCACACTTGTGTTTTTCTGACACACACCAAAATTATAGATATAAGTATTTATTGTAAATAAAATTATTCGGATTTTTGTAAATCCTCTCTTTTTCAAAAGAATATATATCCTTTGGCGACCTATAGACACACACAAGGATGACGTTCAATTTGGATGGATTGCTGTCATCTCAGCAAATTTTTCAGATTCTTCCACTAGAATAGCGACTCCGCCATGGGAATGGGATTTGCCATTAGGAAGCCTGGAACAACAACTTTTCCAATTTCTTCATTCTTGAGCCAATGTTCGGTCAAAACACGAAATTACATTTCACTTCTTTTTTCAGTTTGAAATACAGGAGTTCTAGTTTATTCGATAAGCAGTCCACATTTATATACATTAAAACTTTATTTTCCATTAAATTCATGCTTTGACTATTTCTGTTTTTGTCTATTTGCCAGAAGAATCCGAAATCTCCTTATTACTATCCCGGTAGGCCAATTTTCTGGCTTTTTTTAACTCATCAAGGAGTTCCATATCAGCCCTACTTTGAAAGATGAAAATGAGATAAAAACACAAGGAGTTCCATATTAGCGCCTACTTTGAAAGATAAACTATTGGCTTCATCCCGTTTATCGAGCATGGTAGTCCTGAAGACCAATGTAGACCAATATAATAAGAAAATGGAAGATATATTGATTATTGAAGATCGGGGAATTACCAGTTTGCTTGAAGAGAACAGTATAGAAATGTGAAGAGTAGTTCTTCAAACAATTTTATTATTTATAATTAAGTGTGAAGATAGAATAGCAGTGGGCCCAATATGACCTATTGTACACCACAATGTACGTTCGAGGATTGAAACCATTTTAATACTTGATGTATTGAGAATAACATCTTCTTGAAAATTTTACCATGTCTACTAGCTCGGCCCACTTTTAGTGGACTATAATCTATTACCACTCAGTTTATTCTCTTCACCATTTTTGGCGTGGTTATCTTATTTGGTAGGCCACTACGATGGCTTGTAAGGCCTGATTTAGACATTACTTCACTATTGCAAACGAAGGAGCAAGAAAGAATCTAGTTCAGATTTCATATTGATTGGGCTGAGACCTTTCAAATAAAAGTAAGGTTTGGCAGAACGAAAACCAGTTCACTAAAAAAGTTTAGTACTGTTGGTGGCAAATTCATCAAAAACGTTTAGTACGGTTGGTAGCCAAATAAATACTGAACAACGTACCGTATTCGAAGCTTTATAGATTGTAAATCATCTTACTAATATTTTTCAAACAATTACATCCATCTCTAGGTCAGGTTAGGTACTTTGGGATATCTTTCGTAAGACAGCTTGATTTCTACACTTATTTAATTATGGTTATTATAAAATACCATCTAAAAGTCAAAAACGTAAACATTGTTATGAAAATATCAATCATATTATGATTAAACAAAGTTCTATTTCACTTGAAAATAATTATTACTTAAGTTTATTACAATCTCAGCTATCAGACTGAACTACTCGAAATCAATTGAGATTGTCAGAATTAGACGCAAATAGTGATGTAATTACTTTATAATATTGAATGATGTAACCTACAGAAGATATTTCAGCATAATGATTAAATGTAATTCCTGCAAAACTTCATTAAATTAATACTTTATCAAGTTCCTTTGTGATGTAGGTTTTCAAAATATACACAATATCACAGAACACTCATCCTCTTAATAATTTTCCATTTTATGAATCACTTTCAGTGTTATACATTCTGTCAAAGAAGTACCGACGATTGATCAATGAAACACAAAATATCTATTTATTTTTCATTCAAATTTTTTGTATCGCCTCTTCCGGAATAATACATTTACGCCAACGAATCATCCATTCATCAAAACATTTTTCAAACGTTTTTTTCCGAAATCGACTTCTGTTCTCGCCGCGAATTCTCTTTTATGTCTTCTATCGATTCAAAACATCGAAGTGGTAAATAGAGTTTTGGGAAATAGAAAAAAGTCAGCCGGAGTCGTGGCTGTTCGATAGTATTTGTGGAGAAATTGATACACAATGATAGCCTTGTAAGATGGTGCATTATCGTTGTGCAAAATTCATGAGTTTCCGTCCACAAATCTGGGCTTTTCGACGAATTTACCCTCTCAAACGCCACATACTTTCACGTAATGTTCCTTATTTACCGTCTGACCTTCTGATAACTATTTCGAGTGAACAACATCGCAATAATCAAAGAAAACAGCCAACATCACATTGACTTTTGATTGACTTCGACGTGGTTTTTTCGGTTAGATCTTTAAGCGATCCAATTTTTGAAGAACTGTCCGGTCTTTTCGAACTAATCGAGCGGCAACGCGTTTCATGCCTAACCCATCGTTTAAAATGGTACGAATTGATTCGTGAGACACAGAAAGTTTATTATTATTTCCTTCACTTTGATTTGATTTGATTTATTTACGATACAAACCTTTAAAAACAAACAACAACTTACAACCACTTGAAAATATAAAATCATAACAGTGTGAATGATATTTTACTACTGGACAAAAAATCAGAATAATATTGGTACATACTACTTTCAGCTAGAAAAACTAAGGGAATTAAGTCTTCCTTTCAATTTCCCAAGGGAAATATTAAAGCACCAGTCTGGGTTCATATATTTGTTGCCGAACCTCAATATTCGACATACTGGATCATTGCCCTAATAATTAGTTCGGTATGAAGGTTCATCAAACTTTCAAATCATGTCATTCTACCAGGTACATGAAAACCTATTTGATATAAAATATCAGGACAGACAATTTCTTTATTCAAGCATCAGTACAAAAAATGAAGGTCAGCTATTACTCTTCGGTCCGCCAAAGTTCTGAAATTTGCTTTAGATCTCATAGCTGAGACAGAGAATTCTTTTCTAGAGATAGACATTTTATATGATGCATAAAGAAGGAGTTTATTTTGAACTCCTTCAATTTCCTGAGATTGTTCTGCGTAATGAGGTGACCATACCGCTGAAGCATATTCCAAGATAGCCCTGCAGTAACTATTGAATAATACGAATTGAAATTTAACACCAATACTTTGAAGGCATGACCGACCACTTTTTCGATATGCGTCCTGAAGCTCACCTTTGAGTCAATGAGAGCTCCGAGATCCTTCACAATACAAACACTATTTAACATAGTACTATGCACGCTATAGTCGAATTTAATAGTATACTCAATTCTAGTAAAAGAAATAAATTGGCATTTATTGATGCTTATTTCCAAGTCATTTTTCGAAAACCATTCAACAGCTCTATCTAAATCTGATTGTAGTGCAATCGCATCATCAATGCAATGAATTATTTTGAAAATCTTCAAATCGTCAGCAAGGAGTAGAAAACGGGAATGTCTAATTACTGAATCTAAATCATTTATAAATATAATAAAGAGCAAAAGTCCCAGGTGACTTCCTGTGGGACACCAGAAGATACAGATATTAGAAAAGATTTGAAGTTTTTTATTCTAACGATTTGTGAACGAGACCTACAATAGCTTTTAAACCCTTCAAAAGTTCACCAACAAAACCCATTGAATCTAATCTTGTATCCAAAATTGAATGGCTTACTCGATCAAATGCTTTAACCAAATCAGTATAGACAGTATCCCTCGACTTCTTGAATGGTCTCGAGTAAGAACTGAGTGAAAAAAACTAAGTTAGTCACAATTGTTCAGCCCCTGAGGAAACCATGCTGTTCACTAATGATAGCCTGACCAAAATCGAAAGAAATTTTGGAATGAACAAGGCTCTCAAACAGTTTTGGTATAGCGCTCAAGATACTGATTGGTCTGTAATTTTTATGTCTTGCTTACTATGAGACTTGTGAGCAGGGTTACAAAACTTGTTTTCCATGCTAATGGAAAGTAACCTTTCTGCAAGGATCTATTAAATAATGATGTAAGAGGTGGAGCTAATGATTCAGCATAAGACTTAACTAGAATACCAGATATGCCGTTAGGGGCAGCACTTATTAGGATTCCAGATCATGAGCCTTTTGTAGAACTTCATGACTTTCCACCAAACAATCGAAAACATTCAAACAAACACTACTTCAAGTTTTTCGAATATATTCAGAGCGGCTAGGAGTGAAAGATGAAGAGAACTGATCAGCAAATAAATTGACGCTGTCTTGACCACAAGAGTCTCGTTTCATTATCATTCAAATAAATAACATTGGGAAAAGAATTATCATTATTTCTACGATTTACACGACTTCAGAACTTTTTGGGATCCGAGAAGATCGACGATTCAACACTATCTATACAGGGTGTCTACTATAAAAGGTGCCAAACTTCAATTGTCAGTCATTTGCAACAAAAATATTTTATCACATTTCTATTCTACCAAGTAATAGCCTCGCAAATTCAAAAGGAATTTATTTCATTCATTAAGGATCATCAAGAGGTATACAGGGTGTCTAGTATAAAAGGTGCCAAACTTCAGTACAAGTCATTTTTTCGAAAAGTTGATAATTATCGAGTTATTTAACACTTCTTGATTTCACGAAATTTTTTGCTTCTCTCTATAAAAACAAGAGTATCTCTGTTACTCTTACAGCTACATCAAATCTGACTATACCTTCCGAAAGAGCATTGAATTTGTCATAAGTTAGGTAAGTACTTATGGTAAAAAAATTTTGTATAGCGGGCTAAATGAAAAAATTGTGAAATGAACAAAATTAGTGGTGTTTTCTTGTTAGCTGTACCACTGAAAACTGATCAATAAGTAGCTGGTTTCTTTTGGTAAAAACTACTACATTTAACTGGCTTTCAAATGGTATATCAACTTTTGAGCTAACTATTTTTTTTTTCAGCAATAACATGGGTAAGAGTAATAAGAGCATAAAATTCGAAAACGCAAATCTCTTATATTACTTAAGGAAAAATGAACGGGAACTAAAAAAAATTAATGAATCATATTTTCACGAAAGAGATTCAAAAACTATAACAGGTGTTCAAAATGTCTTCCTCTTTTTCAAATTAACACATCTTTTTCTTAAAGTATCAACTACTCTTTGAAGATCAATGTATATTTGACTCATTTCGTTGCAACGATTCTTCTCGAGTATTGAAGGGAATTCTATAAACATTAGTCTTTGATGAGCCCCACACATAAAAATCAAGCGGCCTAAGATCAGGACTTCTGGGTGGCCATCTGACCGGCCCGAATCGACCTATCTATTTCTCTCCAAATCTCGCAGTCATCCAGTTCTGGACCATTCTAGAATTATGAGCCGGGCAGCCATCCATTTGAAACCAAATAGATTCGAAAATTTGTTTGCATTGAGACGATCGGGGAGTATAACTGGCCCAACAAGCTGACTCTTTCTTAAGCCCAAACACACATTTACTCTTATCTCGTACTGAGAGTGGGACACAATAGTGACATGAGGATTGTCTGTATCCCATATATGGGAATTTCCCAAATTTATCATAGCAAATTTGGTAAAACTTGCCCCATTTGTCCATCGAATTTTATCAGATTCCCACTCCTGTAATTTATCCATGTACCAGCTACAAAATTGCAACCTCACTTAAATATCCACTGGCAATAGGTCTTGAACATTACTTTATGTAAATTATTTCGCTTGAGAACTCTAAGAACCATGGAATGATGAAGTCTCAATGTAGCACCAATTCTCCGAGAACTTGTTGTAGGGCCCTTGCTTGTCTCCATTGCTGAGTATTTCAACCACCTATTCTAATTCTTAAACCACTGAATGAACCAGTTTCACCAGAGCGCCTAAACATTTCAACAAACGTCTTTCTGCAAGGTTGCTGTCTGTTTGGAAAGCGCAATGCATACTCCCGCACCGCTTCCGGTAATTTCCATTCGCGAAGCAATAAAGTAACATATCTCGATATTCAAGGTTTGAGAAAGTAGGCATGTTTTCTTAATTTTCGAAAAGAAAATGGAACCAAAAAGAGGAAAATATAAACTTCAATACATTAATTCATTGAATGGCAGTTCCTGTCAAATTCGAAATATGTTTATTTGTTTTAAAATCAAGTAATACAAGCCTTCTGTGATTTATTCTTTTACGATTCATTTTTCTAATTTCTTCCTCTAATTCGAGAAAAATTAATTATTCCTAGTTTCTTGAATATTCAATATCTAGATATGTTATCTATTTATCACTTATTATTATTGAAAAGTCTTGTGTAGAATTGTTTAGACGCTCCGATAAAACCAGCTCATTTGTGATCGAAGGATAAGAGAATTTAATGTTCTCACTCTTACTCACTCATGATATTGCTGGGAAAAAAATAGAAGGCTCAAAATTTGATATACCGTTTAAAAACCATATGAATGTTGTATTGTTTTTTCAAAAAGAAACAGCTACTTAATAACCAGTTTTCAGTGGTACAGCTAACAAAAAAATACCACTAAGTTTGTTCATTTCACAAGTTTTTCATTTAGACTTTTACAACACCCGGTATACAAGATTTTCTTACCATTAGTACTCACCTTTCCTATAGTTCATTCAATGCTCTTTCCGATGGTATAGTTAAATTTAATGTAGCTGTAAGAATAGCTGAGATATTCTTATTTTTATAGAGAGAATCAAAAAAATTCGTAAAAAAGAAGTGTGAAACAACTCGATAATTATTAACTTTTCGAAAAATATTGTGGAACATTTTTTGTTGCAAATGACTTGTACTATCACCTCCTGAAGTTTGGCACCTTTTATAGTAGACACCCTGTATAATCCTTGTAGCATTTGCCAGTTAATAACTCACATTTTGATCTCAATTTAGAAAATGTACCGTAATTTTCGAGCGTACCGGATAATTTGAAATTTTCATGAGCAACTTTTTTCTGTTTGATGAGATCCTTCAATTCCGATGAAAACCATACAGGATACTGGGATGTCCGAAAGACTCGTTTAGGAACCAATGTGTCAATGCTTTGTCTTAAAATGTTATAGAAAATATCCAAGCCTTTATCAAGAGTATCTGCTTGAAAAACGACGTCCCAATTTACGTTATTCAAATAATTATTAATAGTAGAGAAATTACAATTTTTGAAATGTAGATAAGTCTCTTCGAAGCCCATCATTCGTATGATGGGATACAGTTAAACTAAATGCTGGATGAGCACCATGTACATCTACAGGAAGCAACACAATATCTGCGAGACTAACAATTGTATTAGGTTCACTTGTAAAAAGTAAGTCTAACAATTAATTTTTTTGATTTTTAATCTGATCAATCTGAAAAAGATTTAAATATACAAAGGCATCACTAACAATTCGTCCAGCTCCTGTGTATCTTTATCGATATTTAATTCAGTTGAAGATGTTTTTTGTCGACCAGACCATGGTGAATCTTCTACCACATCTAGACCGCTGGGACACTCTTATGCACGTGTTTTTGATAAAGTCGATTCACCATAAGCTCTCTGTAACATTTTCAGCGGTTCGGATCACGAAATTCCATTTGAAATAGAAAATTTGAGACAAATTCTTTATTCGATATTTTATTCATTGTAAAAATCGCAAAACACACTTGTGAGAACTGACAATATCGGGCACTGTTAACAAAAAAAATGACAGAAGGCGTTCAAACTCCGCGTTCGTATATAACCGCAGCACCACCAAAAATTTCGACAATCGTTTTAAGTAGATTTTTCAACTAATCAATTCCCAGTAGTTTTTTACAGAATGTATTTTCAATATGAAAACAGGGCAAGTAATATCTTACAAGAAATTACTACATGACCGTTAAGAAAATTGTCGATGTAGAATTATCGAATGGGTGGAAAGAATCAGAAATTGAAAAATTTTTGATTCACATTTATTCAGTTTTGTCCAGAAATGAATAGTTTTGTTATTCAGTTTTTCATTTTCTTTGACACACTCTTTATATTGAGTAAGTCGAACTTGAAAATTAATCAACATTATTTATATTCTTCAATACCGCTATCTATATGAAAAGTCCTTTAAAGAAGTTATTGATTTCAATAAATAGTAACATTAATAGTTTATATCGTAAATTTATCATAAAGTTTTCTTTGTAGTCAACAATAATCGTATGTTATAGTTCTTTATGGAATCTAGATGACATTTAATTGCATATTTAGCCATTTGTAGTCAATTGATAATATAATAAGCTCTTGAATGTTTGAAGTTAACAGAAATAATGCAATACTTGAGACTGAAGAATCAATGAAAATTAACAAAGAAACCATTTTGTATTCCGACAAGATGATATGATAATGTATGGATTTAGTAGTATTAGGTAAAGCATAATTAAAACATTAATGGAATTTTTACTATGTTTTTACTACAACACTTTGGATAATTTTAATGAATGAAGGTTGTTGTTCTTTATGTTTAACTTTAAAGGAACGACTAGTATGTTTATTTAGAAATTATTGCAGCCAAGACAAGATAACTTATAAACTTCCGATTTAATAAAATTCTCTATAGGATTTTCAGTATTAGTTAAGAGTGATTACAATTTATTTCAAAGACTGAATGCAATTTTAGATTTCAATTAGGAAAGGTTGTTTGCGATTAGGGTATGCAATCTCCGTATACTAACATCTTGCGATACCGAGATCTCGCACCTATTCTGCAAGATCAATCTCACACCCAAAATCATACGCGATCTCGCAAGATTGGTATTATGTCAATTTTGGTTAGCTTTTAGTGCTTTTTCATGTTGTTGTTGACTTATGTAAGCAATGTACCTATTCCCGGCGGCAACACGTGGCGCTAGGGCCACAGGGCGATAGGGATGTGTAAGGCGAGACGTTTTCCAGTTGTCGTAAATTTGACATTGTTTTGCGAGCCTGGACGTGTCAGAGTGCATGGCAATCTACAGATTTATAAACTATTCCAATAACAGTTGAAAATAGTTCCTTGCGTGTTTAAGTTCTCGCGGTCTATTCGTTTTGTGTTAAAATGACAACTAAGGTAGTTTATAAAGAGTTTCAAAGTGAATCAGAGGTATGGAAATACTTTTGGAAGGCAGAGAATGGACAAACTGCCCAGTGCAAATTGTATAAGTATATTTTGAAAACAACGGCACGATCTCCCTAAGGCTTACATGTACATTTACTGTCCAAGCACAAAATTGATACTTCTCATAAAAAAGTGACAGGAAACATGACTCTGGTTCCATCAAATTCTTCAATGCTGATCAATGCTTCCGCGTCAGTAAGGCTATCCCCTCCAACCGGTACGAAGAGGCAGAAAATATCTGATTACTTTTCGTCCCTACAAAAAGTTCTTTGGAGGAATAAATTCAAGGATGATTTCTAAAGATGGCGTGACTTTTAGATCTTTTTGCACGTCCAAAGACTTGAGAGCATTATTTGCGACTAATGACTACAAATTACCTGCATCGCCTAACTCCATAAAATAGATTGTTATGGATTATGGCATGAGTTTGAAAATGAATGTTCCGCAGGATCTTATGAATCTAAGAAAGAATAAGCCTTACCTTCGATGAATGGACTTCATGCAAAAACAGGCGCTTCATGAATGTGAATGTTCATACATTTTCAGAGAATGAAAATATGTTCTGGAATTTGGGTCTTGTGCGCATAGTAGGAAGCATGCCTGCAGAGAGTCGCATAACTATTTTGAAGAAGAAATTATCCGAATATGGCCTGTCATTAGATGAAGATATAGTAGGTGTTACTACAGATGGGGCCAGTGTAATGGTGAAGGTTGGGTGACTCATGAATCCTTTTCACCAGCTATGCTACGCTTACGGAATTCAATCGGGAGTTATAGATGTGATTTAAAAATCAAAACGTGGAACCGAAACGAAAAAAGAAAGTACAAAAGACACAGTCGTAGCTCAGTCAGATGTGAAAGAGTCTGACGATGAAGAATTTGATGACATTATTGATAATAAAGGATTTGACTGCAGATTACCCACTGTAGATGAAGTTGCCTTAGTGCCAGAAATTGATCACCTTATCAAAAAAGTAAGACAAGTAGTCAAGACTTTCGATTAAACTTCAACACCCTGTAAATCGGTAACGAAGTATATATGTAACTTAAAACTTTGTTCATGAAATGACTGCAGAAATCACCTTCCTAAATATTGCCGAGTCAATTTTAGACACCATGCATAACCAATCAAATCTGGAAAATTCATCTTTTTAACATATGTTGGATAGATAAGTGAAAATGTCTCAAATATCCTTTCCAAATTTGAGACTAAAAGTAGATTTAGACCTGAAAATAAATTGTCATCACTCTCATTCAATATTAAGAATCCTGTAGAGAATTTAAATAAATCAGGAGTTTATAAGTTATCTTGCCAAACTGTAATAATTTTCACATAGGTCAAACTTGAGAATTAGATGTAAAGAACATCTTCATTCAAAACAATAAAGAACATCAGCTAACTACAGCAACTAAAATGGCAACTCTTTTCCTAACAATAATTGAAAGTTCTACACATTGCCTCAAAGGGTAGGGTTAAGTTATATTTCGAAAACTGAATTACCTTGAAGCAATAGGAATTTTCAAATCACTTTTTAATGACAACTTTCATATAATGAAGACAAGAATGATCTATGTCAATCCTAAATTTTCAATGTATTCAAATAATATATCTCTCTCAGTAGCTTGTGAACTGCATAATAATATCTGGTTTTTCCAAATCCCAAAAAGAATCTTTTCAAATATTATTACATGTCACTTTGTACTTAATTTTCATACTGTCCCGATGGACGTGGGTTCGAAATCGCGGTAACAGTGATTAATTAGTTTAATTCATTTGTTGGTACTAAGAACATAGTAAAAAATTCCATTCAAGTTTTAATGATATATAATTTTTTCAAAGCCAACCCTGAATAAGAAATAAATTTAGAGTTTGACTAGCTACGATGAGGCAGAAATGTGATGTGATGGATGGGGCTAAAGGATAAACGTGAAAGGGCACGCGGTCGACAGATTAGTGTATTTAAGATCCAGGTGTTGAGTAAATGACTTGATATTGACTCCCTTGATTCTTTGAAGGCTACTTTAATAACTGATTCTAGCAGATATGATCGAATATAGCGCTACTGAAAATCACCCAGTAAACCTATTATAAGAAAGGTCATAAAGTTCACTAATACAGTGTGTTTCCTAAAAACGTTAATCTCCATAACTACTCTATTTTTCATCTGATTGGAAAAATTTGAATGGTGAAATATGTATGGTTTACTTTTTTTTATACAGGGTTATCCACCGGGACCGTCCGTTAAAAACTTTTTAAGTTCCAATTACAATATCAAGCTTAAATTTTATACGCGGTCATAACTAGCGATTTCCAATTGGAGTGAAATATTTTCGAAGTGATACCATTTCCGGTTATACCGGAAGTGGTTCATCACTTTGTTATTTCAAATGGCAATCTACCTTTTTTATTATTCATCTAGAACCGACATTTGAGCAAGGCATAAAATACCCAAATTGTTGGCACTTATCTGTCAAAACTTTTGACAGATTTAATTTTATTTTGTTATAAACTCGATTTTTGAGGAACATTTAAAAATTGTAGCTCGTAGATCTTTTGCACTACAGACAACTTAGCCCATTTTTGCTTGGATGGATAGAAGAAGGATCGGAAGTTTATGAAGAATTTTTAATTCGAACCAGGAGCCTCGACTTAGCAGTTCCAATATGCTTCGCACTAACAGGCTGTTGGCTTGGGTGGATAGAAGAAGGATCAAGCAATCTACACATGTCAAATGTTTATTGCGTTGTTTTGTATGATTTTTTCAATTTGGCCTTTTTCAAACAGCAATAACTCAATTTTTTCAAATGGCACGTGCCAATTTTTATATCGCCATCAGATGAAGCGTCAAATTTCAGATGGAATTGTATAAGCATGTTCTATACCCATCTCTTATAGTTCCGAAATAATTTGGGAATATATTGAATTTTGATGATTTTGCAAGAACTAACAGAGAATGCTTTGAAATATTTGAATCAAGTAGCTGAACTGGCTACGCTCACCTGACAGGTGCCTAAAATTAATGTACTTGTCACTTCGTTCATTCGAATTTGATATTTCAAGAAGAATTCGGTTGGTAATTTGAAGTGAAAATTTTGTTTATTCCACTGAGGAAAGGGTCGAAATTGTATCGACGTATTTTCGAAATAACAGTTGTGCCAAAGAAACGGCAAGGATATTCGATAGGAACCATCCTGAAAGAGAAAGGGAGTCAGTCACCAGTACGTTAAATAAAAACACCAGATTGATAATAAACGAAGAATAAAATGGCTGATTATAAACGAGGATATATTTAATCTTTTTTAATTCATTTTGAATGTCATTTTGATGATTTTGCAAGAACTAACAGAGAATGTTTTGAAATTTGAATCAAGTAAACTGGCTACGCTTACCTGACAGGTGCCTAAAATTAATTTACTTGTCAGTGCATTCGAATTTGATATTTCAACAAGAATTGTCGTTATTCCAGATTTTTTTAATTCAATAATCAATTTCCAAATTTACCCTCTATGAGTAAAATAAAATTTCGAAGCATTAGAAGCAATTTTCTACAATTCGAATGAATAAAAATTGTAGGAACTAAGCGAAAACCAATCATCGAAGATAATTACATTAATACGAATAAATGATAGCAAACATCATGGGAGAAAACTAATTTACGATCTGAATAAATGTTCAATATGGGCTCCATTTTGCTCGATACACTTGACAGCTCGTATACGAACATGATGAGTTGCCCTTCTAGTTTCCTCAGGATCAATATTACGAAAAGCATTATGAATGCGCTCTAGTAACTCTTCTTTACTTCTTACAGGAATAAGATACACTTCACTCTTGATTTTGCCCCATAAATAAAAATCAAGGGGCGTCAGGTCCGGAGAACGCGGAGGCCATAAATTTGGTCCTTGATTACCCCACCATCTATCCTCGAACATTTCTGTTAGCTGCCGATCTACAGCTCGTGTTTTATGTGCTGGTGCACCATCCATTTGGTAATAGCAATCCCTCAGAATGTTAAGGGGTAGTCCATCTAAAAAATTTGCTAATGTCCCTCTCAAAATTTCCAGGTATCTTTGTCCATTAAGATTTTCCTCATGAATGTGATAAGCCAACAAATCATTCATTAAAATTGCAAAAACGTTCACGCTGAATTTATTTTGGAAATCAATATTCTCAATGAAATGTGGATTTTTTGTGGCCCAAAAATGTCGATTTCTCCTGTTGGTTATTCCACTTGCATTGAATTTGGCTTCATCAGACCATATATTTTTTTGCAGAATTGTCTCATTTTCTTGAAGCCGAATTAATAAATTTTCACAGAAATTTAGCCGCTTGGGAAGGTCAGTTGGTTTCAATTTTTGTAGTCTGATAAAAGAATACGGGTGCATGTTATGTTTCTTAAGGATCCTTTGAATGGAAGTATAACTCAATCCAATATCCATTGATGCTGACTTAATGGACGCATGTGGATTGGCACGAAAATACGCTAGCGTATTAATTTGATTGTCGTCGTCCTCGAGAATTGTTTTACTCATAGGTGCCAAATTTGGAAATTGGTTATTGAATTGCCTGCAAGTTCCATCCACCACTTTTTGACATTCGCCATGAATTAAAAAGAGATTAAACATATCCTCGTTTGAATAATCAGCCATTTTGTTATCAATCTGGTGTTTTTCAAAAATTTTCACTTCAAATTACCAACAATTCTTGTTGAAATATCAAATTCGAATGAACGAAGTGACAAGTATATTAATTTTAGGCACCTGTCAGGTGAGCGTAGCCAGTTCAGCTACTTGATTCAAATATTTCAAAGCATTCTCTGTTAGTTCTTGCACAATCATCAAAATTCAATACATACCCAAATTATTTCGAAACTATAAGAGATGGGTATAGTACATGCTGATACAATTCCATCTGAAATTTGACGCTTCATCTGATGGCGATATAAAAATTGGCACGTGCCATTTGAAAAAATTGAGTTATGCTGTTTGAAAAAGGCCAAATTGAAAAAATCATACAAAACAACGCAATAAACATTTGACATATGTAGACTGCTTAAAAAGTTCCTTGATCCTTCTTCTATCCACTCAAGTAAAAATTGTGTCTGTAGTGCAAAAGATCTACGAGCTACAATTTTTTTAAATGTTCCTCAAAAATCGAGTTTATAACAAAAATAATTAAATCTGTCAAAAGTTTTGACAGATAAGTGCCAACAACTTGGGTATTTTATGCCTTGCTCAAATGTCGGTTCTAGATGTATAATAAAAAAGGTAGATTGCCATTTGAAATATCAAAGTGATGACCCACTTCCGGTATAACCGGAAATGGTATCACTTCGAAAATATTTCACTTCAATTGGAAATCGCTAGTTGTGGCCGCGTATAAAATTTCAGCTTGATATTGTAATTGGAACTCAAAAAGTTTTTAATGGACGGTCCCGGTAGATATCCCTGTATAGTAAGGGGAAATGCTTGGTGGGAAAAATTCTTATTTTGAATTGGAACATACATTTTTTGTATAGAGAATATTTTTTTCAAATATAGCAATATGTAAAAAGTTTCTGTTAAGCGCTTAGCTTTCTTCAAATAATCATTCGAAATATCCTAAATTTTTCTCGCTGAAATGAAATTGATATTCTCTTTCTGCTGCATTCCTGGAATCGAAAATAAAAATTGCAGATACTTCAGCTAACATTCAATAAATGGCAATATTCTCAACAAGTAGGTTGCAACAACTGTTAGGTCGTGAAATTCACATTTGACTTTTACGAAGATGTTCATTCTCGATGAATAAAACATTACATTGATGTACAAGATAATCACTTCACACATAAATAACAACCATAAACTTATGGTTTAACATATTTTAATGCGGACGTACAATCGGAAACCCTTGAATCGATCGCAAATTCATCTCGGCAAATATTAAAACGAGCTCTATTCGTATTTCGATCTCACGATTCAACGGCAAACAGACGAAAAGAATAAAAACGCAAACGGAGGAGCGGCCAAGCATGAAGAGATGAAATTATATTTGCCATAGGCAGTTGGAATGTACTCGCATTATAGTCTTTTCTCGTAATAAAATTAAAATTCCTCCCATCATCTTCTACGTCATGCTAAAGAACGGTACAAGGTGAATTTTGAGGACGGTAGTACATTATTCTCTGGTAAATCTTCGCCCCCCCTGTAATTTCGTTGTGGCTAGCGTTAGAAGCCAGAATTGTCACTGATTTATTCATTTATTCGAATCAAGGAAAGAATTACAAACAACTTCGAAAGACTATATTGATTGATATCAAATTTTGTTGATACATCAGTAACAGAAAGGATGTACACGAGTGGTCTTTCATACATATAAAAATAAAGATATAGAAAATTCATTTCTAAATCAAATGAATTTATTTGAAAATTTTGACCCAACTTTGGGACCTAAACTTCCTTAAATTTATTATTCAAAGAAAATATTTGATTACATAAATGAGCTGAATGAGAATGTTCTTCCAAAGCAAACGTTCACGCTGAATTGATTTTGAAATCAATAACCCCAATGAAATGTGGATTTTTGTGGCTCAAAATGTCGATTTTTCCTGTTGGTTATTCCACTTTCATTGAATTTGGCTTCATCAGACCATATAATTTTTACAGAATTGTCTCATCTTCTTAAAGCCGAATTAATAAATTTTCACAGAAATTTAGCCGCTTGGGAAGGTCAGTTAAACTTGTTAAAGTAATGAATATTCATACACTTTATCTGATTATACAAACCACAAAAATTGTCGCATCACCTGGTATTCTGAATTCCACAATCGATTAAGCAGCTCGATCGCAGTTTCTTTGTCAACATATGTTTTTGGACATATGAGGGAGAAAAAATCTTATCTATGTAGTAACATTTGTTTCCATATGATCTCAAACACGTCTGAAACAAGAATGAATTTATTTGACTATCAGTATTCATTCAATTTCTCTTCAGTTTTCATGATGAATTAATGCAAGTTTTCTGTGTATCTTTTTGATTTTCGAATCTTTGAATTTATTGTAATGGCTACTGAACGTCCTGGACGCTATTTGAGTGATGAAGTGATGAAGAATTGTAACACTTCTAGAGGAGGGGCGAAGCCAACGTTACGTGTCTAACTTGTTGAAAGTTAACCAAAGCACTATTTCAAGAGCAACTAATCGGTACCACGAAACAGGAGAATATGGAAGAAGGGCCGGACAGGGAAGAAATCGGATAACTACACCAGTTGATGATCGTTGACTTCGTTTAACTACACTAAGAGTTCGGCACTGTACGGCTAGAATGCTACAAAATGAACTTGCACTTTCCAGAAATATGCATATTTCATTGCAAACTGTTAGGAACAGGCTCAGAGAAGACGATATCAGACCAAAGATGGCTTCTACCGGCCCGCATCTCACCAGAGAGCATCGAGTTACAAGACTTCAGTTTGCGAGGGAACATGCAAATTGGGGTATTCCAGAATGGTCGAATGTTCCCTTTTCCGACGAGTCCATGTTCTGTCTAGTATCAAATGATAGACGCATGCCTGTATACATATGACCTGTGGAACGGTATCAGCAATGCATTATCCGGTAAACCGAAAACTTCGGAGGGGGCTCAGACATTCTTTTCCATGGTCGAACTGAGTTAGTCCTAGTGAATAATGGAAGAATGACAGCGGCCAGCTACATCGCAGATATTCTTGAACCCCGTGTTGTACCCTTTGGCTCATTGATTGGCGAAAACTTCATTTATAGGCATGATAATGCTTGGCCTCATGCAGCTAGTTACAGAATTTCTGCAAAATTACGAACTTGATATTTTAAGATGGCCAGCCAGAAGTCCCGACTTGAATCCCATAGAACATGTTTGGGACAACATGGGGTGACAAATTCAGCAACGTAGGATGCCTTGTAGAACACTTCAACAACTAGAAAATCTGCTTCCTGAAATTTGGAACTCAGTGACTCAAGATTACATCGAAAATTTGCTTAATGGGCTTTCGAGACGTGTACTGGCAGTAATTAAGACCCGGGGAGGAAACACTCGATTCCGAAAATGATTAGTAACCATTCGATGCTAGTTGATTGGTATCTTCGCGAATGTTTGAAGATGGTAGAATTTTTTTTTTCATTAACTCAAAAATTGTTGATATTTTCCAACATAAACCCATGTGTTCTGAATAATATCTTCTTATTTTACACTTCTGAAAGCTCCCAAGCGACTCTTGAATGACCAACCTAAAAGTTAATTTAGTATTGTCGTAAAGTATGGGTGATGCGACAATTTTTGTGAGGAGTGTATATTGTGCCGCAATTACAGTAGTTAAACATTGTGGATGTAAATTAGAGAATTTTGGATCTAATTATAATAGCAAGAAAAAACCCCTTTGGGAAAAAATATTAGAATGTAAAATTTCTTGTATCCGACATGATTTAGGAAGAAAAATATTCCTCAAAAGTAAAACCCATAAACTTAATGAGATAAATAATGGACAACTGATAGAATTCATCGATACTTTAAAACAAAAACTTTCAATATACTCCATTAGACTACGTGAATATAAAATCAATTCAGATAGAAAATCCCAAAACAAACTATTCAAAAATAATGAAAACATTTTTACAAAGTCATTTCAGGTTCAAATGAAAATATTTCTGGAAAAGCAGTTCCTAAAATTGATATTCTAACTGATTATTGGTCTTCAATTTGGGCAGTGTCAAAGCAACACAATTCCAGTGCAAGTTGAATTTTAAATGAAAGGTCTCGATTTTCTAAAATAGTATACATGCGATTTGAAAAATTTTCAGAACGAAGATATAACATCAGTTATTAAACACACAGAAAAATGGAAATCTCCAGGTGTTGATGGTATTCATAATTTTTGGTTTAAAAAATTCTCTAGCGTTCATGAAAAATTGGCTGAATATTTTTCATTTATAATAAAGAACCCCTCAGCTGATCCTTTATTTTTCACACAAGGAATAACTTATTTAAAACCGAAAAGTGCTAATACTATTAATCCATCTCAATACAGATCAACACGGGCAACATTTCGAACACTTATTGAAATAATTTAACACCTTGTAGATCATCCCACCAAAAACCAATCTATTACGTATTTCATACACGACTACCTTTAAATATCTCCATTTCTCTGATCAAGTATAATGATATGTACTAATAAACTCTTCTTTCGCAACCTCTGATTTTATTGTTTAGTTTATTTTTTTTCATTTCGAAAATGGTCGAAGATAAAGGTTACTTCTGCAAAAATATGGCACAAAATTTTATGCGTTGACATAAATAATAAAATACAAGATGTTCTATTTGAAAAAATCAAGATATGATATTTTTAATAATTTTTTTGAGTCACTTCTGTATAAAATGAGGATAATCTATTTCAATTAATCAATAAAGCTATCCTTGGGAGATAAGAAAACGAAAGGAAAAAAGTATTCATCCTCTCTGGCCGAAGGAGCATCGATTCCAGAAAGGACGCACCTCGTACATACGTATGAGAGTCGCCCTCTATGGACCGACACGGTAAACCCGTCTCGGTCCATAACCCACTACCAGTCTTCGAGAAAGATACCAACAATAACAAACAGATGTGGCAACGTTAAAATTCCAAAGATTTGGGAGACATCTTTTTGAACGTTTCCACATCTGTTTGTTATTGTTCGTATCTTTCTCGAAATCCGGTAGTGAGTTCACCGTGTCGGTCCATAGAGGGCGACTCTCATACGTATGTACGAGGTGCGTCCTTTCGGGAATCGATAGGGTACCCCGATGTAGCTTGATAGGATGCTGAGAAGCGATATGCGACACTGATGAGCTCCTAATAAGGGCGAAACTGCAGTCTGCCGCTTCGTTTCTCGGCATCCTGCTCAGTTGCACTATTGTGGCTCTTGAGGGCTGCGTGCATGGCAGGCAGATTTGGGAACTAGCTCTTGTCAGGAAGGATTATTCATTGATTTACGGCTTTTTGAATAATTCTTCTTGTCTCAAGTTTACATATCGTAGACTCCTCGCGAAATTTTTCGCGGAAGATATTTGTCCCATATATATATATATATATATATATATATATATATATATATATATATATCATATATGTATAATTCTTCAAGATTGTGACAAAGGAAAGAAAATGAATGTGTTGGAATGTTTGGAGATCAATAAACTTGTTGAAACCGAAATGAAATCACCCTTAATAGTTAACTAGACATCAATACCTTTCCACTATTCAATATCAAATTAGACATTTACATTTTCTGTAGTTGTCCACCTGAAAATGGCCTGACGGTCCAAACCGCTCGTGTTTGTAAAAATGAAATTATGGAAAGTATGAAATATGTTTCACTTCCTCTTCGTTGAAAAATACAAGACATTTTATACGACATAGCCTCTTTGTTACTCTACACACTTTTCCTAACGATGTTCCCATCTCTGTAACACTTTCAAAAAGTACTCGTTTTTATCTGCAAAATATATATTCGCGAAGGTGATTGCTCCTTCAATTGGCGGAAATCTCTGTCCTCCGAATGTAATTTTTAGATGAAGGAACAAAATGAAGTCGCCTAGAGCGGGTGATCGACTTTGGTTCATCATGTACTTTCAAGCTCTTCCAATAGGAGTTGTTTGAATAAACTCACATCAGGTAACATAGTTATTCTTTGTTCATAAAGAGAGCGTTTTGTAAGCATTATATCATTCTCATTCATCTGAACAATGTTTAAAGTACTCACAAGCTTTGATAATATTGAGTTAGGATTCATAATGAATGAATGATGAAAAATAAACATAGTTTTTTGCATGAACGTTTCCTAGCCTACTGTTATACATGCTATTTTGACGATTTTATGTTACTGTATTTTCTTTTCAGATCTGTTATTATTTCCTCTTACTTGCTTATGCTGTTTTTGAGTAATATCGATTTTCCTTGCGGTTTTCAAATTTCTCTGAAAACCGCTTAACATGGCAACATAGCCCAAAGGGTTGTGTACGTATAAACAATTACCTCAATTAAAATTGCGAGTGAGTTTTCATTGAAATGGATGGAAATGCGTGTATACTGAAAAGCTCTTCTAATATTCAGGAAAAGAAATGGTTTTCGCAATTATTATGACTTCCCTCCGTAGGGAGTCTGAATAGCATGAATTCTCATTAACGAGACTGTCTATAGAAACCCAGGTATTACCAGGCAAGTCAATCGAATTGTTGTACAGGAAGACTTTTTTATTTCAAAGATTGATTGAAGGTGAAAGCGCAATAATTAAACAAGAAATATTCTTAAAACCTTCACATCATCAGTGCATCTTACTAGAATACCCATTATATTATTTAAATATAAAAAAGAGAGAATGGTGTCAGTTGATCTTTATCTGAACCTGAAATTTGCATTCTGTAACATTGCGGTTAGGCCGGCGTAAAAAATCTGAATTACAACATGTACGGACTTTTTAAGGTTTCTTTGAAAACAGTTAACAACGGGTTTGATGTAATCTCGGCCGGTTTTTAGATCGAATTTCACGCCTTTCGCGGATCAAGGTGTAGACGGCTTATCAGATTGTGTGATGGAGGACATTCTTGATCGAGAAGTACGCTGAACAATTTAATTTTACCGTGAACATTGTTTAATTTGATGTAGACATATACAGGGTGGTTTCTCAATGCAAGAATATATTAACTACCTTCTGAAAATATTTTCAGTGTTATACAGGGTGTTACATAATAATATGTCAGAACTTGAAGTGGTGAATCTACGTGCAATTTTAAGAAAAAAGTTTATATAAAAA
Source organism: Cryptolaemus montrouzieri (assembly GCA_013387265.2). NCBI lineage: Eukaryota > Metazoa > Arthropoda > Insecta > Coleoptera > Coccinellidae > Cryptolaemus > Cryptolaemus montrouzieri. Next base: position 1,673,761 of record JABFTP020000165.1, read on the forward strand.
TAGGTCCGCAAAAGTTTCGTTACGGTGTTACAAGATGTTGAAATTTCCGTAAAAAATTGTTTTTTCCTTCAAAACTCCTGCACTTTTCGAGATATGCAGCCCAACTTCAGAATGCAAGCTATTTCTTACAGCCTCCATCATTACACGTCCTAAATTTTAACTAGAATCTACAAGGTGATTTTTTTCCGGAGCCATGTCTTCTATTGCCCTTTCAAACTTTTTTGCAGTACGCCACTGATCAGCGTCCAATCAATTTTCGTCATCTTTGTTCAATTAAGAAACTTTTTTGACACTTGTAATTTTTTCGTATCTCCAACCGTTCTTGAGCAAAAATTATTAAACGATTGTATGCATTCGCTGAATTGAATGATTGATGATTTGATTTTTTTCGTTTATTTATTTATTTTGACAGTTGCTAAGTTGTCCCAGTGTTTGCTTGAATTGTTTATTAAATTATCGATTAGTTTTAAGACTTCTGAAGTTATTGCTGTAAGAAAAAATGGCTAATTTTACTAACGCCGAATTGGCTGATTATCCATTACATGTACGGTCTGGCTGACGGAAACACAACAGAAGCTAGGCGATTAAATCAGATGCGCTTTCCAAATCCAGTAACACAAGACAGGCGAACATTTTCAAATATCCACAGAAGGTTGAGGGAAACTGGTAGTTTTACTGCAAATATTCATTTAAAAGGTGCAACTCAAACTATGAGTATTGAGGAAGCAGTTTTGAATTGTATTGATTTGAATACTCATGTGAGTAAAAGAAAAACTGGAAATCAGTTGAATATTTCACATGTTCTAGTTTGGAGGATTCATTGTACCCCTTTCATATTCAAGGCGTCCAAACTCTACTTCCTCGAGATTTTCCTTCAAGACTGAACTTCTGCCGTTGGTTCTTAGATAAAATCAGAGAAAATGCTCATTTTGATAGTGAAATAATGTTCACAGACGAAGCTAACTTTTCGAGAACTGCTATCACAAATTTTCACAATAATCATTGTTAGAGTATTTGGAAATGGAGCGGTTTGACCACGTTGAGTTTAAATTCAGATGAATTAAACTAGATGTCAACTATATATATTTAACTAACACTTCACAGACTGATTTCACAACTGTGCTATAAGTTAACTGTATACTATATTGTGATCTTGACCTCAAGGGTGCTAGTAGATGAATGAATAGTAACTGAAATATTCTCATAATTTAACATAGGATATTTAGTGAAAGTTGATCCCTTCAGGTAATAAAATGTATATAGATAGGTACAATAAAGATAAAACCAGATTTTTTAACCTGTGTTCCACCATTTGCTAGGAACTATAAAATCGTTTCTGGGAAGCTGGTTACGGTTTTACCCATGATAACCCAAATAATTCTAAACAATCATTATTGGGCTGAGGAAAACCCCCATTTGATTGAAGAACCTCATCATCAAGAACAATTCTCACTAAACGGCCCCGCAATTTCTTGAGGAGGAGTTACCGTTATTGCTCGAGGATGTGCCACTTTCAGTGAGAAACATAATGTGGTTTATGCATGACGGGGCACCAGCACATTTCAGTGGAGAAGCTAGGGAATTCTTGAATAATACATTCAACAACCGATGGATAGGTCGGGGTGGGCCAGAACCATGGCCTTATAGGTCCCCAGACATGAATAGTTAAGACTTTTTCTTATGGGGATATCTCAAAAGTATAGTTTATACCACTCCAGTGAACACTGTAGAAGAATTGAGAAATCGAATAATAACCTCTTGTGACACGATAAAAAATACCACAGGCATATTTCAAAGAGTGCACGATAATATGCGAAGAAGGACAGAGGCCTGTATTCTTGATGGTGGAGGACACTTTCAGCAATTTATTTAGTTTTTAATTGTTTTTTTTTAGTTTGATATTGAGTAAGTAAAAGTTGTGTCTGAGAAGACGAGCAAATTTTGGGCATACTCATGGAGTATTTCTATTATCTTTTCTTTATTTAGCGAATAACATACAATTCAAATAATTCAAATGCAATAATTGTTCACTCGAAAACGGTAGCAGATACGAAAAAATTACAAGTGTCAAAAAAGTTTCTAAATTGAACGAAACTGATGAAAATTGATTGTACGCTGATCAGTGGCGTACAGCAAAAAAGTTTGAAATGGCAAAAGGAGATATGACCTCAGAAAAGAAAATACCTTGTGAATTTCAGTTAAAATCTAGGACGTGTAATGATGGAGGCTGTGAAAATAGCTTGCATTCCAAATTTGGGCTGAATATTTTAAAAACTGCAGGAGTTTTGAAGAAAAAAAACAATGTTTCCGGAAATTTCAACACCCTGTAGCTCCGTAACGCAGCTTTTGCGGACCTATGTTCATATAAACTTTTTTTCTTAAAATTTCACGGTGATTTACCCCCTTAAGTTGTGTCATACAATTATGTAACACCCTGTATTACTTTTGGTTATAATGAAAACAAAATCTATTATGTTATTTTTAACTCTTAACAGGTATTGCTCATTTGACGTACATGGTGACCATGCGTCAGAATGGCTTCTGCTTGAATTTTTTTTATCAACCGATACGCTAATTTTCATACTTTTATTCGGAATGAATTTCAAATGCTAACAAATTAGAAAAAAACGAACAGTGGAAGAACGTATGTGAAGTATGTTTTCTGAACATGGATGTGCATATAAATTCCTTTACTGAAAACAAACGATTAACTGAATATTTTTTCTTGGCTTAATGAAACTAGAACATATGGTCAGCAATTTAAAGGATTAAAATAAAAACATATAACATATACAAAAAACGTCCAGGCCATAAAATCATCATAACATAAACATATTCAGTCTTTTTCGTCAATATTACAATTTCTGCAAATTTTCCTTGCACACAGCAAGTAATTGGCATACGACATTTTGTATATAGAGAGGTAGTTTTTATTTTTATTTACGATGGGCAAATGTTACAGTGTTTTCAGTTTTCAGCCATCCAATAGAGATAAAATTTCATATGGTTTGTATTTAAAAAAAATCATGTTTGCTTTAAAACTCGAAAACCACTGAGCTAAAAAAATTTTTTCGTACAGCACTGTATTATACTTAAAAAAGTGCCTGTAGAATCAAACTTATTTTTATGTAACTTTGATGATGATATCCGCGACGGATCATTTTCATAAAATTCGAGAAATTTTGAAGAACAGAAAGAGATATCAGATAATTTGGGCACCACTAAACTAGTCCCTGAAAATAAGATCGAGAGAGGAGGGTTCATTTTTCTCTATCTGCAATATCTCACGTAGCTGCCGTACAAATACATCGAAATTTGACACCCTGTACAACGGCCACAATCGAATGGACATTCAACACTATGCGCCAGATGAAAACGTGATTCGGTGTCTTGTTTGATTCTAATAAAAACTGGTTGTATTCCCCTCAATTTTTCTGAGCCATCCTTACCTCTTAACTTCCTCCTCCCACCACAGATCTCCAGCTGACCCCCACTGGCTATGCCCATGGTTCGAAATACGTTTACAATTACGTTGCAAACAACTTTTTGTTTGTTTTATAAAATCATACCTCTAATTTTGAAAATCAGTTTTAAATCGCATCATTCGCGATCATTAGAAGGATTCCAAATGTAATCGCCAATAATTAACCATGTTCGCGGATTATATGGTATCACCCCACCGAGACTACGGCCGCCTTGATTGTAAAGCGCAGATTAAGATTTTATATTATTAAATGTACTTTGAGATACAAATCTCTCTGTCCGTGGCTTTCTAATCGTTTAACTGCCACATTTTCAAAGATAAATATCTCGTAGCGTCGTCTCGTCGTAATTCTTTTCGAAGCAAGGACCGGACCGACTTATTTTATTTATTTGTGAAAAGAGGAGTATAGAGAAATTGTTGTTTTGCCAGTTTAGCTATTCTGAGACCTGAGTTATACTCAGTTGGCACAACAGTTTTCACTACTGACGTTTGAACGCGATCCGCCATTCAGTTTGTTCACAGTGCTCGATTCTGACAGTTCTCACAAGTGCGATTTTCGATTTTCACAACGGAGAAAAATATAGAACAAAGAATACCTCTCAAATTTTGTATTGCAAATGGAATTTCGTGTACCGAATCGCTAAAAATGTTACAGAAGGGTTACGGTGAATCAACTTTATCAAGAACACTTGCAAATGAGTGTATTCAACAGCGGCGAAATGTGGTGGAAGGCTTGTCTCGCTCTGGTTGGCCATCAACATCTTCAACTGAAGCTAACATCGATAAAGTGAACGAAATGGTAATTGAAAATCGTCATTTCAGTTTGAGAGAGATAGGCAATCAGCTTTCTGTGTCTTACGAATCAATTCGTATCATTCTAAACGATTGTTTCGGCAAGAAACGCGTTACCCCTCGACTGAATTTTTTTCAAACACTGAACAGGTCGCTGAAGATATACTCGTCCTAGACTCAATTATGACCCAACATTCATGAATCGCGTTGTATTTGGTGATGGGACATGGGTTTATGAGTTTGACAAAACTTCCAACTGAACCGAAACCAAAAAAACCAATGTTATGTTGACTGTTTCTTCGTTTATCGCGGTGTTGTGCATACGAAATTTTTGCCAGAAGGTCAGACAGTAAATAAAGAATATTATGAGGGTATGTAACGTTTAAGAGCGAAAATTCGTCGAAAGAGGATAGGTTTGTGGAAAGAAAGCTTATGGATTTTGCAACACGATAATGCACCACCTCAAAAAGTGACGTTTATGTCCAAATCCTTCGAAAACTGAGGTTTCTTGTTTTCATCTGAATAATTATGAGAAGGATAGACAACTAAGAGTATTCTTTAATCAATCACTATAAACTCATAATTTCACTCCAACATATCTTGGTGTAAAGCTCGATCGTTCTTTGACTTTCAAATGTCATCTTGATAAAATTATGCCAGGAACAATATACTACATAAACTAGCTGAATCTAATTGGGTCGCCAAAGTCTCTACTTTGCGAACTACTGCTTTACCTTTAGTATATTCAGCAGCAGAATATTGCTGTCAGGTGTGGTTGAATAGTGCTCATGTCAATAAGTTTGATTCTCAGTTAAACTGTTTTATGAGTGTTATAAGTGGATGGTATCAGTTCAACTGCTACCCCATGGCTTCCGGTTCTTTGTAATATAGTTCCATCCCGTATTCGCAGGAAATTAGCCCTTAAATCATCTTGGGATAAGTATCACTCATTTCCACAAGTTTTTCCGATAATACACGATCTTCAAAATCCACTTAACCTGAGATTGAAATCTAGGAAACCCATTTGGTCTATTGACTTTTTGCGTACACGGGTGAAGGCTGTTGATTTTTGGAAAACTGAATAGCAGGAAGTTGATGTTTTCAATAAAGTTCTCATGGAGGATCCTTCCAAAAGTGTTGCAGGTTTCATATAAGTAGAAAAATTGGTGTACATATAAGTTACGTAATAATAATAGTTCAAATGGAATACTGTGGAAAGTCCGACACGTGAATGAGGCATAGCTGTAGAAACAATTAGACATTTAGTCCTCGATTTCCTAGTCCTATTTACCATTTTACGGGTGGTTTTCACGATATTCATTCCGTTTCAGATAATTTCATTAACTGGGTAGAGAACTTCAAATCTGTTTAGGAGATTTGTTTTGAATTTTGAGGTTATTATGGGCTACACCCCCGAATGGTGTATGAGATGTTCCCTGTTAAAAACCAGCGGAGCATTAGTTAAGTTCTCAAATTAGGCTAGGACTGCACCCCCTTAGGGCTTTATTCCCATGGTGTATGAAATTTTCTCTGTTGAATATTAGCCGAGCATTAGTTGAATTCTTAGATAAGGCAAGGGCTACATCCCCTTAGGGTTTCATTCCCAAGATGTATGAGATGTTCCCTGTTGAAAAACAGCGGAGCATTAGTTAAGTTCGTAGATAAGGCAAGGGCTGCACTCCCTTAGGACTTTTTTCCTATGGTGTATGAGATGTTCCCTGTTGAAAAACAAAGAAGCATTAGTTAAGTTCTTAGATGAGGCTAGGACTGCTACCCCTTAGGGCTTTATTCCCATGGTGTATGTTGATAAGGCAAGGGCTATACCCCCGTAGGGCTTCGTTCCCAAAAGGTGTATGAGATGTTCCCTGTTGAAAAACAGAGGAGCATTAGTTAAGTTCTTAGATTCAAGTGAGTTTAGACATATAAGAGTTAGGTATGTTTGATGAAATATTTTTCTGCTGGTTTTCTTTTTCCATCGTTACAGATTTTTCCAGTCCCAAACCCCCTTCCTTTTCACCTTTGTATTCGTGAAGAAGTCCTAGAAATCATGGCGTGCAAGATAAGAATGAGAGAATGAAGCTGCTAGGCAGAAAAATTTTTGTTAATCTTTTTACACACACGAAAATAATACAACATAAACAGAAAAGCTATTGCTAGTGTAATAGCGACAGGGTAACGAGTTTTTTCCAGAGGTCTTTTCACTCGTTTATTGAATCATACGCAAGATAGTATGATTCTCCTGTTACATGTCCTGTTCTCACACTTTAGGGACAATCGTAGGAGGCATGATGCTAGTTTAGATGCCTGATTAAGGAACGGGCATAGTCTGTTTTTTCCGCTGGTATCCACCTGATGTGGCTCCGGTCAATATCAATATATATATATTTTGAATATATATATATATATATATATATATATATATATATATATATATTTAATGATTTGATTATCCGTTGGCGTAAATGTATTAAGAAAGGGCCTAGATTGAAGACGATATAATAAATTTAGATGAAAAATAAATATCTTGTGTTTCATTGATCCATTCTCTGTACTTTTTGACAGAATGTACTTATGTAGTACTCGATTCAACTATATGACAAATCATTTGAAGAGTTCGTCTGTATATGTAATTTTTTAATACATGCTCCAGATTTTATTGTGTCAAAATAAATTTCAGGGAAATCAATTTTTATGATTTCACGTTAGCAGGAGATCCATCAGGTTTGTATTGACACTAATTTGGTAATCAACAATTATTTTCAAGAAAATAATATAGACAATTTAAAACTGAACTATTCACGTTTGAGTACATTATTCCACGAAATTATCGCATTACCTTCTAATTGTTGACTTCGAGTACTTTCATCAAGGCAGTAGATGTTGTGATCATTTTTGTCGCCTCATGTAAAAATATGCATAATAGATGACTTCTTTTATTGTACTTAGCCGTTTTTGATCATTTTTATCACTTATACATTGTTTTGCCGAACTTTTGTGGTTGCGATATCTGATATGTAAGGTGGCCTTCGCGGAGTCCTTATCTGAATCCGACTGAGCTTATATGAAAACCATGAAAATAACAAGCCATTAATACACCTGCAGCAGATCTAGTAACTCTTCGAGGTCGTTTGATTGAACTTTGGAATTCAAGAGACCATAATAACACCAACAATGAATCGAAGATATAAGGCAGTTACAAGAGGAAGTTACCCAGCACCGACAGCTTGGAATGTCGTTTTTTGATTGTTCGATTGTTTGTTTTATTAGATCTTTCTAGAGAACACAATTTCCCATTTTTCTATACCTCTACTTCTCGAATCTTAAGATGGTATCTCCTGTATTGGAAAATCAGTTGATTCATTATCTTAATTTTCTAAATGAAATATATGCTTGAGAATGTCTTTATCGATTTCGTTCAACCAATACAACACACACAAACTAATGTATGATAATTGCACGAAGGTATACTGAAAATATCAACAGATTCAACATACTTCAGACAAATTTCCGAAAACTTGTTACTTATTTTTATACCATCCGAAAGAAACTTTAGGAAAATATAACAAGATCTGATGAATGCTACCATTCAGCAGATTTCATTTAGATAGTGTTTGGGGATTGGCTTTAAACATACTACTCCAAAAATTATTGCACATTTTGCCAATTTATTTGGGAGCATTCATTATTTCTTCGTGTTTTTCTTGAAAAACATGTTTTTGGGATTGAAAAAATAGGGGGAAGGTGAAAATAAGAAAGGAGAATGATATGATTAAAACAACCAGTCTAAGCTGAATAAATACTAGTTATTTATGACTCATACACCGTTTCACATCTTCAATGCATATTCATTATGATCAATTTTATTATGGCCAACTCTGTTGAAGTCCAAGGTTCAACCAGATGAGTTGCAAGATCTGTTGCTAGAGGATTTCAATTGAGTTCAGATCAGGATTCCGTGGAGGCTATTTCATAACCTGGTTTTATCAAGGTGATTTATCATTACTATGGTCTCGCATTTTCGCGTATGAAAAAAAAATCTTGACCCATAAGAGGCACCATGTCACTACATATTCCCTTCAAATTACGCTCTCATACTGGTGATTTTTGAGAGAGAGCCATGAATATTGTTTGATCAAGTCAAGCAGCTTGAATGATGATCGGCCATCAACATCTACTGTTTTCCTTGGTTATCGTGATGTTATGTACTCGCAATTTTTGCCAGAAGGTCGAACAGTAAATGAAGAATAATAATGTTTGAAGGCGCAAATTCTTCGAAAAAGGCCAAAATTGTGGAAAGAAAACTCATGGAGTTTGTACCACGATATGTACCATCTCACAAGTCATACTGTGTATGTAGTGAAAAAGTTTAGAAAACCTATAACAGATGATTACTTTTAATAGAGATGGCAGCTCTGTACAAACCGTGGGTTCCAAACATTGTGTGTAAGTTGTGTAGTGAACATTTAAGACAGTAGACAAACGGTAAGCGTAATCATTTAAAGTATAGTGTGTCGATAATTTGGACATATTATTGACTGTTATTTTTGTGTAGTAGAATTACATGGTATGAACAAAATAAAAATGACATATCGTGATTTACCGTCCACTAAAAGACCTCAATTATATTCAGATGACGTATAGTCTCCTATGAGTCAAGATCTTTCAGATCTATCAGATTTATCGGACACATAGACGGTAGATGTTTTTTCTGTTATCTCAAGGTACAAAGATAACGTATTATCTTCCATTTTTTAGCTCTGAAAATAATAAAGTCAATTGTAATAACATCGGTGGTCTTCTGATGAAACGAGGAATCTCAAGATACAAAGCTGAAGATAGGAGATTGTTTATCGACAGTTGTGAGCGAAGTTCAGAATGTGTTTTATAAGATATTGGTAATAATCATGAAGCTGTATCTATTACTCATTCAACGAAATTAAAAGAAAAGTATCACAACGTAGATCTTGAAAAAAACTTAAGTATTTGGAGCATTAATGGTTTATATGTATTGATGTAAAAATGGTCAACTTTTTATTAGATCAACAAAGTGGGTACATTAAATTTCCATGCTTCATATGTTTATACGACAGCAGAGCAAAAAAAGACCACTGGATCAACAAAGATTGGTCTTTGAGAAATAACATAAATTTCTAAAAATAAGATTATTTTGCCTCCATTGCACATTAAAATAGGACTTATGTTATGGCATTAGATAAAACTGGTCCGTTTTTTATATATTTTTCAAGAAAGTTCCCCGGTTTAAGTGATGAAAAACTAAAAGCTGGAATATTTGATGTTCCACAGATAAGACTTTAAGTGAAAGACAATGATTTCATACATTCCATGAAAAATTTAAAAGCTATGGCGTGGAAATCTTCTGTTGCCGTTATAAACCTTTTTTTAGGAAACCAGAAGGTTGGAAATTACGAAGAGTTAGTTCAAAACCTCTTAATTAGCTTTCAAAATCTTGGATGTAATATGAGCATAAAAGTACACTATTGCATATAATGGCGGATTATTCTTGGAGTATTACACGAGAACGTTCTGTAGACGTCCATCGAAGAAAATCTAAATAGAAAAGCTTCTAAGCTATAAAATAATGTGTAATAAAATGTAATTGAACGTTCTGAAATAAATGTTTTGTTTTTGAATATATATAGGGGGTTTCACCCCGACGAGTTGCCCATATATCTGTTCATGCAATCAAACTGATTTCATGAAAAAATATAAATCCACCACCCGGTAATTAATACCATTGCCAGGCAATGATTATAATCAAAACATATCCTGGAATAATTATATATTAGGATAACGTTAAATGTTATGAGAATATATCAATCTACCAGAATATATACATACTATAGCATCATCAGACAATGATATCAATGTACCAACGAGTAGTGTCAGAGGCTTTCTCCCCGGAAAAATCCAGTGTACGGACCTTAGTCAAGTAACACTGAATGTTACTCATTAATAGTTTCCTTTGTGTAAAGTGGTGAACGATCGAATAGAATACTGCTCTGAATATAAATATGACAAAATTCTCAGTTAATTATATTACATTTATATAAACAAATAAATAAAATATGAAATGAGATTCTGAGCAGTATAAACTAAAGAGAAAACCTATGACTCTACCTCATTATTTATTTCGGAAAGAAACCTACGAAGAATATTACAAGATTTGATGACTGTTATCTTTTGTAACTGTTCAAACAAATTTTTCTTCAGACCCAAAATCTCAATACTTTTGTGAAGATTCCTAGGAATAACACCTGTTGTGGAAATAATAATCGGTAGAATAAAAATTTTTTCATTTTCCACAATTTTTAATCTCGTCTCCAAGCATCATATATTTAGAAATTTTTTCATTGTATTCATTTTGTATATTATGTGTGTCGGGTATAGCAATATCAATTATATATGTTATTTGATTCTGTTTATCAGTAAGAATGATATCTGGTCTATTGTGTTTCACAGCTCTGTTGCAAAGAATTGTTTTATCAAAATAAAGTTTATATTTGTCATTTTCACAAATAATCTCAGGTTCATATTTGTGAAATTTTTTCATTTGGGAAATAGGTCATGTTTAATTCCTAGATTAAAATGAATAATATTAGCGACGGCATTATGTCTTTCTATATAATCTGTTGAAGCAAGGACTGAGCAAGATGATAATATATGAAAAACTGTTTCTGAAGAACAGAAACATCTACGGCAAGAATCATCTATATTTTGTTTGATGATGTGTTTTCTATAATTTCTCGTGAAAACAACCTGATCCTGGATCGCAATTGCCAAGCCTTCTGTTTCAGCAAACAATTCTCCAGAAACTAACCATTTATTCGATGCGATTTCATCAATATAATCATTTTTCAATTTTTTAGGGTGTTTTCCGTGTAATTCCTTCTGCATCCAACTTTCTCTTTTAGAATTATCATCAAATATATCAAAATCTACCTTTTGCATTGTCAAGTTCAGAGGTGTAAGATTTTGATCTGAAGCAACAACAATATCATGTAATTTAGACGTTCTCTGTTTATCATGAAAATGGGAACGTAGATGAAAAATCTGTTTACTATGAAGATTATTCAAATCAGTTAATCCACGACCTCCAAGATGTCTGGGTAGTGTAACTCTCTGAACAGCTGACTCTGGGTGGTGCTTATGATATTTACAAAGCATTTTCCTCGTTTGACATTGTAATTCATTTAGATCAGTTTTAGACCATTTAATAATTTCAAAAGAAGATGTAAGAATAGGAACTGCAAAGGAGTTGATAGCTCTGAAAAGGTTTTTACTAGTTAAATGACTCTTGATGATAATTCTAAGTCTTTTGTAATATGAACTTCTAATATTTTCTTTAGTGCTGTTATGGTTAATTGTCGTCTCTTGACAAAATCCAAGATATTTATATGTATCTCCTTGATGCATTGGCTCGATTTCGATATTGGAAATCTTTATATAATCAGAGGTGATCTTCCTTTTTCAATAGAAAGATTTTTACATTTTGGAAGCCCAAATTTCATATGAATATCATTGGAATAGTAATCTCAAGTAGACTTTTTAAATGAGATCTGGTTCCGGCATATAATTTAATATCATCTAAATAAATTAAGTGACTTAATTTGAATTCAGTTGATAGACTCTTTATTTTGAAGCCGAAACTAGTAGCATTTAATTCATGAGATAGTGGATTAAGGCAAAGACAAAACCAAAGAGCACTTAAAGAATCACCTTGAAAAATGCCTTTTTTGATTGGAATTACTTCGGATTTTAACGATTGTTTTGAAATATTTAAATGAAGATTGGTTCTCCAAGTTTTCATTACAAATTCAAGAAAAAGACGAGGTGTCTTATCAATTTTATAAATTTCTAAAATTTCTTGAAGCCATGAATGGGAGAACTATCAAAAGCCTTTTGGTAATCAATGAAGGCTGTATGAATATTTCTCTTCTGAAAAAATTTTGACAGTCGTTTTAAAAATATGATAAATGTCATATATATATATATATATATATATATATATATATATATATATATATATATATATATATATATATATATATATATGACATTTGTCATATTTTTAAAACGACTGTCAAAAATTTTTCTCGAATTGTTCATTAAATTAAACAAGTTTCACGAAGAAATAATATATGGGAGATGTCAACCCAAATTATTGGTGTTTTTGAATGAATTTATTAAATGCTTTTTAATTTATTTACCCTTGCGATATCTTGAAAACTACACGTAGCTTCAAAAAAGTAGTATACTTGAAAATAGTTTCACTTTTAGCGGCACTAAAATCATTGTAGACTGGTCTTATTCGTTGGCGTTATGGAAGGGCCTAGATTGAAGGCGATACAATAAATTCGGATGAAAAATAAATAATTTGTGTTTCCGATTCATCTTCGACAGAATGTGAACAAAACAACAAAATGAAAGGTATTGATGTCTAAAGAACAAGTTATTTTTGAGAGCTCCTATAAAAGTAGTATCAAATGAAGATACAACCCTGACTTAGTCGTATTTCTTTTATACGTGATGGAAGGTACTTACAATAAAGAGTAACAAGCAGAGACTCCAACGGTGTGTCTGATGAATACAAAAACGGTAATCGAGCGTAGCGCACTCGGATGCTCAAGATGGATAATATGCAGCTGCGTTGTTATCTTCGTGTTTGATATACTCTTTTATGTCATAATGTTTCTGATTTTTATATTACTCTTCTTATTTTCGATGACTTGAAACATGGAAACCCACCCTAATGTGCATCTTTTTCATTCGCTACTTCGTTAGGATAATGCTGCTTTTATATTTTGTACAAGGGTATTTCTCCATTTATGGTTGCCAACAAAAAGGCATTGTTCCGTAAACGGAAAATTGGTTTGCGTGAATGTGCCTTTTATTGATGATGCACGTCGAAAGAATTGAATAACACATTTTTATTCTCGTAGGAAACTAAGTAATTTTCCAGAAATTTCTTAATCGAAAGGTTTAATGATTTCTACTGCAGTAAATGATTTTCAAGAGAAATGAGAGGAAACTGTCATATGTTCTGTCAAAGAAGTATCGGGAATTGGGCAATGAAACATAAAATATTTATTTGTCATCCAAATTTATTGTAGCGCCTTTGAAGTAGGCCCCTCCCGAAATAATACATTCACTCCAACAAATAATCCAATTAACATTTTTCAAGCGTCGATTTGCTCTCCCAAACGCCACATAACTCTCAGGTAATATTCTTTATTTACCGTCTTACTTCCTGGCAAGTATTCGGAGTGCACAACATTACGATAATTGGAGAAAACAGTGAACATTACCTTGACTTTTGATCGACTTTGACGTGGACTTTTTTCGGTTTCAGTTCACTTGGAAGGCACCATTCCGAAGCTTGTTGACTGGTTTGGATGTCAAAGTAATAGTAAACTCATGTCTCATCACCAGTTACAATGCGGTTTATGAATGTGGGGTCGACATTGACTAGTTCTTCAGCGACCTTTACGCGACCCAATTTTCGAAGAAAATTCAAGTATTTTGAAACTAGTCCAGTAGCATCGCGTTTCATGCCGAAACAGTCGTTTGAAATGGTACCAATTGTTTTGTGCGACACATAAAGTTCATCGTCTATCTCTCAAACTTGAATAATGATTTTCAGTTACCGTTTTCTTTATTTTATCGATGTTACCTTCAGTTGAAGATGTTGATGGCCGACCAAAGCGAGGCAAATCTTCTACCATATCTCGCCCGCTGTTAAATGCACTGTACCAATTACATGCACGTATTTTTGATATACTAGATTTGCCATAAGCCTTCTGTAACATTTTCAGCGGTACACGAAATTACATCTGTAATACACAATTTAAGACAAATTCTCTGTTTTATATTTTCATCAATTGAAAAAATCGCTCAACACACTTGTGAGAACTGACAAAAACGAGCACTGTTAACAAACTAAATGACAGATCGCATTCAAACTCCGCGTCAGTATAGAAAATAATTGTGCCAAATCAGTAACAACGAAAATTTTGACAATCGTTTCAAGCAGGTTTTTCAAATAATAATAATTGCCAGTAATATATATATAGGGTGTTACATTATAGTATGTCACAACTTCTACGTGCAATTTCAAGAAAAAAGTTCATATGAACATAGGTTCGCAAAAGCTTCGTTACGGAGGTACAGGGTGTTGAAATTTCCGGAAAAATTTTTTTTTCTTCAGATTTCCTGCTATTTTGGAGATATTCAGCCCAAATTTGGATTGAAAGCTATTTTTCACAGCCTCTATCATTAAACGTTATAAATTTTAACTAGAATCTACAAGGTGTTTTCTTTTCCGGAGCCATGTTTTCTTCTGTCCTCTCAAACTTTTTTGCAGCGTACAATCAATTTCCGGCATCTTTGTTCAATTTAGAAACTTTTTTGACACTTGTAATTTTTTCGTATCTCCAACCGTTCTTGAGCCAAAATTATTAAACGATTGTATGCATTCGCTGAATTGAAAGCACTTCTGATTTGAAAAAATGACTAGTAGGCTTTGATTTTTTTCATTTATTTATTTTGACAGTTGCTGAAGTTGAACCAGTGTCTGCTCGAATTGTTTATTAAACTAACGATTAGTTTTAAGACTTCTGAAGTTATTGCTGTAAGAAAAAATGGCTAATTTTACTAACGCCGAATTGGCCGATATCCATTACATGCACGGTCTGGCTAATAGAAACACAACAGAAGTTAGGCGATTATATCTAAATCGAGTAACACCAGACAGGCAAATATTTTCAAATATTCACAGAAGGTTGAGGGAAACTGTTTACTGCAAATAATCATTTAAAAGGTGCAACTCAAACTATGAAAACTCCAGATATTGAAGAAGCGGTTTCGAATTGTATTGATACTCATGTGAGTGAAAGAAAAATTGGAAACCAGTTAAATATTTCACATGTTCTAGTTTGGAGGATTCTCCAGGACTTTTATTGTACCCGTTTCATATTCAACGCGTCCAAACTTTACTTCCTCGAGATTTTCTTTCAAGACTGAATTTCTGTCGATGGTTCTTAGATAAAATTAGAGAAAATGCTTATTTTGATAGTGAAATAATGTTCACAGACGAAGCTAACTTTTCGAGAACTGCTATCACAAGTTTTCACAATAATCATTATTGGGCTGAGGAAAACACCCATTTGATTGAAGAATCTCATCATCAAGAACAATTCTCACTAAATGTCTGGGTCGGAATAATTGGAATTATTTGATTGGGCCATTTTAATTGCCTAACAGACTAAACGGTCCCACTTATCGGCAATTTCTTGAGGAGTCACCTTGATGGCTCGAGGATGTGCCACTTTTGGTGAGAAACATAATGTGGTTCATGATACAGCACCAGCACATTTCAGTGGAGAAGCTAGAGAATTCTTGAATAATACACTCAATAACCGATGGATAGGTCGGGGTGGGCCAGAACCATGGCCTCCTAGGTCTCCAGACTTAAATAGTTTAGACTTTTTCTTATGGGGATATCTCAAAAGTTTAGTGAACAATATAGAAGAATTGAGAAATCGAATAATAACCTCTTGTGACACGATAAGAAATACCCCAGGAATATTTCAAAGAATGCTAAATAATATGCGAAGGACAGAGGCCTGTATTCTTGCAGGTGGAAGACACTTCCAGCAATTTATTTAGTTTTAGTTCTTCTTTTTTTTTAGTTTAATATTGAATGAGTATGAGTTGGGTCTCAGAAGACGAGCTATCAAAATAAAAGCAAATTTAGGGCATACCTATGGATTATTTCTATTATTTTTTTTATTCAGTGAATAACCTACAATTCAAATAATTCAAATTCAATAATTTTTCACTCGAAAACGGTAGGAGATATGAAAAAATTACAAGTGTCAAAAAAGTTTCTAAATTGAACGAAGATGACGAAAATTGATTGTACGCTGATCAGTGGCGTACTGCAAAAAAGTTTGAAAGGGTAAAAGAAGATTTGGCTCTGTGAAAGAAAACACCCTGTAGATTCTAGTTTAAATTTAGGACGTGTAATGATGAAGGCTGTAAAAATTATCTTGCATTCCAAATTTCGGCTGAATATCTCAAAAACTGCAGGATTTTTAAAGAAAAAACCAATTTTTTTCACGGACCTTTGTTTATATGAACTTTTTTTCTTGAAATTGCACGTGGAGGACTCTTTCAGCAATAGCAAAGATTCCTGACTCTCCCAAGAACTGTTGTGAAGTTAACTCCTACTTCTCATCTGTGTTTGGACAGAGAAATGCTTGTGGGGCGGCATCGGAGTTCTACAGCACATATGAATACAATCCGAATTCGAAGTTTCGTTTTCGTTTGGCGACGGTTGATGAAGTTTCACAGGTGATCATGAAACTTAAGTCGAGTGCTATGGGATCCGATGGGATATCGTCTGAAATGTTAAAGTTTTGCTGTGCTGTGATATAATAAATATATAATATATAATAAATTGTAGTTAGGATATTTCCTGAATGCTGGAAATTGTCATTGGTGAGGCCTCTGCCCAAGGTGAAGGATCCCACAAACTATGGCGATCTTCGTCCCATCAGCATCCTTCTCTCAATGTCTAAAGTTCTGGAGAAATTCATTGTGGTCCAGATTAATGATTATTTGTTGGAAAATAAAATTATATCACCGATGTAGTTTCGTCATCATTCAGGGTCTTTTTACTCGGTTCGAATCGCTGAAACCACTATTACACTAGTGTAAGGCGTAGATAATCATTAGCTATAGTTTATAGCATTTGGTGCGTTTCAGTAAAAGATTTACCGAGTTTAACACGAAACTCAATTGCAACTATTTGTTTAAAACTCATTTTTCGACCGATGTACTAACCTAACCTAACAAACATGTCATGAAATTTTTAACAGCTGTCAATGAAGTACCAAGTTATCGACAAGTACAATATTACAACAGATGACACAAGTAGTACTGTTTTAGAACAGTTCGCTTACTTTTGGACTTGAGGGTACATCATAATCATAGTAGTTGATATTTTTGGCCCAATCTGCTATATATTATTCAGATAAAGTAGTTGCAATAATAGTTATGAACTATAGTTCACTTGGACTTTGGAGTTTTATAAAGAAAAGAAGCTTCATTTTCTCATATTTGACCTGATCTTGGCCATTCGTTATTTCCATGAAAATATAAACAGAAAAAATTTGAACCGCTCCCATCATCTTGAAGCATCCTGTGGTTCCACATAACAGATGAACGTTATATCAACCTTAAGCCGCTTTTTGCCGTCATATCTCATCCGATACGGAATCGTAATTAATTCATTACATTGAATTGTATTATTAGTAACATATTTGTCTTCGAGTTTCATTCCCATCAGAGTGTGCGATGCCATCTTTAATTCATGGCGGTGCGATCTAGATTCCATGCGTGTTCCACCAGGTAACTAGATTTTTTTCGGCAGCATTATTTGCCGATATTAAGATTCTTCCGTTTTTTGCCGAGATGGAATTCGAATTTATTACTGTGGATCTTGCCGCGCACATGTCAGTCTAATTTGATTTTGATTGCTGGCGATAATGACTATTCTGCTGACTGCTACTGCGAATATGTAATATTTAGTGAATATTGAAATGATAGTGTTGAAACTTTATTTAGAGTAGTACAGCGTATCATATTTTTGATGATTTATTACGGCTGCTATGTGATATACTGAAAACAGAGAAAAATTACACTTTATATCCATTCTCGATATTCGAGGAAAATTCGTTGGTGAAAACACATAGAGCTATCTTCTTTCGTTCAAGAGTTTCGTTCGGTATTGTTACATATTAGATTCAACAGATCATGTTCCTTCGAAGGGTTGTTAAATCAAATAGTTGAAAGCCAGGTATCCATAATAATCTCATAAAGAACTAAACGGTAGTATCGAAAACTTTATTGGGAAATAAAGTGCATAGAAGCGTTGCATTCATCAAACAGAATTATAGCTTGAAGTACCGATTCTGTAGAAATGATTAAAAACTTTAAAAATGAATGCGAAAAAGTTATAGTATGAGATCCGGCTGCAAAATTAATACATGAAAAATGTAGATAGTCAAAAGCTAATTTTTAAGTATTCTGATAGATTGGGGAATTCATTTTTCATAAGGTGCCAATTAAAAATTACCCGCCAATGTTATTAATTAATCCATTAATGATCAATTTTTAGTTAAAAATTTCGTTAATATCTTATGGAAATAAAACCTACACCACTTCTTAACAGTGTAATTGTAAAATGTGTAACGTCACAGTTGCAGCTGATTGCTTACCCGTAACCTCTTCGCAGCCAGGTGTAAACAGGTATGATTTTAATACAACTTTTCGTTCATGATGTATATTAATTTCGTTCGTGCCACGTTGAAGCTGATTTTTTTCTGTATTTAATGCTATATAGCTGCTTGTAAAGAAAAACCCGCAAATTGAAGTTTCCTGCCCTTAAAGATGCTAGGTACTGAAAATAAAGTGACAGAGAGTGAGTGCGTGACGTTACTTGTTAGACGAGGATGCTAAATGTCAGCTGTACTCGTTTTTCGAGCCATTGCGCATGCCTCAACAGATAGGGTTCTCAGTCAAGCAGCTGAGCTACGGCTTATGTTTATTGGAAATTCTAACCACATTGTTTTGGAGCTCGTAGATACTTATTGTTTTTGTCTTATAAATATATTGTTTTTGTCTTATAAATATTGACATAATATTACTCTTGTTTATGTAAAGCTAAAATTTACAAAATGCCTAAGTGTTTTTTGTGTACTAAATCCAACAATGTACTTCAATTTAGTAATGCATCGTTCAGAAAATGTTTTTCAATGTTGTTATTTCGCCGAAAAAAAAATATAAGTATCATGACATAATATTGACTGTGAATTCTACGGATTACTATGGTTATCATACTGAGTGTCTTAAAAAGTGACTGTTCTAAAGCAAAAGATAAAGACGAGTTTGAAGAATTTTGCAAAACTCAAACTGTAAGTAAAAATTTTATTTAACTCATGTATTATCTAGAATAGTAGTGTATGAATATATATGACTGTGAATGTGGCAGATGTAAATTAATACTTAGTATAAAGGACACTCAGACAATTGCAGAATCTATATCTTTTCAATAAATAATTATTCATTATGCAGTTGTCTATTTTCAATCATAAACAATTAATTTATTTCTATTATATTAATATTTGTATAACTTATAGGTACCAAAGCATGACATTTTTTAGGCAGGTAGAATTTATCAGGTAGTCGAACCTTTTAAGTATTATTTAATACGTAGTAAGAATGAATACAATCACAGAAATTCTCTATTTACTATACTATATATTTTACTACATCAATTGAAAAATTCAAATTAAATTTTTATTGTATATACATACGATATTTAGAGCAGACCATTAATGCTGATGCTGGCAATACTTTGACGGGTGTTAGTCATTTTACAAATTCAATATGTGCAAGACAGAGGTGGGCTCTCAGCCATAGCATGAGGACGAAAATTTTGTCTTTTGTTAAGGCAGAAATTGGATTATCACAAATTGATGATACTTCTCATTCTCTACAAAACCATCGTATAAAGAAAGACGCCAAGACATTGACAAAATCATTGATACTATTAAGAAAACGATGAGTCCTTTTAGTGAAAATGTAGAGAAAAATAGTTTATTTAATATCTCCTCGGGTAAAGCGGCATCGTTGGACGTTGAAACCTGTTTACTAAATATCAAATTATCAGGTGAAGAACACAAGTTGAATATTTTTTCAGAATGTTTTGCAGACCCTACGCGATTCGTCAAACCAATTAAACGTACTAAAATATATAATTTTGCATCCGATAGTGTGAAAAAAGTATTAAAAGTAAAATGGAGATAAAACATTATTGAAGATGGAACGAGATATTTTTGGGCGGCTATTAGCAATTGCTGTAGAACAAAAGGTTAATATTGAGTACTGTTTATCTTTTCCACTTGCGCCCATACCTCCTGCACTATTCTCTTGCTCGGGAGAAATGTTGAAAACTGATAAGTCAACTTTAAGCAAACAATTGACCTCTAAAATTGTTTCAGAAAATCCCGGTGAAATCGACGTAGAAATAATTGATGGATTTTATTTCATGTATCAAATAGGTTCAACTCTGCCACAAACGTTCGGAAAATTAGCCGAATCAATATTGATAAAACTGTGTGCCAAAAGGCTCAAGAAGTACATATCGTATTCGATAGATATTTGAAGCCATCCATAAAGACTGTGAAAGACAAAATCGAGAAGGCATTGACATACCTTACACGATTAATGGTCCTTACAAACAAGGCCCAATGATTTTTAAAATCTTTAAAAATTTTTGTTTTAAAGAAGCTCTGGTTAAATTCTTAGCTCATCATTGGGATAATGACTCATTCACTTCAATATTGAAAGATAAAAAACTTTTATTACTGTTGGAGAGAAATGTTTTTCATATCGTTGTATAGAAAATAGAGTTGTAAAATTGAAGAAGATGATTTAGCTTGTGAACATGAGGAAGCTGACACAAGGATTGTGTATCATATAAGCAAGGTCGAGGAGAATTCAAACATTTTAATTAAAGCTTCTGATACTGATATTCTCATAATATTATTAGGTAACACACACAAATTTCCTACTTTAAATATATGGTTAGCAAATAGTGCATCGAAAAAGGAAGTAAAGACGAAATTTGTATAAATTGTACAAAATTATGGAAACAATTAGGCCTTACATTGTGTAATGCGCTTCCGGCATTTCATGCATTTACGGGAAGTGATTATACTGCTGCTTTCTTCAACAAAGGGAAAATTCGTCCCTTGAAAATATTCATAAAGCATGAAAAAATTCAAAAAATTTTTACATCACTAATTGACCCACTTGACATTTTTGATAAGGATAAAATTACAGCGGTTCAAGAATTTACGTGCCTTATGTACGGGATACCGATTGTAAAAGTGTGAATGAGGCAAGATACTTTTTGTTTAATAAAATGTACGGCTCGAAACATAAAAAAATGAGAAATTTATAAAAATATCAAAGGTTTTGACTCTACTCATATTATGCCATGTTGGAAATCTCTACATCAAAAATGTTGAGGACTATTTATGTGAATTCTATGTGGTTGAGTGCTACTGATCCAGATTGCATCAAGTTTAGTGCAGAGAATAACGGCTGGTTAGTGTTGGATGGTTTTCTTAAGCCAACATGGTTTGAAGGAGATTCAACACCTGTAGAGGTAGAGAGTGTCATAGTAGGTAATTCTCAGGACAGATCTGCTGACAACGAAGAAGACTGATATTAGTAGCGACGAAATTGATAGCAGCGATGAAAGTGACAGTAGCGAGGAATCTGATTTTAATAAGTGACAGGAAACGAAATTTTATAATTTTTAATAATTTGGCTATTTTTCTATCTGACACTCCTATTTGTTTTGTATAAAACGTTCATTATTCTGTAACTTATTATTATAACTCAATAATTATCGTCCGTTAATTTACTGTAATTTATAAGTGACTGTATTGAAATTATTAATAAAGTCAACGTTTGCTCAAACACTACCTACATAATAACATTTTCTTTGTCATAATTAATTAATGTATTATTTTTGATAAGTATAGTCTTTCAATTTTATTTAAAAATAAATTAGATTTTTACTTTAAAATCAAAGTTTTGTCATCATGTGGTTTTGAAAACAACTAAACTAAAATTCATGAAATCAATTTTTACAAAGTACGTATCTAAGTTTGTTTTATTATTATAATCATTATTATTTTAATTTTATTATTATCGTTTGATATGTTAAAGTTTTTGGAGCATTTAAATAGAATCGTAGTTATTACTACTTAGACAGTTGGTTGAGAACCCTATCTGTTGAGGCATGCGCAATGGCTCGAAAAACGAGTACAGCTGACATTTAGCATCCTCGTCTAACAAGTAACGTCACGCACTCACTCTCTGTCACTTTATTTTCAGTACCTAGCATCTTTAAGGGCAGGAAACTTCAATTTGCGGGTTTTTCTTTACAAGCAGCTATATAGCATTAAATACAGAAAAAAATCAGCTTCAACGTGGCACGAACGAAATTAATATACATCATGAACGAAAAGTTGTATTAAAATCATACCTGTTTACACCTGGCTGCGAAGAGGTTACGGGTAAGCAATCAGCTGCAACTGTGACGTTACATTTTACAATTACACTGTTAAGAAGTGGTGTAGGTTTTATTTCCATAAGATATTAACGAAATTTTTAACTAAAAATTGATCATTAATGGATTAATTAATAACATTGGCGGGTAATTTTTAATTGGCACCTTATGAAAAATGAATTCCCCAATCTATCAGAATACTTAAAAATTAGCTTTTGACTATCTACATTTTTCATGTATTAATTTTGCAGCCGGATCTTAGACTATTAGATATAAAACTGGCAAAAATGTGTTCGGCAAAATTGAAAGTATTTCTAGAAAATGATGAAAGATTCGGGCAAATTCGAAACGTTTCGAAAATTTCCAAGGAAATTTCAACTTGAGAACCCAATTCACCGATAACAAGCTGCTAAAATTTAAACATGCTCCTATCACCTCAGTAAATGTAGAACGAAGTTTTTCTCTAGATTTATATTATCACACGATTTATATTTTCAAACAATTTTTTAGGATATGTGCGTGCGTTTGGCACACTTCTTTAACAGAGCTTTTTTAGTATGTTTTTTCCGCGCTTTTAAATGCCACCGACAGAAATATCATTTTTCGAACCGAACCTGTTCAAAATTTGAAGAAATCATATTATTGTGCAATTTTCCCACTTTCTATGTACATGTTCTCAAAAAATAAAGACCAAATGAATGTTCATACTTTCATTTTTTACACATCATGGAATCTTAGTTTCCAATTTTTTATTTTGCACCGAAATATGCTGAAAATTCGAGAAATTGTTGTTTCAAAGCATATTTCGCCATTTTCAACATATAACCTTAAAATGTCCGAGTTTGGTTGAGGTATGAATCAATGAATTCTACAACAATCGCGAATGAGCTGGGTTTTAAGGTTATATGCGAAAAAAGAACAAAAATGCTTTGAAATAATGATTCTTTCGATCGTAACGATGTTAGAAAGGTGAGTTGAACATTCATATTCGATGGTTTACAAAAATATAAACGTATAAACATTCAGGTAGTTATTGAATTTAGAGGTTATATGTTGAAAAAGCCGCTGTCATCTGAAAAAGCGAAAAAATATACAAAAAAACTTTGTTGAAGAAGAATCTTGGAGAAAACATCCTATTTCCTGACCCAACGAACCAGGTTTATAAATTATTGCACATTTTTGGAGCAATGGAGCGATCAGAAAAAGTTTTTTCAGAAAAGCAAGTTATTTAGCGATAAGAAATCATGCGGAACATATAGGAAGCACAAAATTTTGGTGAATGAGTTCTTTGTATTTTAAATAAAATTACAGGCGAGTACAAATTTC
The DNA here is from genome assembly GCA_013387265.2 of Cryptolaemus montrouzieri. Lineage (NCBI taxonomy): Eukaryota > Metazoa > Arthropoda > Insecta > Coleoptera > Coccinellidae > Cryptolaemus > Cryptolaemus montrouzieri. The sequence goes on from JABFTP020000165.1 coordinate 1,697,532, forward strand.
ACTCATTTGGCTTCTCTAAGAAATGTAAATATTTCCAGAAATGAAAATTTTGTGGTTTCGTCTAATATGTTGGTGCAGTATACACAAAACTGTGTTTACAATTTTATGCTCACAAGAATAAATGTCATATATATATATATATATATATATATATATATATATATATATATATATATATATATATATATATACTGGGTGATTCACCAGTGGCGCACTCTTGAAGATTTAAGAATCTACTTCAGCAATTTATTTTGCAGTAAACAGAGTGTCCCAATTTTCTATGAAAAAATCTTAGGTGTTTTTTCCAGATTGGAAGACCACATTTTTGTTCAAGATTCAGGAGCGGCCTAAACTCTGCTATAAAGTCTTTAAGTGATGAGTTTTTTTGGTGAATAGTTTCGTCACAATATTTTTTTTTCGTAAAAATTCATGAAAATAGGCTCTCACATCGTCACGTGATCCTTCGGCCAGAGAGGATGAATACTTTTCTCCTTTCGTTTTCTTATTGCCCAAGGATAGCTTAATTGATGAATTAGAATATAGATTATCCTCATTTTATACAGGAGTGACTCAAAAATATTATTGAATATTGTAATTTTAAAAATATCATATCTTGATTTTTCAAAGGAACCCCTGTATTTTATGATTCATATCAAAGCATAAAATATTGTGCTATATTTTCGCAGAAGTAACTTCATCTTTATCTTCAACCATTTTCGAAATAAAAAAAATAAACTGAAATAATAAAATCAGAGAAATGGTGATATTTTAAGGTAGTCGTGTATGGAATACGTAAAAGATTGGTTTTTGGTGAGATGATCTACAAGGTGTTGAACTATTTCAATATGTGTTCTAAATATTGCCTGTTTCATTGTAGACACAACTCTTTTGAGGAAAGACCGTTGAACTCTCTTCAACATTTGCGGATTAATTAACTGAAAGACGTCGACTATTCTCTGTGTCATATCCAGCTGTGTTGTAGAAGGAATCTGGTAAAGGATATCCTTAAGATAACCCCACAAGAAGAAATCTAGACTTGTAAGGTCCGGAGACCTAGCTGGCCATCTAACAGGACCACCACATCCTATCCATTTGTTTGGAAATACACGATTCAAATGCTCCCTAATCTGATGTGAGTAATGTGCCGGTGCTCCATCCTGTTAAAACCACAAATCTTGTCTTATATGCTCTGGTACATCGGCAAGTAACATTGGTAGATGATTTTGCAGAAAATCTAAATATATTTCATTATTGAGGTGCCCGTCGAAAAAGTGCGGTCCAATTAGATATCCACCTACTATAGCTCATAAATTCAAGGATCAACGAGGCTGGTGATCTATTTGTCTTATGAGGTGTGAATTTTCAGTGGCGTAATAATGAAGGTTGTGCCTGTTAACAAGCCCATTCTTGTGGAAAGTTGCCTCGTCCGAGAAAAGAACTCTGCTAAACATATTTGGATCTTCCGCTACTTTATCACTTGTCTCAATTGCAAAAATTGATTCGATTTTCATAGTCTTGATTGTTCAGCTCCTGGTGCAGCTGTACATGATATGCATGAAATTTATTCACTTTCAAGATTCTCTGGACGGAAGTTTGACTTATATCTGTTAACTGAGATATCTCTCTTTGGCTTTAATATGGGTCCTCTGTCACTGTCAACAAAATTGATAACTGGTTGTCTTCAGCTGTAGCAGTTTTTGGTTTTTTGTGAGCGATATTAGCCGTTTATATAAATCTAATTAGAAGTTCTTCAAAGCATCTTGCATTAGGATGGGTCTTATCAGGAAACCTTTGTGCATAAACTCTACTTGCCAACAGAGAATTTCTATCACTTTCACCCAGAGTAAAAATCATATCAACCATTTCTTCTTTGGAGAACTTCATGGCAGTCAATTGAGAGAATTGGGTTCAAACCTCACTTTAACAAAGTTTAATAACGAAACACTGATAAGTTCATCATGTAAAATGCAGAATATGATATGTCCGGACACCTGACAGAAGGCATAAATGAAAAAAAATGTCAACACATACCTCGATTTACGTTTTAATCATCTTGATTTTATCATTCGTTGAAAAAATTATCTTGTTAGGTTTCATTTTCACTACTTGAATCATTACAGAAAAAAAATTCTTTGCGAATAATGATGCATGTTGATGAGTTTGTTACGGTTTGTAGAATTTTCATCAAAATTTCTACAAATAATCGAATATTTCGAAAAGATCGAAGATAAAGATGAGGTTACTTCTGCAAAAATATATCACAATATTTTATGCGTTGACATGAATAATAAAATATAGGCATTTGGAAAAATCAAGATATGATATTTTTGAAATTACAATATTCATTAATTTTTGAGTCACTCCTGTATAAAATGAGGATAATCTATTTGAATTCATCAATGAAGCTATGCTTGGGCAATAAGAAAACGAAAGGAAAAAAGTATTCATCCTCTCTGACCGAAGGAGCATGCGATGATATGAGAGCCTATTTTCATGTATTTTTAAGGAAAAAAAATATTGTGACGAAACTACTCACCAAAAAAACTTATTACTTAAAGATATTATAGAAGAGTTTGGGACGTTCTTGAATCTTCAACGAGAAGTGGTCTTCCAATCTAAAAAAACCCCTAAGATATTTTTATAGAAAATTGGGACACCCTGTTTACTCCAAAATAAATTGCTGAAGTAGATTTTTACTTTCTAAATACAATACCGTTCGAACAAAAATGAAATCTTCAAAAGTGTACGTGCTATTTTAATTTAATTTCTCTGGAATGCAGCTTTGTTTAACATCGTGAATTATATCAATGCCACCTCCTGGGGATCAATTGCTTATCCCCCTTATTTCATCAGTTTCTCACATATCGTTATAATCCGACGAAAAGTTCAGCATCCATGATTTACGATTATCCAGCTCGGGATTATGCAAATCGTTCGGCATAAATACCGAAGAAGCGTCACTTAGCTTGCCGATTATCCGAATTCGCGATTGGGATATTTGTACATGACTATTCTGATGTATTATTCATGGCGTTAAATTAAACTGTGTGATTTAAGATATGCGAAGCAAATAATGGGTGAACACCTGCCGAATATTTCATATGCACTGGTAATTTCATTAATGCTCATAAATGCTACACTTTATCATCGAATTAAATAAATAAAAAAAATAAATTAAAAGTATATGGAGAAATGATTGGAGACATTTTTTGTTGTTTTCTTGAATGTTTGTTTGTTATTCCTTTAACGTGCTCTATTTCCGCCTTTCGGCCAATGACACGTCGGGGAATTTTGTCACCTCACTAACCCGGGAATTATGCCGAACCCCTCTCGTGTCGACGGAAGGGATCTTTAATGTCCAACACATCTCTGTTAGACAGGACCGACGGTTCTACATCTCCTCCGAAAGATGAACACTCAAGCGATTTCCAGAATCCGAAAAATCGTACTGACTTTGTGGGGATTGAACCCAGGTAACTCTGCACAGGAGACGAGCATCATATCCCATACGCCACCGAGCCGGCTTTTCTTGAATTTTATTCGAACTAAGATCTCAAAATATTATCAATGCTGTGGAACTTCCTGTTATACTTGAAGTTGACAACATCTTTGTAATTTCAAATAGAATGTATGTTTAATAATAAAAACAAGTACTGTGTTTTAAGAATTTTACTTAATAATTGCGATTCGTAACGCGTTTCACTACACCGTAGCTTCTTCAGACGAATGAATATACAGAAAAATATAAATGAGAATATAACTATAAATGTTCCTGAGTAATTAAAAGCTTATTGGGTTGCTTATTCTTAAGTGGTTATTGATGACAGGTACATCCAATAAAATTAAGGAATATATTGCTCCTGAAGAGATTCAATAGAGGTGAAGGTTTAAATGGACTTGTTCATAAACTAGTCTACCTGAGTGTTTGTGTTTGTTGATTTCTGAAGTTTCCAATATTTATTATCTGTATGCAGAATTTTGTGATTCGAAAGAGTGATTATTTTATAGAAGGATGAGTCGCGTAATTTGAATCTGGTTTTTATTAGAAAAACTGCGTTTACGTTCCGATATTCTAATATTGAAATTTCTGTGTTCTACCAATGTAGAAATTATCAGTCATTGCAATTCAATCTATAAACACCTGATTTATTATTTTTATCTGATTTGGTTTGGAAAACTATGTTGAAATTATTTCTACTCAAGAATGATTTCAGTTTTTCACTTGCTAACGTAGGTTAAGGTGTTAAATTTTTGTTTCAACTTATCGACAGGGTAAACTTCATTTAAAGCGATTCTAATTTGTTTTTATTCGAAATATTATTTATTATTTTGGTACAATAACCATTATTTTAGCTACTTGTTTAATTAAATTGAATTCTTTGTTGAAATTTTCTGGTGAAAACAGGATGTTAATCAATCTATGATAAAAGCTGACATTTTGTGTTGATACGGATGACACGACGAGTTCTGTATTATATCTGTATGTGACGGCTTATGGTATATTTTCATATTCATTCAAAACTGTTACGTCTAAGAAATTTTTGAATTATTGCTTTCTATTTCGGTTGTGAAGTCAATTTTTGGATGTAATGAATTTATATAATTTTTGAAAATTTTCAACTGTCTATCTGTTCCTGTGAAGAAAATAATGATATCGTCAACATAGCGATATCAGTATAAACAATATTTACTGAGTGGATGATTAAGAATTAATTTCTCTAAATTATTCATGAATATTTCTGCTAACAAAGGATTACCCATAATCAAACCGTCTTCATTAGTATAGCTTTTAATTACTTAAGAACATTTTTATTTTCATTCTCAATTGTATCTATATATAGTTGTCATAATTTCTGTACATTCATTCGTCTGAAGAAGCTACGCTGTAGTGAAACGCGTTACGAATCACAATTATTCAGTAAATATCCTCAGAAAACATTACTTGATTTTTGATGTTGATAATGGAATTCTACCAAAGAAAAGCCTTCCAAATTCAAAAAGAATTTATTTCATTCATTAATCAAGAGGTATACAGGGTGTCTAGTATAAAAGGTGCCAAACTTCAGTAGGTGATAGTACAAGTCATTTTTTCGAAAAATTGATAATTATCGAGTTATTTAACACTTCTTGATTTCACGAAATTTTTTGCTTCTCTCTATAAAAACAAGAATACCTTAGATTCTCCTACAGCCACATCAAATCTGACCATACCAACGGAAAGAACATTGAATTTGCTATGGAAAAATTGTAAAATGAATAAATTTAGTGGTATTTTCTTGTTAGCTATACCACTGAAAACTGATCGATAAGTAGATTTTTTTTTAAGTAGAAACTACTTCATTTAACTCATTTTCAACTGGTATATCAACTTTTGAGCTATCTATTTTTTTCAGCAATATCATGAGTAAGAGTAATAGGAACATAAAATTCGATAACGCAAATATCTTATATTACTTAATAAAACATGAACAGGAACTAAAAAATTAATGAATCATATTTTCACGAAAGAGATTTAAAAACTATAACAGGTGTTCAAAATGTCTTCCTCTTTCTTTAATGCACGTAACACATCTTTTTCTAAACTATCAATTACTCTTTGAAGTTCAATGTGTTTTTGACTCATTTCGTTGCAACAGATTCGAATCCTTTCAGTTAATTCTTCTCGAGTATTGAAGGGAATTCTATAAACATTAGTCTTTAATGAGCCCCACATATAAAATCAAGGGGCATAAGGTCAGGGCTTTTGGGTGGCCATCTCACCGGCCCTAATCGACCTATCCATTTCTCTCCAAATCTCTTAGCCATCCAGTTCTGGACCATTCTAGGATTATGAGCCAGGCAGTCGTCCATTGGAAACCAAAGGTGATGCCGAGTAGTTATAGGCATTTCTTCCAGAACGTTCATTATTTCGTTATTTAATAGTTTTAAAAATTCGTTCGAAACCCAACAACACATTTACTCTATCTCGTGCTGACAGTGTGACACAATAGTGCCATGAGGATTTTCTGTATCCCATTTATGGGAATTTCTCAGATTAATCATACCAACTTTAGTAAAAGTTAACTCATCTGTCCATATAATTTTATCTGATTACCGATCCTGTAATTTATTCATGTACCACCTACAAAATAGCAACCTCACCTCACTATCTACTGGCAATAGGTCTTGAACCTTACTCAAATGGTAAGGATGTAAATTATTTCGCTTGAGAACTCTATGAACCGTGGAATGATGAAGTCTTAATGTAGTACCAATTCTCCGAGTACTTGTTGTAGGGTCCTCGCGAACAGCCTGCCATATTGCAGGTGCTTGTATCCAATGCTGAGCATTTTGATCACCTTCTCTTATTCTTAAACCACTGAATGAACCAGCTTTACCGCGCCTAAACACTTCAACAATTGTCTTTCTGCAAGGTTGCTGTCTGTTTGGAAAGTACAACGCATACTCCCGCACCGCTGCATGGGAATTTCCATTCGCGAAGCCATAAACGAATAACATATCTCGATATTCAATATTTGAGAATCTAGGCATGCTTTCTTTTTTTCGAAAAAGAAAATGGAACCCAAAAAGGGGAAAATATAAACCTCAATTCAGTAATTCATTGAATGAGAGTTCCTGTCAAATTCTTAATATTTTTATTCGTTTTAAAATCAAGTAGTACAAGCCTTTTGTGACTTTTTCTTTTACGATTCTTTTTCTAATTTTCTTCTTCTAATCCGAGAAAAATTTATTATTTCTAGTTCCTTAAACATTCAATATCCAGATATGTTATTTATTTATCGCTTGTTATTATTGAAAAGTCATTTGTGGAATTGTTTAGACGCTCCGGTGAAACTAGCTCATTTGTGATCGAAGGATAAGAGAATTTAATGTTCTTACTCTTACTCTTACCCATGATATTGCTAGTAAAAAAATGGTAAGCTCGAAAGTTGATACACCGATTAAAAGCCAGATGAATTTAGTAGTTTCTCCAAAAAAAAAAACGGCTACTTATCGATCAGTTTTCCGTGGTACAGCTAACAAGAAAATACCACTAATTTTGTTCATTTCACAATTTTTTCATTTAGCCTTTTACAACACCCGGTATACAAAATTTTTTACCATTAGTACTTTCCTGTCTTATAACAAATTCAATGCTCTTTCCGATGGTATGGTCAAATTTGATGTAGCTGTAAGAGTAACAGAGATATTCTTGTTTTTATAGAGAAGCAAAAAATTTCGTGAAATCAAGAAGTGTTAAATAACTCGATAATTATCAACTTTTAGAAAAAATTTTATGAGACATTTTTTGTTGAAAATGACTTGTACTATCACCTACTGATACTGGCACCTTTTATAGTAGACACCCTGTATATATTTTCGTTGAGGATCTTGGTGAACACAAAAAGGAGTGGCAAGCCCGTCAGGTCATGATACTTATGATTCTAGGTAGCGGATACAAGGGGTAGGGGGTATTGTGTGCTGCTCTTTCAGCTGGAGACCCATATTCGCCTCCAAAGGAGCACATTATCCTTTGAATTAGTGATGCAATCAATCATGAGAAAATTCAAGGATTCAATCTTACTTTTGGTTGGATCTCTATTTATTCACAATTCAATTGAGGTCAAAAGCCCTTCATTTCGTTTTCAGACAAACATACAAAAATATCCATTTTACAATAGAGGTGAACGTTACGGATCATAAACACATTCCACTATTGTAAGCAAGAATATTGTTTCTACTCGTAACAGCGATAAACGCTAAAAATACTACCCACTATTTTGTCGTATCCTTCATGAGAAGCCGCACTCTAAATAATTTGTTTTTATTTTCGTCACTTAAAATACTCGTATTCATTTGTAACCAAAACCTCCGTCCCACATACTCATTTGCGCCTCTTAGACGCGTCTTTTGCACGTATAACCGACGCATTTGTTACACCGTGACGTGTGGTGAAAGATAGCGATCTCGATGCCCCTGTAATCGTTCTTCTGTGCTGCAGGGTTCGCACTAATGGTTCCGCTATCCGCCAATTATCACGTCGAACAAATCGTGAGTTTTTTTCGTGCGGCTCCTTTCTTGCGGCCACAATTAAATTCAACGAAGTGTAAATAAATATAAATAGAATATCGGAAGATATTTAACAGCTATTATTGCATTAATTTTATTTTACTTAGATTCACTAAAAAAAAATAAATTAAAATTTAATAATGAATTTCGATGCTGAATTCGAAATGATCCTGGCGCATGCACCAATTTGTATACTTATTAATAGTTCTGTTAGTATCATACTTTCAACCTGCGATGGTGGTGTAATGGTCAGCATAGTTGCCTTCCAAGCAGTTGATCCGGGTTCGATTCCCGGCCATCGCAGAATTGTTTTATTTAACCGGAATCATTTGTATCTGCATGTAGTTTCAAAAAAATGTGGTTCTAGTACATCCTCAAATTATTTTTATATATACAGGGTGAATAATTATCAGAAAAATGACAATTTCATTACACAAAATGGAAGAAACCCGAATCAAATTTTTTCCATTTGTAGAATAATTGAACCATTAAGAAACTGTTGACTGATAAGGTATGTCATTCACTGAAAATTATTAAGCAGATAAGATAAATGTGTTCCAAATTTTGATTTAATTAAGTAAATATCGATTCAATCCACGCATCAACCTTGACAATTCAAAATAACACCGAAGTTTTGAATCTGATTAACAGAACGTGCAGGTAAATTTTCGTTACAAACGTTCAGCGACGCTGTCTACAGTGTGTTCCAACGAAAATTTACCACCCCTCTATTTCAAAATGCACTGATTTTGGCGGAAAAAGCTGAGACACGTCAGTTTTTGATTGGAGGGGGACCAATTTCAGAGTTGGTTCGGACTATGTAAAATCAACCCCTTTCCCACAGCAGCCCCTAAATTGAAATGCATTATGAGAAAGGTGGGTCGAGTGACATATCTTTGGAAAGATCTTTTAATTCTCTATTCAAAAATATTTTTACGAACATTCAATAACACGCAGACAGTCCAGACACATCGAAAGTTTGTATTCCAATGAAAATTTGCCACCCCCTCTATATCAAGAAAGACTGATTGTAGCGGAAAATGCTGAGACTCTTCAATTTTGAATTGGAGGGGACCAATTTCTAAGTTCGTTCTGAACATGTGAAATCATCCTCCTACCCTCAGCAACTTAATTATTGTAAAGGTGGATATAATGACATATCTTTGGACAAGTATTTTAATTTTCTATTTGGAAATAGTATGTGGCTAGCCACAAAGTGGATATTGCATGAAATTGGTTAAATTATACTTTATTGAAAATAATACTTTCGTATTGTAAACATATTGTAAAAAAATAAACGAAACTTAAACAAATTAATATTTTGGGACTTTTTGAACTCTTCAGGCCGGATTGCTGGAGCTAAAAACTCGAATACTTTAACAAAATAGTAATCTTTCTATTGTTATTTTTTTTTATTTAGGAAATTTGCGTGTCTCGACGGCTATGGTCATTGACACGATGAAATTATACATTCATGTAAACATTAATTATACAGAAACAATAGAAAAGTATTGTGAAAATAAAACAGAGATTATCATGTCAAATGAGGTATACAAGTTCATGATTTTCAGAAATTCGAACAAATTAGAAATCTGATATTCGGAGTTGAGCAATTCTTTTAGGTTTCTACTGAGGTTGTGTTGTGATCTGGCATCTCTGTATTTGTAGCAGTCTATCAAAATATGTTCTACTGATAGTCGACTGTTACAGACTTCGCATTCTGGAGGGTTTTCTGACTCCATCAGGCAGCCGTGAGTAAGGCGCGTGTGGCCTATTCTTAGTCTCCTTAATATGATTTTATTCTTTCTGCACATCGGGGGTAGTTTACAGGGTTTGAGGACAGGCTGCACTGGATGAAGTTTTGTGTTTGACCTGTTCCACTGGCTCTGCCACTCACTAAGGATTTGGTACTTTATGGTTGATTTCAGATCGTAGGATAGTTGGATATCTATTATGGGTTCATCTGACATGGACGCTTCTTTAGCTGCTCGATCGGCCCTTTCATTCCCGGGGATTTCAAGATGGGACGGGATCCAGATGATGGTTATGGATACTCCGTTAGATGAGAGAAGATGACATGTCTCTTGAATGTTCTGAACAATCCAGTGTTTAGAATAAATATCTTTTATGGCATGTCTGGAGGACAGTGAATCCGTGCAAATTGCAACATTTCTTTGATTAGGTTTAACCATTTTAAGTGCTTTCAAAATAGCAAATAGTTCACCTGTGTACACACTACATTCGATAGGGAGTCGATATTTTTCTAGTGTCGTTTCTGCAGTAGTTACGGAGCAACCAATACTTTCTTCTCCTTAGATGAATCAGAGTAAAAATTTGGTCAAACTGATGTTGATTCAGAATTTCTAAGAATGCCTGTTGGTAGAAAACACTAGGGTTTCGATTTTGTTATAGTTGCTTAGGGTTTTGTTTACAGATGGACTGATTTTGATCCAAGGTGGTGTTGTTGAAGTAGAGTTTGGTATAGTGTTGGTAAGATCTATCTTTAACTGAAGTGTTCTCAAAATTTGAGGAATTGTTGGGGGGCTTCTTTGTCTATTGGGAGTTTCTGCATGGTTATTCATCAATTTGAAAATTGGATTTGTGGGATTTGCTGAAATTCTGGCTGCATACAATGTCAAATTTCGTTGTCTTCGAAGTTGAAGTGAAGGCTCGTGTGACTCGCAGTAAAGACTTTCTGATGGGCTTGACCGGAAAGCGCCCAGGCATATGCGGAGAGCAGTATTGTGGACTACGTTTAAGGATTTCAAATTTGAGTTTGACGCTGACATGTAAACTATGCTTCCATAATCAATTTTTGGAAGAATTATGGTTTTATATATTCTTAGTAGTATCTTCTCTTCTGAACCCCAATGATGATGTGATAGAGTTTTTAAGATATTCAGTCTTTTCAAACAATTCTTTTGATCTCCTGAATGTGAAGTTTCCAAATGAGTTTGGAATCGAAAGTAACTCCTAGAAATTTGAAATGATCTACTACACCTATCGGCATTCCATTGAGGATCAGGTGTGGTATATCGATACTATTGTGTCTTCGACTAAACTTTATGACTTTGGACTTTGACGAAGAGAAGTTGAAACCAGTCCGTGTCGACCATTGTACAAGACTATTCAGTTATTTTATTGTACATTGTAGGAACTTAAATCAACTGAAAAGTATGAACACAAGAAGTGGGAGCTATTTCTTGTCAAATTTAATAATAGAAAATTCTCAATATTTACATTTTAGGATTAAGAATGTCAAGCTTTCCTCCACATCCTTCGTCTGACTCTTCAACATCGTCATCATCACTTAATCTCAACTTCTTCTCACAAGAATCCGAATCTGACATTGGTTCCAAATGACAACAGACTTTTTTCTTTTTAGATTTTGTAATTCCTGCAAGCCCCAATAATTTTTTGCTGGATTCAGCTTCTCTGCCCCCATTAATTCAACTCCTTATTTTCTTTATTTTTCTTCATGTAATATGTGTAACCGATTTTTTCTCGTGTGTCAGTATAAACCTTTCCTTTCTCAAATGTCATTTTATTGAAAGCCTTTCTTGGATATAGTCATAAAACTGTTGAAGACATTGGGTTATTATTAGTCTGAAAGTTTGGTCTAACCTTTAGAAGCGGTGAAACCTTGAGAGGTCCAACAATATTCGCAGGTGTATCAAAATCCGATCGGTTATCTAAACGGTCTGTTAGGGTTTTGTCTTTTTTGTTGTTTGCAGCTTTCATCAATTTGATTTTTTCACAAATTCTAATTCCTGACCCTCTATTTTTCGATCATTATCTTTGCGCTCCACTTGGGAACTTTCACGGTAAATTTCTATAGGCGGAAAATCATCATCCCCGAATGCAAGTCTGTTAAATACCTGGTTATCAGAAAGCCGCTTGTTATATTTCTAGGTGTAAAGTACTCTAAACAGGCAGGTTCAGCAATGTTATATATTGATTTAGTCTTAATAATATTTCGAATGTGCCAATCGTTGAACGCTATTTTTAGTTTACTTTTGAGTGGATAAAACGCCGACATCCAGTGACCTGTGTTGTGGCAAATAAAGATAGATAATCCCAAGATAATAGTTGACAGCTTCATTAGAAAAATGCGACTCGTGGTTTTCACGAATAGTTAGAATTCGATCATCTTCAGTGTATGAAGTTTTTCGTTGAATGCGTTAAAGAACTTGTTGCTGTGACAATTCCACAAAACGTTACTAGTTCTCTACGTTCAGCTGACACAATTTGTCCTACTTGCTTCTGTTTTTTTCAGCCAAAAGTTCAGGCGTTGGTATGACTGCAATAATGCCTGTTTCAGTCAAATTTACTATAAGATCAGGAGTAAATTTATAGCCCCTCAAAGTTATCAAAAATTCAGCTAGTGCAGTTTTACAAATACCAGTAAACGATGATTTCTACTATGTATATTATTAAATGCTAGACGCGTTTCGATACACAGTATCTTTGTCAAGAGCGAATGAATACTACAAATATATCTTACTAACAAATTTTTATATATACTAAAGGACAATCCACTCAGAGCTATCCGTACTTGAACTAATGTTTAGGAAAATAAATTTAATAAGGGTGAGTTATTTATGTCTAACTCATCATTGAGAATTTCCGGTGAATACCTAAATCTGTTAATTTCAAGTACTTCCAGGAGGTTGAGTTTTATACCTCTATTCTCAGAATGTAGGATTTTAAATTCTGAATTGAAAGAGTGACTATTTTCCTAAGATGATTTGATTAATTTGAATCGGTTTTTCCATTGATGAAACTGCGTTTATATTCAGAGATTCTAACATTAAGATTTCATCCTGTTCTAACTATATAAAAATAATTGCAATCTGCACAATCCAATCTATAAACACCTGATTCATTTTCTTTATTAATTGGAGATATATAATTCCTGATAAATGAACCTAAATTTGTTGATGTTTGAACGCTATATTTAAATTTGAATTTTTAAGAAGGATTTCACATTATTGCTAATATTGTTTATATATGTTAAAATATTGAATATCTTGTCTTGGTGTTCACCGATTGAATATATATGTTGTAAAGCAATTTTTTTTCTTTATAATATGCTGCTAACTAAATTTGCATCATAACCATTATCTATTGCGATCTGTTTTATCAAATTCAATTCTTTGAAATAATTATCATTAGACATCGGTGTACTCAAGAGTCTATTTATATAGCTATTAAATGCTGCAACTTTATGTTGGTAAGAATGTGTTGATGTATAATGAATTGTGATATCTGTATGATGTTTATAGATTGGATTGTGCAGATTAAAATAGTTTTTATATAGGTAGAACAGGAAGAAATTTTAATGTTAGAATGTCTGAACATAAACGCAGTTTCATCAATGGAAAACCGATAATACTCGAAATTAAAATGTTCAATAATTTTTTGAATCACTCCTGTATTTCAATTCATCAATAAATCTATCCTTGGGAAATAAGAAAACGAAAGGAAAAAAGTATTCATCCTCTCTGGCCGAAGGAGCACGCGATAATATGGGAGCATATTTTCATTAATTTTTACGGAAAAAAAATATTATGACGAAACTACTCATCAAAAAACTTATTACTTAAAGACATTATAGCAGAGTTTAGGACGCTCTTGAATCTTCAACAAAAAAGTGGTCTTCCAATCTGAAAAAACCACTCAAGATTTTTTATAGAAAATTAGGACACTCTGTTTACTTCAAAATAAATTGCTGAAGTAGATTCTTACTTTCTAAATACAATACCGTTCGAACAAAAATGAAATCTTCAAGAGTACGACCTACAGAGCACCGCGTCACTGGTGAATCACCCAGTATATGTACAATCATGGCTCAGATGTAGTCTGGTTGTGAAGGCACTAAATCGAGATTTGTGCTTTTTAGAAAGGCTTGAGGGATATGAAACAATTAACAAAGACATCTCTAAAGCAGCCCTGAGAAAGTTTAGTCAACATCTTTGGTACTTGTTACACGAAATTACTATTTTATCACTCGTTGAAATTGAAGTTTATGAAGAAACGAAAAGAATTATCGTAGAGAACTTACAAAGAAAGAGTTGGTATGACTCTGGAAAGAGATACATTCCATCGAAGATATGTCTGATTATTTGTATGATAAGAGGGAATATATAGTTTTATGTTGAAGTTAACAAGTGAAATGAGTTTACGCTAATTCAACAGAAATAAATATTCATTCATCATATATGTTATACTGTTTTAATAAACTAATTAATACTTTTGTAATGGAGGGTGAATTATTGTATGAAGAATTGACGTATATTCCATATCCGCAGATACTTTGTTTCCGATAATTACGGAGTGTTGAAGGTTTTGAAAAGAATTTTCAGTTATGATAGCTTTTTCACTATTCTTCTTATGACCTTAATCTGATTTGGATATTTGAATGCAACCATTTTGTATTGAATCAGATGTAATGAATATTTATTGAATAATTAGTGCAAATTCAATATTTCATCCATCCCATTTCGAGTTTTAATTACTCACTACCTGCGATAAGACTTCATCCGAACTTTGTTGAAAAAATCCAAACTTCTCAGTTCTGAAATAAACTTTCCCATTAAGCATTTCAGATGTTCGTATTTATATGTAACGCCAGGCATCTCAATTACGTCTCGGAAAATTAACAATCCCGATGGAAATGCGTGATCGGTTGTTTTAATGCGATACAACTGTCGGAAAACAACGCTATGTTGCCTGAAAAGCAATTCCAGAGATCAGTAATCTAATAATGGAAACGTGCTAGAGGAGTTCTTCTTGCCAAATCTAAATTATAATGACAGAAAAAGAAATGTGCTGTTTTGCTGTTTCTAGTGAAATGTGAAGGTCTGCATTATTTCAAGGAGATATTCAGTCAAAATATTAGAAGGAAAACTTTCTGTGAGTGTTTTCCAATGAGATATTATAAACACCTCAAAAAAGTCCAGGGAACACTTACCAATATCTTTAAAATATGAATTTGATGATTCGAATTTATAGAAATCTTTCGGTTTTTGTTAGGATGTATTGTATATAATGTATTCTCAAGAAAACAAAATGATATTTGACTTCTCCAAAGCACCTATTATAAAAAAAAAATTGAAATTTGAAAATGACGAAATTTGGTAAAACACAAAAAAAAATCCTGAACTAATATTTTCGAAACGATATTGAAGCACTTATATTTTTCAGTACCCAGAAGGTCCACCTCTGTTATTAATGAAACTTTGGCATCGTCGCGGCATGCTCAATATTAAATTGTCTATTACATTTTGGCCTAAGTCATTCCAAGCCCCCTGAACTGCTAATCGAAGCGCCTGTTCATGATGGAAGACGTTTTGACGCAGGAGATTTCTGTTTAGGGTGTCCCACACATGCTCGATGGGAATTAGATCTGGGGAGCAGGATGGTCACGGTAGAAGATCGATATCGTTCTCTTCAAGAACGTTCAAGACAACTCTTGCACGATGAGGAGGGTCATTATCTTGTTGGAAGAGTGGATTTTGACCCATTGTTTGGAGATACGGTACCACAACAGGTAAAACTATCTCATTTGCGTAAGAATTTCCCGTGAGGTTGTTCTGTATGAAAACGAGGCCAGTTCTTCCATCAAGGCGTAGACCTCCCCAAAACATCACTGATCCGCCTCCCTGTCTAACAACTTCTCGAGCATGCTGGAGACGGTTTTGCTTTCCAGGTTCCTTCATTATTCGAATTCTTCCCGAATCGGGATAATAACTAAATCTAGATTCAGCACTGAAGAGAACTGTGGCCCACCTCTCTTGATCCCAGTTTACGTGTTATTGGCATCAAGCTAAACGAGCAGCGCGATTTCCATGGGTCAGTTGTGGAACTCTTGAAGGACGTCTGGAGTGGAGTTGACCTTCGTGCAGTCGATTTCTCACAGTTTGGTCGGAAATTTGTACATTATGAACTCGTGATAGCTCTTGAGCTAATTGAGATCCTGTGGTAGTACGATATCTTCTGGCTTGTAAAACCAAAAATCGGTCTTGGGCGACTGTAGTAATCCTGAAACGACCTGTATGGCGTTCTTCTACGCTACCTGTTTCATTGAAACGCGTCCATAAACGGTTTATGACACTTGGGCTACTTCCCAGAACCCTGGATACTTCCCGTTGTGAGCTCCCAGCTTGGAGCATGCCAACAGCTCGTAACATCTCTTCTCTAGTCAAATGTCGTCTTTCCATGGTCGAATCACAAAACTTGAATCGTTTATTTGTGCTTACAACAGAAACAAAGTGCCAACTAACTGATTTCAAACACTGAATACATGAAATGATTATAAAGCAGCGTCGCATCTGCTGCATTTTTAGTTTTTATAAAAAAACTGAAATCTGTTGCGGCACTCTACATAATTTGGTGAGAAATTGATGCAGGTGTTCATTTCTTTAAAAAAATCATCCATATTGATCGTTCTGGATACGATATATCGATATTCAGAAGTGTTCCCTAGACTTTTTTGAGGTGTTTATTGTTTCTCTGAATCAATATACACCGCTTATCAATAAAAAATTGACCTACTTTCTTGCACTAGGAAAAGTGATATTAGCGAGAAACGCTGAAATATGTTAAGATTTCATTGAGGGAGACCGTTTTTGAAGTTGGTTTGGAGCATGTGAAATGTAAGCCCTACCCTCAATATGCCTCAACTCAGATTCTATTAAAGGCTCATTATTTGCGCTACTTGATGACCAAATAATCAGAGTGAAGATAAATTACCATCCAGTTGAAAATCTTGGACATATTTCAAAACATTTTTATTATTATTATCGTGGACTTGTGCACTATCTCAACTGTTAGCTGAATATAATTTACCTTTCCCAGATTCAGCAATCAAAGGAAATAGGGTCGATTACAATATACTTGACATAAATTTTCTCTTCCGACCTCCATAAACATAACTCAAGCCGACGTACAAAATCCCCTTCCGCTAGTTCCTGGTGGACCTGAACATGATACGGATGGAATTCGTGTATTTTCAAAATTTTGGATACACTCCCTCAACTAATTACTATTTCATCGGTAATTTTTTCTCTAAACTAATAGTTTAGAGAACGACGGTCGCTACAATTGTCCTTTCGTTTACTTCATCTTTTGTCTGTTCGTTTTTGGATAAGCTGTTACCGGTTCACCGAAATGTTTGTTGTAGTTTTGTAGGGTATTTTTGTCTGGGTGTCTTCTTTCAGGGTATACTCTTGATATTAAAAAACACTCGCCGATGACAAAATCATATCAATTTGTTATTGTATTAGCTAAGTCCTCATTTTTAAATAAATATCGAATATATTTTCAATGAAATAAAACTATGGTATTTAGATTTTCACTATATCTACAAAACTATGACCGGTTTCACCACACTGTGGCTTCATCAGATAGATACAAACAAATGAACAGAGTTATTCCATATAAAGTATTCTTATTTCCTACTTAATATTACATTAAGTACAAGTACAAAGGGTATGTTGAAAAGCCCTTCGGAGTTGTTTACTTTATGAATTGAAAAGATTGAGTTAAGGAGAAGGATTTAGATCTAATTGACTATTAATTAATCTACATGAATTTTTTCTTTGCTAATCTCTGAAATTTCACATAGATTAAGTTTTTGTCCTTTATTTTCATTGTGTAAAATTTTGAAATTATCATTAAAGGTGGAATCTGATTTATGATAATTAAAACTACGCTTGTGTTCGGATAATCTAGCTTTGAAATTTCTGAAAGTTCTACCAATATAAATTTTATTACAATCCCCTCAAGACAGTTTATAAACACCGGATTTATTACCTTTTTCAGTTTTAGATTTGCAGTTTTTGATATGTCGGCCTAATGAATTATCAGTTCGGAATGCTATATTGAATGCGAGAGGAATGATTTTAATTTTAGACTAGGATTACTAATATGAGTTAAGCTGTTGTATTTTGTGTTAGAACTTTTTATACATGGATACTTCCTATATTGCTTTTTGAAATTTTTGCGTGAAATCATGTTCTCAATCATACTAGGACTATAACCGTTATTGACTGCTATTTGTTTAATTATATTTTGCTCTTTTAGTAAATTATTTTGTGACATTGGGATATTAATGAGTCTATGTACCAAACTATTGTAAGCAGCTAATTTATGTGGATAAGGATGTGTAGATGAGCTTTGAATAGAAATATATGTAGGCGATGACTTATGAAAAATAGAAAAATCATGTTTGCCGTTGATTTTATTAATGGTTAAATCCAGAAGGTAAATGGAATTTTCTATTTGTATCTCTAACGTGAATTTAATATTATCGTGAATTTTGTTAATGAATGTTTTGAATGACTCTAATAGTCTGTTTGCGCCAGTCAAACAACAAATGATACCGTCGACATATCTAAACCAATAAATGAAGTATTTAAATAGCGGATGTTCTCGGATAGTTTTTTAAATATTATCCATGAAAATTTCAGCGAGAAGAGGGCTCAGAGGATTACCCATGATTAAACCTTTTTTACTATTATATATTACTCCGTTGAAGTTAAAATAATTTTTTCTGAACAAATTTCTAAAAGGTGTAAGATTTCTGATTGAATTACCGGATTGACTTTATTAATTTGAAGAGCGTTGTTGATGAGTTTCACAGAATCACTAGGTGGAACACTAGGGAAGAGATTTACTACATCCCATAACATAAGTTTAGCGTTCAGTGATAGTATCGTGTGCTGAATTTTATTTATTAGGACTGAAGAGTTTTTCATTGAAAATTTAGGTTCAAAGTTAGCATACTGTTGAATGAGGTCTATGAGAAAGCGTGAAAGTATTGCAGCTGGAGCTTTAAAATGTGAAACTACTGATCTAATGGGATGCCCTGTTTTATGGAATTTGACGAGAGAGTAAAGTTTTGGTGATTGCGGGTTGTCAATGAAAAGTTTATATTTTTGGTTGGTAGGTATTATAAGCTTGACATACTCTAAAGCGTTTTTTATTATGGATTGAAATTCATTAGTTGGATCTTTATCAATTTTTTCATAACACCTGATTCAATGGAATTTTGGGTTTTCAATAAATAATCTGCTTTATTTAAGACTATGACTGTATGACCTTTGTCTGCTTTGATGAATATGATATCTTCAGATGCGGATTTAGATTTAATGGACTTTAAAGTTGTATTTTAGAATTTCTTAGGTTGAAAACTATTGAACTCTTTTTGAAGTAGCAACGCTGAAGTGTGGTTTAGGTGTTCGACTTGAATGAATAATTTAAGGCTAGTTCGGTTTCAATTCCTAGCAGATCAAAATGGAGACGAGCGTTCTTTGACTCTTAATTGTCTTTGAAACCCTTTTTAGAAGTGAAACTTCATCTTCGAAAAAATAGCATCTGAAAGATTACTGAACTTATCATAAAACTGGTGATCCGAAAATTTGGACTTATGTATAATGATTTTCATCAAGTAACGACCTCCTCAATCAAATTATCAATATATCAAACAGCAAAATTGCTTAAAATTAGAATTTTCCAACCGATAGTAAAACAAAAATGAAATTGTGAACACTACGTATTGATATGTACTCTGTTTAAAACTAACATAATATATTTTCTTTAGAGTATTAATAAGTGCCATACCTAACTCCTTTTGAAGCCGGTTTTCTCGTAAAGAATGACTTTATTCGACATGTAGTAGGAGTATCTATTTTTGAAAATAAAGTTTATAGATGCCTTATTCTGGGACACTCTAATGTGCGATAGCACATG
The DNA here is from genome assembly GCA_013387265.2 of Cryptolaemus montrouzieri. Taxonomy (NCBI): domain Eukaryota; kingdom Metazoa; phylum Arthropoda; class Insecta; order Coleoptera; family Coccinellidae; genus Cryptolaemus; species Cryptolaemus montrouzieri. Next base: position 1,717,335 of record JABFTP020000165.1, read on the forward strand.
GAATAATATTCTTCAGTTGAGAGTAGCATGGACCGGAGCCTAGGCTCGGAATTCCCCTGAAAGCTGCAAGGATGGAAAAAAACCGGTGGTTGGAACTGAAGGTATGTGAGCACTGGATGAGCCTCTCAAGTCTCAGACACTTTCGACTTTTCATCAGAGGACCATACACTGAGCCAAGAATTAGTTTAACTTCTCCAGGCTGGACCAGAAAGTTCTAAATGCCATAGAAAGTTCTAAATGCCCTATTGACGGAGCACTGTCGCCTCAGAAAATACCTGAATAAAATAGGATTGATTGAAGACCATATCATGTAGGCTATGTGAAAACATCTCCTTAAATATCTACGGTCAAACAAGATGGAACCAATGAAATACGCTATATGCGAGTGCCTAGATGGGGCCTCGAAAAACACGGTCCAATCACCCTTAGACGGCTCATAGCTCACCAAACGGTGACTTTCTCACTGTGAAGTGAGGATTGATGCAGTTCGTGGAAGGTTTCTGCAGCCCAATACCGAAAGTTCTGTTTATTAACCGAACCGCTCAAATCGGACATATATTCGACCAAAAATGACGTAAGGTTTGATCGTCGACTACGTGGCGCCGATGGTCATCACTCATCGTGTGTGGAACAGTCTTCCTGCTTTGGGCTCCAGATCAAAACTCCAGAATGCAGCTACCGATTAAACTCTATGATCACTGTAAGTGGTTCATTATCTGTTAGGCAGATCTCACTCATTATCAGCGATAATCATTTGCATTAATTCGGCAAACTGTTGGCGTGGTGTCGAAAAATACGGTCCAATCATCTCTAGAAAACGGTGACTTTCTCACTCCTTCGTTCAGGTGCTGGACAACCACGAGCATTAATTACTGTTGGCGTGGTGTAAAATCTCCTTCGTTCAGGTGCTGGACAACCACGAGCTTATAGGGGTGAAAGCGGAGCTTTTGGTGTAAAATTCGACTACTCGTTTGGAGTGCTGCAGCTCGTTTTCGGACGGAGCGGCCTGGGCTTTGAATTACAGCTTGTCTCACTCTTTCCACGGATGCTGGTGTCCTTACACTTCGGGGACGACCTTAAGGTTTCAGATTCACTGCTGATGCAGTTGTTCTGAAATTTTGTACCCATCGGATGATTGTGTCACGTTTCGGAACTGAAGCGTTAGACCAATGTTGAAGCGCTAGCGAAAGCGCAGCTCTACGACAATGACAGACTCTCCCGATTTTAAATACTCTTCAATTGCAAACGCACGGTGCTATATTGTCCAGATAACCATTGTGAACTAAATGGTAACTCCTCCTGAAGCGAATTACCTCAGTCAAACCACTATACTTACTCACCGTTACGTGTACTACTCGTTCCAAAACGCCCTCCATTACGCCCCAGCCTGTATATCTAGGATCTAAAGGGAAAATTTTTCAGAATATTCATTATCCTTTCCATGAGAAATACAAAAATATTTTCATTCATAAGAATAAGTATGAAGTAAATGTAATTAAAATGAACATTAAGCATGGTTAAAAGTGTTTTAGCGTTACCTTTGTTTAAGTATTAACAGTATTCGAATTGACAGCATTTGAATGTGAAACTCACGTTCACTATTGTCCCCGATTATTCGTTCAATACAATCGAATGTGTTATTCAAGTGCCGTAATAGTCACACATGCAAATGTAATAAAATATTGATACCATTGTTTTACAAGACAGGTACAACCAAGTACAAATAACATGTTTGAATCACTTGGAGGCACGCTTTCTGAGACCTTTTATACAAATACAGTTCGCACTTCTGGAGAATTTATTTTCATGAAGGAAACTGATTGAAATAAATGCATATTTTTCTGTTATTATATAATGAGAAATAGCGTAGAAATTATAGATTCTCAATTCATCTTAACTCGCTATGCTCATTAATTTCTTATTTCCATTTGTATAAAATGGTCCCAATAGTTGTCTGTTGCCTAGCGGTTCAACATTAATTTATACTGTTGTAAACCACAGTCGGTGTGTAAATAACTTCAAAGTAATGTTATTGATTATTGGCAAACACTAAAAGTCAATTGAAGATTGATGAGGCTGTATAATTGTCAATGTGTGTTGCGACAACCGATTGATGAACAGTGAATGGACTGATCATTATAAGTTACGGGTCAAATGCTGGTTTTCTAATGACCCAAGTTATGGAGGTCGTTGTTCTGAATGACTGCTTATTTTCATGAAATGTTATTGAATTTATAGGAATACAAGCTATCCCAGAATAAGGTATCAACTCGGTAACTACCAAGTTTATTTATTTAATGAAAAAAAATTCTTAACACGAATATGAGGTCGGCCCGAGCTTGCAGAGTATCTGATGCTCACAGCGGGTGTTTTAAACGTCTTCCTCTAAAGTATTATGAATATTTGTCATAGAAATGGCCCAACTAATAAGACGAAACGTGAATATTATCACGCTAGAAGAGATGATAGTCAAGATAATCCAAACAGAGACAAGGAAAACGGATAAACATTTCCCTGCTTTAGTGGAAGAGAGAACAGGAGGACGAACAAAAATAAAACAAAAGAAGGAGGATAGCAGAAATATTCTCACTCGAGCCGACACCTGAAAGAGGGGCTAGTGACCTAATACCATTAGTAGGCAAGAGTAAAACTTCTTAAAATGAGTCATTAAAAAGAAAACAGTAGAAAAATGGCTAAAGAAAGACGAAGAGGCGAAAGGAAATATATTCTTAACAAATAGCTGAAAATATTGGTTATAATCCCAAAAAAAAAAAACATGATTACCTTAACCTACGTTGGTATTGCAAGTGAGAAACTGAAATAATTCTTGAGTAAAAATAATTTCAACATAGCTTTCCAAACTAATAATAGTTTAGGCAAATACACTGCTCAATATGGTCTAAGGAAAAGTAAAAATATTAAGGGTAGGTCATACAATTCGCATTAACTACTTAAAATTTTTACATGGTGTAATTAATACACTTTCTAGTCACTGAAAAATTCGAAATAGAATTCAAAATTCAAGAAAATAAACAATCGTATACCAAACAATAGTTTCTAAATTAAAATGAAAAAAGGTTTCTCATAATTCTTTTCCAAGTAAACTCAACTTAATATCTTATATGACCACCACGAGCATTAATAACAGCACGACATCGTTCTGGCATGCTCAGAACGCAATTATCAATTGTATTCTGACGAAGTAGATTCCATTGTTCCATCAATGTATTTTCAAAAGCTGGACGACCTTGAATATTCGCCATACGGGAATCAATCCTCTGCTGAAGCATTTCCCAAACATGCTCTATCGGGTTCAGGTCGGGAGACTGTGGTGGCCATTGTAAAATTTTGATATTCTCCCTCTGAAACCATTCTCGTACTGGGTTTGCAGTGTGTGGAGGGGCGTTGTCATGCATATATAAGAAATTTGGTCCAGCCGTGTTTCGAAATGGTAAAATTACAGGTTGGAGAACATTATCAATGTAGAGTTGATGATCCATATTCCTTTGAAGACAAATGAGGTCTGTTTTATCATGAAATGCGATTCCGTTCCATACCAATACCAATATAGATCCGCCTTTGTAGCTGTGTACTTCCTGGAATTGCTTGAGCCTTTCAATGGACCCTTTTGACGCCATACTCTTACCCTTCTATACGGGTGATACCGAGACTCATCGGTGAATCGAACGTTGGCCCATTCAGGTTAATTTTACCTAACTTCTTAATCGGAGTGTCACTTGTAATAAGACTACTTTAGCGGGCTCCAATGAATGCAATATTATATGAATTATTTCATACACTTTATACAGTTAATTATTCACTATCAACGATTTGAATTAATAATTGTTAATTGTTTATAATTGATTGCCAGGGGTTTGACACTTGATTGAGTGAGTGAGAGTTATCTCCTCTGTTTACAGCTTTTCTGTGTTGAATTCTAACCATAGAAACAATTTGTTTTTCTACTTATGATTAAGTGATCTGTGATTGCAATGAATAATATGAGATGTCACCACAACCCCAAACAACATGCTCCTGTGCCCATGCTAATCGGGCTGCGCGGTTGACAGGTCTAATTGGAGGGACTCTGATTGGTCGATGAAAATGAAGACCAGCTTCACGAAAACGATTTCTGACAGTTTGATCAGAAATGGCTACTCCATGTGTATCTTGGAAATTTCTAGAAATTTCACGAGCTGTGATTGAAGCATTCCGTCTGGCTTGAAGCACAATAAATCTATCTTGGGAAGGTAAAGTTTTTTTCTAGGACCTGTGTGTCTTTCCTTCACATCGTCAGTATCCAGATACCGTCTCCATAACCGACTTATCATACTCTTTGACACTACCATCCTCAATCATACCCACTGCACGTAATTTTTCATCTCAGGTTAAATGTAAACGTTGCATTATTTTCTTCTACCCTAACTCACAAGAATTCAGTATCACTCTAAGGAAATAACGAAATTAACTGAATTTTTGAAGAATAATAAATATCGCATTTTACGGTATCTTTTCAACATCTGTATTTTTTTATGAAAACATGTGTAGATCTGCTTGAATCAACATTCACGGCTGCTTTGATTAACTATGTAAGTCCATCAGGTGTAAAATCTGCATTTACAAAGATATCAGAGTGGTATTCATTAAAATTATTCAAATAATCTTGTTGTTCCCTAGACAATTTTGAGCCGTGTATGTTAAAAACAATAAAACCAAATCAGATGAAAATAATGAATCAGGTGGTTCTACATTGGTAAAACACATAGAGATTTCAATATTAGAATATCGGAACATGAACGCAGTTTTTCAAATAAAAAACAGATTCAAATTACGCGAATCATCTTCTAGAAAATAATCATTCTTTCGACCACACAGTTTGAAATTTTGCATACAGATAAGAAATGTTGGAAAGTAGATCTTTGGGAAGCCTTAGAAATCAACAAACAGAAACGCTCAGGTAGACTCATTAATGAACAAGTCGATTTAAGCCCTTCACCTCTATTGAATCTTTTCGGGGAACAATCTATTCCTAAATTTTATTGGATATACCTGTCATAAATAACCACTTAAGAAGAATCAACACCATAAGCTTTTAATTACTACACTTATATTTATATTCTCAGTTGTATCTATATATAGTTGTCATAATTTCTGTACATGCATTTGTCTGAAGAAGCTAGTGTAGTGAAACGCGTTACGAATCATAATTATTCAGTAAAATTTCTCAAAAATATAACATGTATTTTTTAAAGAAATTCCAGTCCTCGTCAAAATTAAAAGACCACTGAATTGGCCCACACTCGTTACTCGGGTGTTTCGAGGTCGCTAACTACGATACGAGGTCGACAAAAGCCAATGGAGTACCTGGTGCCCTCAGTAGGTGTTATGAACATCTTCCTATGGAGTATTACTACAATTTGTCATAAACTTCGCCCACACTCGTTACTTGGGGGCTTAGTCTTGACGATATTTGTATTCAAAGACCTGAAAACCCCCCGAATAACAAGTTTGGGCTAATTCTATGACCAATTGTCATCATACTCCATATAGTAAGAGGTCCGAACATCGACTTTCATCGATTTGATAATAGAATGAAACATATTTTATCACAAATTTAGTATAGGGTGCGCCAGAGAAAATCGGACAATTTTTTTCCGTTATGACTTTCGCAATTGAAGAGCTAGATCATTCGTTCTTGCTTCATTGGAAAGCCAAAGGACTAAGTTTTTCAGAAATTGTATCGAAATTTCACTTCCGGTGAAATCCAATATGGCTGACTCATTCGAAAATAAGCAATATTTCAGAATCACTGGAGAGTTTTTTTTTCAATAAAAAATTCGAATAGGGCATTTAGTCGATAATTCAGTCTTTTCTGAACGATTTGACATAATGATCTTAAAAATACCCTAAGAATTGGTAAAAAAAATCTGAATCTGAAATCGAAATATTTTTTTCATCTCATGGCGTTGGCACTCCTGAAGCTGTTGTATTTTTCATGGATGTTCTAAGAAGACAAAGAACCATTTATTTTGAGGGGTCGAACTCGAATATTGATTCAGACTTGTGCCAATTGTCGTCAATAATGTTTCTCTTTTCCACCATCATATGCACTTCCCATTGTGAAACCTCTGAACATAGACTGCATGCATTAACTCTATGATAAACAAAAAATAATGAGATGTCATCGAATTTTATACGACATTTGGTTTGAACTATACCATACTACAGTATTGGTCAGCCTAGAGAGTTTGTTCGAATTATATCTTGTCTGAGAAGTAGTCACGCCTTAAGTCCCTTTTCTATCTCTCTCTCCTCTTCAGCCTGTGGATATCCACTCTTCCAAATCTTTCCATCCCTGTCTATTTAAGGCAATCTGAACCCAATTTTTTCCTGCTGTTTTGTGGACATCATCCCGCTATCGTTTCGGAGGTCTACCAACACTCCTCTTGGTTTGTCTTAGGTGCCATACCATTATTCTATGAGTCCATCTGTTTGGTTCTTGGCGGGCTACAAGTCCAGCCCAGCGCCACTTGAGTTATCTCGCAAACTAACGCCAGCATCGTTCTCTCTATTGCTCGTTGTGTCACCTGGAGTTTGTTTGCGTATGCGCGAGTGAGAATAATTGTCTCAAGACCGTATGCGAGAACTGGCATAATACATGTCTCAAACGTTCTCCTTTTGAGATTTATTGGGATTTCTCCAGATTTCAACACATGACCCAGTCTTACAAATGCAACCCAACCTAGTCCAATTCTTCTCGATGTTTCAGAGGTTTGATTTTCCCTGTCTTGTAAGATTTTATGCCCTAGATAAATGTATTCTGTAACATTTTGGATCTCGTGGTTACCGATACTGATTCTTAAATTTTCAGGAATCATTACTTTCGTTTCATCCAGGTTCATCTCGAGTTCATAGGTTAAGGCAGCCTCATATAGTTCTTCCAGCATCGTGTAAAGATCTTCGGCATATCACTTATAAGAACTATATCGTCCTCAAATCGAAGATGGTTCAGACGTACGCCATCTATATTTATGCCTCTCGTTTCCCACTTCAAACCCTTGAACACGTCCTCCAGAGCCAATGTAAATAATTTTGAAGAGATCGTGTCTCCCTGTCGTATGTCTCTTTTCACGGGAATTTCTTTTGATGTTGTTTTTTCGTCTTTTTTTCTTTGGATTGTGGCGTTTTCGTATATGTATTTGATGAGATTTGAATATCTACTGTCCACTCTTGCGTTATCTAGTGCTCTTAGCGTTGCCTAAGTTTTAATCAAGTCGCTTTCTTGAAATCTATAAATGCCATGTGCAACATCACATTGTACTCTGAGGTTTTTTCGATGAGAGTCCGTATCACTTGCAAATGGTCTACAGTACTGAAGCCTTTCCGGCTTGTTCGACGGATTGATAAGCGTCCATTTTGTTGGTTAATCTATTTGTCATTATTTCCGTCAGTAATTTGTACAAGTGCGATAAAATGCTTATTGGGCTGTAATTTTCTATGTTATTCCTGTCTCCCGTCCTATGCAGAAGAATGACTTGAGCATTATTCCATACCATTGGTATTCTTTCTTCATTTAGGAATTTGTTGAGAAGGATCCGTACGTTATCCAACAGATATTCTCCTCCCTTTTATCTGCAAAAATTGGTCTTTCGGATAATTCATTTTGAAATGTTTTTTTTTGGATGGGGCCAGAATTTGTGTTCGATCAGATGATAACCGGATTCGGGTTTTAAGGGGTCGTGAAAGATAAGCTAGACTCCGAGCAGCAAGATAAATTCCGAAATACTAAGGGGACAGCGTGATGTTTTTGGATGGCAAAACAGATTTGATTTCGTTTACTGCCAGTGTAACGGCTAGAAATTACGTGGACCTAGTGCTGGAGCCCATAGTGAGACTCTGGTGATGTGCTAACGGTGAGAATTTTACCTTTATGCAAGAAATTTCTCCTCTGCATACTAGCAACCTCGCGCAACATTATCTTGAAACAGAGGGAATCGTCATTTTGAACTCGCCAGCTTACTCTCCAGACCTGAATCCTATTGAACTTTTATGGGATAATCTCAAAAAGAAAATTAGATCGCGCCAGGATAATCCAAGGACAGTTCATCCAAGACGCCACAGAAGAGTGGCAGAATATCATCCCAGAAGGAGGTCGAACACCTAATCCAAAGCCTGCCTTGATGAATTCAGGCTTGTATCAGGGCAAGATGAGATAATACAAGCTACTGAGGTCGAGAAAAAACACCTAATCCGTGAGAAAACAATTCTCAATTTTTTTACTACATGCGGAAAGAGTCTCTAATTTTTTTTATTTGTTTCTTTCTTAAAATAAACCTTAATTTATTTCTGTTTTCAATTGTAATATCTCAATTAGGATCAATTCTAACAATCCTTCGAAATTTCCAAAATGCCTGAGTTAATATTCAAAATATCAAAATATGGTTGTGTGTATATTCTACCTTTCTATCAATGATTCATGGTTTGTATGTGTATGAAGAGTGAAATCGCCTTGATGAGTCCTTCCGTGTGTTGTATCCTTGTTTAATTCCATGAGTTAGTTACATTTTTAGTTTTCAGAAGGGAGGAAAAGAAGAGAAGGTTGGTTGAAATTTACAATTTTTTATGATTGAATCAAATTTGTTATACTCATAAGGTTCTTGTCAAGGCTATTTGGTGCCCCTTGGGCTACCACTGAATTAAAAAGAACTTAAATGTGTAATAGTTTACAATTTATCTTCGGAAATAGAGGCAAGACATACTGACATTGAGTATCTATTGAATTGCTTCAATAGTAGTAAAAATTTGAATGCATTTGTGCCAAGCAATAAAACCGGAACAATATTGACCCTCAAATAAAGATTGCCTCTTCAACGTTATTCTTCCCTTGTCGCTTATTCGCACACACGTGGGGGCTGTTATCAAAACATTTCCCTTGGACCAGAGTAATAGCTTTCCCACTTTATTTGAAAAATTCTTTCGAGGATTTTTTCCTTGAAACTGGTTTGAATCTTTCATTTGCAAATAAGGGAACGATGATTTGAGATTGAGAAAAAGAAATCACTCGATAGGATAATTCGTTTCTTAAGGCGTATTTTATGAGCTGCCATTGTTTCTTTATGTGCTCTAAGTGGTCAAATTACTGATATCATTATTTCTTATACAAGTGGCAACACTGGAAAGTGCGTCATTCTGTCAATTATGCAATGCTTGTCATTCGGTTATTAGTAGGGAGAGAATTATATGAAAATGACATATATTTATTAAACTTGTTCCATATTTCATGTTATATCTTTTCGTCGTTTACATAGATTCCATAGATCATGTTTATTCCAAGGGTTGTGAATCTAACAACAAAAAGCCAGGTAACTACATTATCCATGAAGTCAACGTTAAAAGACGCATTAGGATATTTTTGTCGTTAAAAGAACTATAATTTAATTACATGTCATACATTTTCTTCAATTCAAATGGCTCTATGGTTGGTAACCGATTAGCGGAATATTTAAGGTTTTCCTAATTTTCACAACATTTCGAATAATTCTGAGTTGAAATCAAGAAGTGTTAAAACAGTTTGAAAATTACGAAAGTGATTTTCAACGCAAAATGGATGGAACCATATTCTAGGGCATTCATTCCAAATAGCCTCTGGGAATTTTGAAAAAGCGAAAAATGTAACTGTAAACAAGATTCATATAACCATGCATTTCTGAATTTTGTCATGCCAAATGCAGTTCCGTTGGAAAATTTTTCAATTTTTTCATTAGCTGATTTACCTTGGTAAAGACAGGACAAAACATAAAAATATTTTATGAAAATATACCGGGTGTCCACGCGAGATGGGACATTGAAAGTATATGGAATAAAGGAATGACCCATTGGAGATTTTCATTTTTGTTGTCTCGAATGTTATTCGAACTATGTTTCGAAAATATTTTCAATGCCGTGACACTTCCAGTTAAAGTAAGATATGAATTTTTATATCAAAATTTTGCGCTTTTTGGTTGTCTCTTAGAAGGCATCATAAAAATACTAAAGATGATTCAATATCCATAACTTCTAGCTCGTTGTATGTAAAGAGGCTCATACAACAGAATTCAATGCATTAAGAGGCTTCACGATATACAGGATGTTTCCAAAGCATGTGGAAAATCGTAGTACATTCAAAGATACAAATGTCCATTTTTTCGAATTAGATTACCTATTTTTGCACACATCATTTAACATATAATATTAATAGGTATCAATCTGTTACAAGTTTACTATACCTTAAATGCATCGTACTGAGTTATTCGCGGTTTTAACCCAATAATTACGATTTTTCGCTCAGGACTCTGAAATTCACAGGTTATATATAATCTTCAAATTATGCATTTCGATCTCTAATACTAGACCCATTTCAAGATTTTCATCATTCTTGTCAGAATTCCGAGAGAAAAACTGTGAAATCAATTAGTATTGAAGTGAATAGAATATGAATTCGTTTTTCTTCCTTTCTAGTAGGTAATCTCGATTATATCAGTTACTTGTCAGGAAAATCATCTTCGAATTACCAGAAATACCAAGCTGAATTAAGCATGTCGATTTTTTTATGGTTAGATGGAGGTACTTTTCAAAATTTTGCCAACCGAAAAAACCATGGGCGTATTCTTTCAATAAGAATAGAATAGAATTTATTTTCGAGATCATTGCAACAAAAATATCAACTCGAGTCCTGTTGCACCAGAAAATTATTTCGTAAGTCATGCGAGACTGGAAACTGGCATAATAAATTATTTTAGAACTTCTGAATGAACTTGATGTTTTAAGACTCTAAGAGAAAAATGACTGAGTTCAGTTTTTTCTAAGCTGTTCAATATAATTGACCCATTTGAGGCATTGATACGAGTTCATCCTCAAGAATTTGATGCTCTGCTTAACCTGAACATCCCCATCCCCAAAAGACAATGACTCTACCAAAAGACCTTCCTCTATCTCCAAAAAATACACATTCCTTCTTTGGTCTGTTAAAAAAAATTAAACCATTTTCAGTACATCATCTGTCAGCATTCAATAGTGTAGAGGCTGATTTGTTAGATGTTAGTGTCGTCTGCAAACATAACCATTCTCTGAGTTTCTTCCTCAATTATAGCAGGAAAATCATTCATGCAAATAACAAAAAGAAGCGGACCTAAAATGCTACCTTGAGGAACTCCCACAATGAGTAGCTCTTCCTCAGATCGTTACTATCTGTTTCCTATTACTAAAATAATTTTTAATCAGTTTTTGTTGATTGTCTCTAATGCCACCCATCTTCAGTTTAACCAACAACAATTAATGAACCACACAATCAAAAGCCTTCTTTAAATCAAAAAGTCCCACAGGGTATTCACCCTACTCTAATTGTAAAACAATGGCTTGGGTTAATTCAAAAATTGCTGTATCGGTGTTTTTATCTTTTATAAAGCCATACTGATTTTTATTTAAAATGTTCAATTCTTTTTGCAACTGTAAAATTCGCCTGGATAGAATCTTTCCAAATAGTTTCGAGAGTGAAGTTAACAAACCTATAGGGCGATAGTTTCCCAATTCATTGATATCCCCTTTGTAATACAATGGCTTGACCACCGCCAATTTGAGGGCATCAGGAAAAATTCCTTCCTTAAAACGCAATCATTGGAATAGTTCCTTCCAGTACCTTCAGTGGGATCTCATCGAAACCTGTAGCGTTTTTATTTTTTTAAGGCCTTACTGCGTGTACTATTTCTTCCTCTTCAACATCAAATACATAGAAATTACGCTGAAAAATATCAGAATTTCAGCTTGAGAAATAATATTTGAAATATTCTGTTTCAGGACAATTTGTGGATTTCAAAATGTTCAGATCTAAAATAAATAAAAATTCGAAGGTGACTTTCCTGACAAGTAACTGATGTAATCGAGGTTACCTACTAGAAAAGAAGAAAAACCAGAAGTCAGATTCAATGCATTTCAATAGTAATTGATTTTGCACTTTTTCTCTCGGAACCCTGACCAGAATCACTTTGATGGTTTTGAGATGCGTCTCGTATTGCGAGATCGAAATGCATTATTTGAAAGATTTCCGGTCACATAATCTGCAAATTTCAGGATCCTTGCGAGAAAAATCGTAATTTGTAGATAAATTTTCGAAAATTTTGCATTTCAGGTATACGCAAACATATAACAGATCGCCTATTAATATTACTAGTTAAATGGTGTATGTAAAAATAGGTAGTCCAATTTGAAAAACAGACTTTTGCACCTTTGAATGTACTACGATTTGCCACATGCTTTGGAAATACCCTGTATATCATGAAACCTCTAAACGCATTGAATTCTGCTGAATGAGCCTCTTTACTGATAACGAGCTAGAAATAATCGATTGTGAATAATCTTTAGTATTTTATTGATGCCTTCTAAGGGACAACCAAAAATCAGAAAATTTCGATTGAAAAATTCATATCTTCCTTTCGGTTGATTGTAGGTGGCAATGATGTGAGAAAAAATTGTTCAGAATTTCATTTCCTGAAATAAAAAAAATAGAAGCATACATTATGCCATTTAAAATAACAAAGACAGTGTCAACTTTTGGTGTAACCGGAAGTACCACAGCATTGAAAATATTCTCGGAACTTAGTTCGAATAACATACAAACCAACAACAAAAAATTCTTTAATCGGTTATTCCAGTTAAGGTTTACAAAATTCTATTCAAATATGTACAGTCGTTTGGTAGCAATTATAATATCTGATTAAACTTGAACTTGAACACCCTGTAATTCTGTAACTGAGAACCTCACGAATATAGTTCATATAGAAAACTCATATTTCTTTTCGATTCTCTAATAATCTCTTAATTTTTCGCTGTAGACTGGACCAAACTGTATATTACCGAGATGACTTCAGTAGGCATCGCACTTGGGTCAGCCTGTATAACTAACAACGATAAGTATAAAAACGTAATAAAAATGAAAAGATCCTCCTTGGAATTCATCAAGTGAATTTTTCAAACTATCTGGTGGATTCAAAAACTTCGAAGATGAAACTTAAACAGAAGTGGAATGTAATTTCCTAGATTGTTAAACATTTGTCAGTAACTTTTCACAAAAAGTAAAATTAATTGTTGACTCTTTGATCTGAAATTAGACATTTTATGTACAATTCATCCTGGTTGTCAAAACAACGAATTAATCCAGTCTTCGTAGAGACAGGTACAGAATGTTAAATAAATTATGTCTGGATTACAAATCCAAAAGTAAATATATCAGAGTTGTGAAAATCTCTATATCAAAGGATATGCTGGTTGCACACTAAGTCATCAGATTATATAAAAATTTGGAGAATGGCTCTCATATTTCGTTTTTTCATTTTTGAAATACAGTGCATTCGAATTTCGATTTGATTAAAATTTTTTTTTTAATGAGATTATACCGCTATCTGTATCGTAAACCTTTTTGCATAACGCCCCAGATTGATTTCCAATATATATATATATATATATATATATATATATATATATATATATATATATATATATATATAAACTTATATATACATACAGGGATATCCACAGGGACCGTCCGTTAAAAACTTTTGAGTTCCAATTACAATATCAAGCTAAAATTTTATACGCGGCCACAACTAGCGATTTCAAATAATTTCCACTTCCGGTGATACCGGAAGTGGGTCATCACTTCGTTATTTCAAATGGCAATCTACCTTTTTATTATACATCTAGAACTGACATTTGAGCAAAGCATAAAATAACCAAGTTGTTGGCACTTATCTGTCAAAACTTTAAACAGATTTAATTATTTTTGTTATAAATTGGATTTTTGAGGAACATTTAAACAAATTGTAGCTCGTAGATCTTTTGCACTACAGACACAATTTTTGCTTGTGTGGATAGAAGAAGGACCAAGGAATTTTTTAAGCAGTCTAACATGTCAAATATTTATTGCGTTGTTTTGTATGATTTTTTTCAATTTAGCCTTTTTCAAACAGCAATAACTCAATTTTTTCAAATGGCACGTGCCAATTTTTATATCGTCATCAGATGAAGCGTAAAATTTCAGATGGAATTGTATAAGCAAGTACAATACCCATCTCTTATAGTTTCGAAATAATTTGGGAATATATTGAATTTCGATGATTTTGCAAGAACTAACACAGAATGCTTTGAAATATTTGAATCAAGTAGCTGAACTGGCTACGCTCACCTGACAGGTGCATAAAATTAATGTCCCTTCGTTCATTCGAATTGGATATTTCAATAAGAAGTGTGGGTAATTTGAAGTGAAAATTTTTGAAAAACACCAGATTGGTAATAAAATGGCTGATTATTCAAACGAGGATATGTTTAATCTCTTTTTAATTCATGGCGAATGTCAAAAAGAAGTGGATAGAACTTGCAGGCAATTGAATAACCAATTTCCAAAATTGGCGCCTATGAGTAAAACAAATATTCGGATTAGAAGCAATTTTATGCAATTTGGAGGAACAAAATACATAGAAACTAGAAGAAAACCAATTCTCGAGGACGACGACAATCAAATTTATACGCTTGCGTGTTTTCGTGCCAATCCTCATGCGTCCATTAAGACAGCATCAAAGGATATAGGATTGAGTTATACTTCCATTCAAAGGACCCTTAAGAAACATAACATGTACCCGTATTCTTTTATCAGACTACAAAAACTGAAACCAACTGACCTTCCCAAGCGGCTAAATTTTTGTGAAAATTTATTAATTCGGCTTCAAGAAGATGAGACAATTCTGCAAAAAATTAAATGGTCTGATGAAGCCAAGTTTAATGAAAGTGGAATAACCAACAGGAGAAATCGACATTTTTGGGCCACAGAAAATCCACATTTTATTGAGGTTATGGATTTCCAAAATAAATTCAGCGTGAACGTTTTTGCAATTTCAATGAATGATTTGTTGGCTTATCACATTTATGAGGAAAATCTTAATGGACAAAGATACCTGGAAATTTTGAGAAGAACATTGCAAATTTTTTAGATGGATTACGCCTTAACATTCTGAGGGATTGCTATTACCAAATGGATGGTGCACCAGCACATAAAACACGAGCTGTAGATCGGCAGCTAACAGAAATGTTCGAGGATGGATGGTGGGGTAATCAAGGACCAAATTTATGGCCTCCGCGTTCTCCGGACCTGACGCTCGTTTATTCTTATTTATGGGGCAAAATCAAGAATGAAGTGTATTTTATACCTGTAAGAAGTAAAGAAGATTTACTAGAGCGCATTTATAATGCTTTTCGTAATATTGATCCTGAGGAAACTAGGAGGGGCAACTCATCATGTTCGTATACGAGCTGTCAAGTGTATCGAGCAAAATGGGGCCCATATTGAATATTTATTCAGATCATAAATACGTTTTCTCCTATGATGTTTGCTATCATTTATTCGTATTAACGTAATTATCTTCGATGATTGGTTTTCGCTTAGTTCCTACAATTTTCATTCATCCGAATTGTAGAAAATCGCTTCTAATGCTTCGAAATTTTATTTTACTCATAGACGGTAAATTTGGAAAGTGGTTATTGAACTGTCTGCAATTTCTACCCGCTACTTTTTGACATCCTAAAATGAATTAAAAAAGATTAAATATATTTTCGTTTGAGTAACCAGTGGTTTTATTTCAAATGTGTTGTATTTTTTGGTTATTTTCAATTTGAAATAAGGACAATTCTTGTTGAAATATCAAATTCGAATAAACGAAGTTACAATTACATTAATTTAAGGCACCTTTCAGGTGAGCGTAGCCAGTTCAGCTACTTGATTCAAATATTTCAAAGCATTCTCTGTTAGTTCTTGCAAAATCATCAAAATTCAATATATTCCCAAATTTTTTCGGAACTATAAGAGATGGGTAAAGTATATGCTCATACAATTCCATCTGAAATTTGACGCTTCATCTGATGGCGATATAAAAATTGGCACGTGTAATTTGAAAAAATTGACTTATTGCTGTTTGAAAGAGGCCAAATTGAAAAAATCATGCAAAACAACGCAATGAACACCTGACATATGTAAACTGCTTAAAAAATTCCTTGATCCTTCTTCTATTCACCCAAACAAAAATTGTGTCTGTAGTGCAAAAGATCTACGAGCTACAATTAAATAACATAGTGATGACCCACTTCCGGGATAACCGGAAATGGTAAATCACAAAACATACTTGAAATGAGAAATGACAAAAATTGACAATCGTCTTGAGCAGATTTTTTAATTGATCAGTTCTCGGTAGTTTTTTGACAGAATATAATTAACCAAAATTAGATTGACAAATAGACTGAAATATACAGAACTAACAATGTTTTTCCCTTGCAAAGTAGTTTAGATAATTTGCTTTCAAGTTTCTTATTTATTTTAAAAACAACAACTTCAAAACTGTGATAACACTGGAAATAGCAAAGTGTCACATGTGACTTAAGTAATTAATTCGTATTTGGATGAAGGCCAAAGTGGTCGTTTGAACTATGACAAAACAGAATAAACATTCTGGTTGTTCAGTCTGCAACGATTGTCGGAAAGAGTCCCAACTTTTCCGTCAGTAAATTATGCCCCACCGAGCTTTATAAATTGGAACGGGAAGTAGCACTTCTGGAAAACTCCTGAAAGCTTTTCTATCTGAGGTCACGCTCGTTCATTATTTAGACGCATTAGGAACTTCGCTTATAATTTTTGATTCGCTTATATATTGACATTTCACAACAAAAGCTGAAACTTCTCGAAGAATGTAACGCAAATCAGTTTTTGAGAATAGAAAATGTATTTTTATTTTATACGACTGTGAATTGACAAGTCAGGTAAAAATGAAACAAGAACACATTTTCTCTACTGCTTCTCGAAATACATTCTCTCAAAAAAATACTGGGAATTGTTCAATAAAACACAAAATATTAATTTTTCGTTCAAATTTATTGTATCGCCTTCAAAGTAGACACATACATTTACGCCAACAAATAATCTTATGATCAAAACACTTTTTCCGGAATCGACTTCGCGAATTCCTGTTCATGTCTTCCTTGATTTCAAAACGGGTACTTCGAAGTGGTAGTTTGAATTTTGGAAAAAGAAAAAAGTCGCCGTACCCATATCGGGTGAAAACAGTGGTTGTTCGATGGTATGTGTTGAGTTTTTGGTTAGAAATTCATTCACAATTATAGCCTTGTGAGATAATGCATTATCGTGATGCAAAAACCATGATTTCATCAATCATAACCCGCGAAATTACCGCTGTATGTGTAGACATAATGAAGAATTTTATTCAAGGAACAATATTCAACCTTCCGCGGAAAGTTAAACATCCTTCCCTGAAAGAGCTGGTTTTCTGATCCACCCTTCATAATCACCATCAACCAGGACCACACAGCAGTGATACAGCACGGCCAGATGTCATGAATAGGTGCAATAGAATAGTTTCGGTCTTACTTAACCTCGTCACTATTGTCTACCGATTTACAACAGTTCCTTGAATAAAATTCTTCATTATGTCTACACATACAGCGATAATTTCACGGTTAATGATTGATGAGATTTGGAGTATATCTGGTTGACAACCAGACATGAATAAGGAGTGTTAGTCTTTCGACCAATTACTTTCTTGCAGACACTGTGTGTAGCGTTGCGGTGAATAGTCGAACTAGTGTGACTCCTTGAGGTTTTCTGTTTATCTACTCTTCGTTTTCATGGTTTCCCGATGGCGATGGAGGTAAGCCTCTGTGTCGGTCCTTTGGAAAGCCCAATAACGTATACATGTTTTGTAGCGCTCCAACGGATTGAGATGAGTAGGTGACGGTCTGGCCTGATGTTGTGAATGGGTAGGCAATACTGACAAGATCAAATGAGACCAAAACTGCAGTATATTGCTCGTATTCATGACATCTGACCGAGTTGTACCACAGATGTGTGGCCCTGGTTGATGATGATTATGGAGGGTGGATCAGAAAACCAGCTATTTCAGGGAAGGATGTTTAACTTTTCACAGAAGGTTGAATATTGTTCCTTGAATAAAATTCTTCATTATGTCTACACATACAGCGATAATTTCGCGGGTTATGATTGATGAGATTTGGAGTATATCTGGTTGACAACCAGACATGAATAAAGAGCGTTAGTCTTTCGACAGATCGCTTTCTTGCAGACACTGTGTGCAGCGTTGCGGTGAATAGTCGAAGTAGTGTGACTTCTTGAGATTTTCTGTTTATCTACTCTTCGTTTTCATGGTTTCCCGGTGACAATGATGGTTAGCCTCTGTGTCGGTCCGCAATAACGTATACATGTTTTGTAGCGCTTCAACGGATTGAGATGAGTAGGTAACGGTCGGGTCTGATGTTGTGAATGGGTAGGCAATATTGACGAGGACAAATGAGACCGAAACTGCAGTCTATTACTCCTATTCGTGACATTTGATCAAGCTGTACCACTGCTGTGGAATTGGCCAACAAATTTTGAATTTTTTTCTCTGGGGCCAGTTTGGTAGTTTAAGATTCAATTGACTAATAAATTTCATATGGGATTGTATCTCTTTATATGGTTTTTGAGAATGCTGACCTGTCATCTGTATATTGACATGTATCAGCTATTTTAGGTACTGCAACAATATACTTTTTTTGTAAAGAATCATTTCTCAAACAATTTTTGTTGATATTTGCTAACTCAGGAATTGGCCATGCAAAAGATAAGATTTGTGAATGAAGATACCTTTATTTTCAAGAGACTAATTATTTTCTGTGCAGAAAAAGGTTCATTGTTCACAATAATGTGCTTTTATCTCATAAAAATTCGACAATTATTCACGAATCTGGCAAATTTCAAACACGTAAAAGTTAGTTTCTTTAATAGAAGTTCTTATTATTATTATCACATCGAAAAATAGTTTGAAAAATCTCTTTCGTGAGATGAGAACATCTAATTTTTCTACAAATTCAAAACTTCTACATTGAATACTTAAACGAGACCTATGTCTATGTTCTATAAGTGGTCTATAAATAAAGGAATAATGCCCTGAGAAAATTCGAGACCATAGACGACATTACCCATTTACTTTAAAACTACCATTTAACTTGAATTCCAATTTTATCTGAAGTTTAATTACATGATACGTATGTTTCTAATTTAGTTGTGATTAGCTTGTGGTTTCTTCTGCGGGTTGCATAACTTCTGTGTAAGTTTCGGCTGAACCCGCCTAAATAATGGCCTTACGCTTGATGGCACTTTAATTGCACACCAGGCCGACTGGACTTAATTGAAATTTATAATAATTAACGGAAACATTCTTACCAGGCGAAAGAAAACATCAGCTCGATTTGATACACGTAGACCGGACTTGTTGGAAATGGAATGCTAACAAGATTTTTCAAAAAAGCTTTGAAACTTACCAAACACTAAGAGTAATTGCCAATTCCGAATTGATAGAATGTAATTTGTAATTCCGAAATAGGAAAAGTTTCCAAGGGTATTAGCATATATATTAGCTCGGGAAAATTCCACATAAGGTTGATAGAGAAAAAGTTTTTGAATATTTCATTTCTTTCAGCGTATACATTTCGAATTATATATACACTGTGTTCTAGGGAAAATTTAAACAAATAGTAACACGGGAAATATTGGTAATAGTCAAAACACTGAAACGGGTCAATTGTTAATTTGAGGGGGACGGTTTTTAAGATTGATTTGGAACATGTGAAATAAACTGCTACACTCAGCATCGCCCAACTCAAAAATTATTACAGTAGAAGCGCCTTATTCGCTCTTCTTACATTCGCTTTTTCACTATCCGCTGATATATCCAATTCCTATATTCGCGGCTAAAGATTTCCGAGGTCCGTGTTTTCGAGAATGTAAACAAACATGTTTAAGTAAAGTGACCTTATTACTCAATGCATAGTTTATTATTAAATGCCATTTATTAGACGTTTCATCCTTCGGTAAAAGCCGCTTTGTGCTTTTGATTTTTTCATTTTTCCATTCGTTGCAAAAGTGATCGAGTAATATGTCTCAACCGTTGTCTTCCTAATTTATAATGTCGCCTAGAAAAGTTGAATATGAGTTTCGATACGAAAAAAAAAACAGTGTTACTGCTCGAAGTAAAAATAGAAATATACTCGGAGGCAAAATTAGCGGAACACTCGAAAATTCAACCAAATTCGAAGTTCGATATTTTTTCTAATTCTCAACCGATTTAGATGATTTGTTCGGCAAGTTATAGATAGATCAACTCTTCTGCTTTGTAGAAATTATAAGAGAAAACGAAAAAAATTTGAAAAAAATTTTATACGGGGGCAAAACTAAAAGTGTTTTTTTTGTCAAAAATTCGTAACACCCTGTGGAATTTCGTGGTCCGAGTTGAAACGTACAATATGATGGTCTGTCAAGACACATCTTCCTACAGTAACGCCCTTCTTGTTTCATGCGTTTATCTCTATTTTTGCAAAATATATTTAATTTCAAGTGGAAAATCACCATTTTGGAGAAATTCCATTGAATCAAGAAATTGTCATTAAAATTCGTCTATCAATTTGGAATTTTCTTCTAGCACTCAGGCGTGTCGAAATTGTCGTTTGCGATTTTTATGTTCGAATTGCATTAGTTATTGATGACAATTTGGTTAATTTGGTGAAAATTAGGAATTCATAGGAGATAACAGTCGGTAGGTATTAAAATACACAACCGAATTCTGGGACCATTGATAAAACTTTTCATTTACACATGTGCACACCTTTTTTTATCAAATATGAAATACAACACACGTTTTTTTGTATATGATCACATTTGCACTTGTTTAAAGAATGAGAGTTTTCCATTCTTTGATTTGATACAAATTCGATCGGTTGCGGTGTTTTGTGATTCTTTTACTGTTTACGATTCGAAACGGTATTTTTCATTCAGAATGAGAGATTTACCACCAACCTCAGTAGCAAGGGCAGTTACATTGATCGAGGAAGGGCGCACCTACCGTTCAGTCGGTACCATGTTGGGTGTCTCGACGTCGGTTATCCATCGAATCTACCGACGTTACAGGGAAACTGGATTGTACGTGAGGAGGCGAGGACAAGGAAGAAATCGGGCAACCCGCGCTGTACATGACCGTTTCATCGTCAATCAAACCATAAGAAATCCTCGTCTTACTGCTGTTCAGGCACGTAACCTTTCACAAGCAGTGGATAACATTAACGTCAATGTGAGGACAGTCAGAAGACGATTAAATGAAGTTGGTCTGAGATCATACGCGCAAGCAAGAGCACCAAAACTCGATAGAGCCCATCGGGTAGCAAGATTGACGTTTGCTAGGGAGCATGTAGCATGGACAATCAATCAGTGGAGACGAGTTTTATTTAGTGATGAAATTTGTGACTTTTCGCTTCAAATTGGATATCTCTTGTAAAAATAGAGATAAATGTATAAAACAAGAAGGGCGTTACTGTAGGAAGATGTGTCTTGACAGACCATGATATTGTACGTTTCAACTCTCACCACGAAATTCCACAGGGTGTTACGAATTTTTGACAAAAAAAAACACCTTTAGTTTTACCCCCGTATAAAATTTTTTTTGTTTTCTCTTATGACATCTACAATTCAGAAGAGTTGATCTATAACTTGCCGAAAAAATCATCTAAATCGGTTGAGAATTAGGAAAAATATCGGACTTGGTTAAATTTTCGAGTGTTCCGCTAATTTTGCCTCCGTATAGTGTAGTCCATTGAAATGTTACATGAGCTTTGCATTTTCCAGATGATGCAATTTTATTTTTGGGACACTGGGGGGAGGAGGCGTGTGGACTGTCAAAGAAGCTTAACCCCAAGTTTGTGGGGTTGCCGCCCTTGTCCCCCGGCTGCCATCTTGGAAAAAGGGGTGCAAACACACTTTTAGCCCTAAATTTGAAATTAAAGAAGTTATGAGTAAAAAGGTGAGAAAATTACTATAAATATTTTCTTTCCTGCTCTATAATTATTTTTTTATACATTTTACATAAAAATTACTGAGGACCATTCTTGTAGATGATCTTTTGAGGAAATTTTCTCTTTAGTTTTTTTAAATTTCAATCATTTAAACGCTGTTATAGCGCTCCAAAGTTGACCGAGTTCGTCAATGCCCATAAGAATCCGATCAAAACAAAATGTTTAACTTATTTTGATGATCTTTTTTTTATTGTAAATACATTCTCAAACATTTCTGTTAAATCCCTACCTATTATTTCACTTATTCATTGCTAACTCTAACCTATGAGGTAAAGTCTATAGGCGCGTTTTTTACGAGGTATCCCCAGTGGGCCAACTCCACAGACATCTTGTCGATGAATTAATCATATTTTTAATCAGTTATAAGCTACTTATTCTATTCTACTCTTCTTCGACGGTCCAGGCTTTGGCTCGGAATGTGAATCAACTGCGAATGTGAAAGTTTGGGGAATGACAGGAGTTAAAATTGGAGTCATAAGTGGAAGTACATCTTCGAATTCATTTTATTCCATAAACTTTGATATTTCCATGATGTTGCTGCATGTTTCTCCAGAACAATGGAGGCATAATGTGAAGCATTTGAGGCTTGCTTTCCTGCAGCCACACATGGTTACATTACATTACATTAGTGGGCGTCGCTTGGCTTTGCAAGCCTTTTCGGAACTGCGACCGAGTTGGTCCTTTGTTCGTAACATTTCTTATTCATTTCACTGTAGGTCTAAATCCCTTACAAAATTAAGAATCTCCCTGGGAGCTTTCGCTTTTACTTCGTGCGACTCTATCTTGTCGCTACCGAAGTGTATATGACGGACAATTGCGATGCAACTGCAAAGAATATGTTCGGCAGTTTCATCGCCCTCTTTACACATTCTACATGTTGCAGTTTCCGATTTGCCCATTTTACTGAGATGGTATCTCAGTGGGCAGTGTCCAGTAATGGGGCCTGTTATAGTCCTCAGCTCGTTCCTAGAGAGATCGAGAAGCTGTTTTGTCTTCTTTGGTGAATAGTCAATGAACTTTTTCGCTTGCCCTTAGCCTGGAGTTATCCTCCAGTATCCTTTCTGATAGATTTTTCCCATCGTTGCAGTTCCTGTCATTTGTGCGGCTTACTTAGACCGCAGAACAGTTCAGGTCCGACGGGTGGGATTCCAGCAGCTGATCTGGCCAGTTCATCAGCGGTTTCATTTCCTTCTATGCCTTTGTGGTCAGGAACCCACCACAGAAAAGTTTGTTCCCCTCAGCAAGTTGCTTCAAGGATTGCCGGCATTTCCAGACAGAGATGCTCCGATGAATGAGAGAGTTTAGAGCTTTAATCACTGTCCGTTGACATGTAAATCTTTGCACCTTTGAGTTTCCTTCGTAGTCCCTCCTAGCACCAAAGGTTTAAAGCAAGTATTTTTGCTTCCATGATTGTGAGAGTAGAGCCCAGTGGCACTGATGACGAGTACTTGGGTTAGATTTCCATATATGCCTGCTCCTGTTCCATCAATGGTTTTTGATCCGTCCGTGTACCAAATGGAGGATTTTTGGTCTAATTGTTTTATTTTTCCCTTTTCGATTGCGCGGTCTTCTATGGCCACTTCGAAGGATGTATGAAAATAAAACTTAAGCGGCATTATATCCGATGGCTGTGATAAGATTTCTGGCGCTATGTAACCCATAATTCCCAAGTAATAATTTTTTGTGTCTTGGAGCCATAATGCCGCTATCAATGCCTCCTTTTTCAATTTTATATGAAGAGGAGGGAGATTTAGGATTACCTCCAGGGCAGTAGTCGGGGTGCTTCTCATAGCACCTGTTATGTCCAATCACGCAAGCCGCTACAGTTTTTGCAGCTTGGTTTGCGTAGTTATTTCTGATGTTTTTGTCCACCATACGAACGATGTATATTTAACAATGGGTCTTATAACCACTGTGTATAACCAGTAAGGTTATTTTTGGCTGTAGCCCCCAGGTCTTTCCGAAGAGTCTACGCCATGTCCATAGGCAGGATGTAGCCTTGGAAAGAGTTTTATCAATGTGTAGATTCCAGTTGAGTTAACCCTAGAAACTTAACCTGTTCCAAAAATTTCAGAGTATGTGCATCGAGAAAGAGGGGCTTTAAGTTCAACTTTCTACGTCTTGTGAATGGAATTAGAATGGTTTTGTCTGGATGGATGCTGAGCCCCTCTTCAACACACCATTCATTTACGATGTTAAGGGCTTTTTGCATTAAGTTCTATAAGATTCAGTTATGTTTTCCCCTAATGATGATAACAGGATCATCAGCATAGCCTTGTGCATTGAAGCCAGCGTTGTTCAGTCTTTCTAAGAGGCCATCAACAACTGCTGACTATAGTAGCGGCGATAGGACACCTCCTCGAGGGCATCCTTTTACTGCTGACACCGATATTTCAGTGTCTTCGAAAGTGGCCGTTATGATCCGACCCTTGAGCATTTCTTTGATCCATTTGATGGTGGGTGTTTCGACACCCTTGTTGTTTCCACCATTGCTAATGGATGTATAGAAGGTATTATCGAAGGCTCCTTCAATGTCTCCAAATAGAACCAAGGCTATTTCTTTAGCCTCTACTGCTCCTCCCACTTCTTCGACTAGATCGTGTAGGGCATCAATTGAAGACTTGCTCGGTTGGTAGGCAAATTGTTTTTTATGCAGTTTTATGAAACTTCTCATATGGTTGTCGAGGATTTTCTCCATTGATTTCAGGTGAAAGGAGGTTAAGCTTATCAGGCGATATGCTTTAGGCTCATCTGAAGACCTCTTGCCCATTTTTGGTATAAATAATACTTTGACTTTCCTCCATGACTGGGGTGTATATGTGTTGGGCCTTTGCAACATGACCTGATAGATTCCGTCCGCCCCTGGTGATTTGAAGCTTTTAGTGGCCCACTTTACCCTATCTAGGATGAAGATTCGGCCCGCTAGATTTCTGCTTTCCCTACTGGACCTATACAGTTCTAGCTCCTGTTGTTGGGTGCTATTGATGGGGAGTATTTTCGAGTCCGGGAAGTGGGTATTTAGAAGTACCCTCAAGCTTCTGCCGACGTCTTTAGAATACTCTTCTCCAGGCTCCTTAATAAGACTAAGTGCATTCAAATGGTCTTTGGGTAAAACCTTTTGAATTCGTGCAGCTGGGGAAAGATCATTGATCCCCTAGCAAAACGATTTCCATGAGCCACACATGCTTCCACCATTTGCCTTTTTATCTGCAGAAAATTAATTCGGGGGCACTGGAGGCTTGGAAGCTTGTATTGGCATCCAAATGGTCGCATGCTTTTTCCAGCCCCAATCCTCAAGATTTTGATATCTTTCGAGCCACGACTGGACTTGGTGATATACTCGCGAAGCTGCATCTTATGTGGGAGGCACCGATGATGAACTAAAAAAATTTTAAGTCACTTCCCTGGCAAATCGTTTGTATCACATGCCGTCTAATGAGTCGTTTTTATTACCGCCAGATAAAGCTACGAATAAACGTTCGCCAATAAGAGTGAGCAGAGATGGATCGACTTCCTTACTCAGGAATAGCGCGGTACCACCAACTAATTCAGGATGTTCCTCCATAATTTTCATAAATTTCAGTTTCCCCATATCATAGGCTGCTGATGTTTTATCATATCCTGAGAAAGCATGAAGAAACAGCAAATTCTGTTCTATAAGATTACAAAACATGAAATTTGAGGGGCTATATAACTGACCAGATGTGCGCTCATTTGAAGGTTTTGAAAAGTAAATGTTAGGCTGTTTTCTTAATAATACCGTGAGCAATACAAGAATGTCAATGTACTCTGCCACAATAATCACATAATCAAGAGATTGGGATGCATTAAACGCAGCAGAGACGATGATTCAACCTGCATCTGATTTAGCATCACATTCCATATTATCCTATATCATTTTGAAGGTTCTGTAATGTCATAGAAGTTGAAGGCATGGATTATTCCTTGATCCATAGGTTGAACCATAGTTTCATGTCCGCGAGGATGATCTGATGAGTTGTTAAAAGCTTGAACAGCTTTAAAATCTGAATTCTTCCTTTCTCAAAAGGTTTCAACTTCCGAAACAAAACAATTCTGGAACCAGTTACAAAAATAGAGTTTGTAACCCCTGCTTCCCTATTAGCACGCCAAACTACTGGTAGGTCGTTTTCGTTTTGATCTTTTAAAACAAAAGGATTTAACGATCTCTAAAGCATCAGTGGTATATTGACACAATCTCTAGATGTATTAGAAAATAGAAGCAGTGTAACTTTAGCATTTGCTGCCTTAAATCCAGAGGCAAATAAATGTTTCATTTGGCATTCTCTTTCAAAACAATGCAGTTTCGTTTGCATTAAATATTTGTATCCTCCATCAGCTACTAGGTTTGCAAATCTTCTGAATGTCTTTCTGCTGCAGTGTCTGCAGATGTAGCTCCTCCAACGATTTGGGTGCTACGCAATGATCGTAGCACCTTGAATTCAGCGAATCAACCTTCTGCTGCTTGAAATTCTCCACTATCACAACTGCAACCAGGTTCTCTAAAATGTGCGTGCAAAATTGGACTACTCAGAGACACTCTTTTTTGACTGCACTCTTCGATCTATGATGACAATTTTTACTGACAGTGAAGTTGAAGCTTTAGATGAACTTACTTTATCTTCGGATTTTTATCGGAAGTATAGTTGATTCGTTAACATTGAATGAGCGTGATATTGATGCAAACGACTCTTGGAGGCGTAAACGATTAAGCATTTGTATTAAGCGGTAACCCTGAATTGTTTCATATCGAAACTCGTTTTTCCAATTTTTTTCGAGCTATATTATGAATCAGGAATACAATGGTAGAAACGTAAAGAATAAAAAACGCAAAGCGGCTTTTACCATAGGTGGAACGTCTAATAACTGGCATTCAACTAAATACTTCATTCAATGAGTAATGAAGTCGCTTCACTTAAACATTTTGTTTGTTTACATTCTCAAGAACACCGAACGCGGCGAAGGCGGCTTATGTCAAAGGAGTAAACGAACCAATGCAGCTACGATATCATTTGAAAACATATTTTAGGCATGGTAGTTTAACTGTTTTTTATTCTACTTTAATTGTTACTGTTTCTTTCAAATAGAAGTCTATGAAAGCTAAACCAGGGGACCTTGGTGGTCATTGAACATTACTTCTCTGACTCTCTATTTGTTCGGAAACATGGTGTTTGATTCGTTTTGCACGTAATTGTTATTTCCCAAATATTGAGGTACTATTAATAATGAAAATTGATGGATATAGTACTAGTCAATAATATGAATCTCAGGAAAACTTCAAAAACCCTCTCAATTTATTCCGGATCCACACGCAAACAAAACCCAATTATTTGACCATAATCCATCTCAAGTAATCCATGGAGTAGTTGAATATGGTATGAAGAAATATTTTATATCTAGTTCCGTGCTTAATTCCCATAGACTTGAGTTGAAATTTTCTACCACGGAAGATCCCGGAAAATTGAAAATTCCGGAATAACTCGAAAACCTATAAGGTTTTCTCGAAAATCGATCCGAGAAAGGGGGAGGTAATTTTTTCTATGAGCGACGTTACTCATTGCTGCACCACAAAATCATCGAATTTGGGACACACAGTACCTAAAAATTTGAAAGAAAAAATAAAAGAGTAAGAGCTGGGAAATTATTCCAAACTCTGAAAGTTTTATTATGGTTCAATTTCATGAACCATCCTCTCAAAGTATCTCAAGTGTACATAACATTATGTGATCATATTATTTAGGCAAAAAAAGTTGGAAGATGAAACTCATTCATGTCAGAATAAAAATATATCGGAACATTAGCGACTCACAATGTGCTATGAATTTTCTTCTTCGCTCGGATAGCATGGCACTTTGCAAGAAGTTACCGTAATTAAAACCTCGACGGAGAAATATCGCAGCCGATTCTGCATATGCACACTGGGGGGTCGTAAATTCACGGACAACGTCAACAACAAAAATTTGCGAATTGTTGCGAGAGATATAGCACGAAACTTGTAACTGAAAATGGAAGATAACGAATGTTTTCTGCTCTGAATAAAATGTATTATTCACTCTAATTAAAAAAAAAACTAAGCAACTTAAAGCTTATCTCAATCTTAAATGTTTTATGAACTTAATTTGAAATTGATAATCTACAAGGGTCATCTGAAAGTTTCTGAACTAACAAAGATACAAGACATTTTTCTGAATATTTGAATATGAATTAAGAATAAACGACTTTTGCGCAACTCGGTATAACAGAATATGTCCCTGCATTCTACACAATATCAAAATAGTTTCACCCACTTTGAATCAAATATTCGCAATCGAGAAATCTAAAATAACTCGAAACGAAAAAAAAAGAAAAATGAAGACGGAATGGTAGATAATTTTTCTCAATTTGCAGTATTTCATATAGTTATTATGATAACTAAAACATCGAAATTGGGACATCGCCTGTAGGACATTAGAAATTATTGATTGGCTTGGTCATATCAAAAGATGAATTTTTTAATGACCAACAGGTTGAACTGTTTCCTTGAATTTAATGGAAATACATTTCTTATATTGCTTTCTTTCGTGAACCCACCCCTGTGGAATGTACACGAGGTCAAGTGAGTCTCTACGGAGGCCAATAAGGCGTAACCAAACATTGGAGGGAGTGAGGAACGGATGACTCCCCGGGGGCTTCGGGGTGTAGAAGAACGGTCAACGATACGGGGTTGCTTGCTTGGCAAACCCCTGCTTTCTGTTCAATCTGGACGCGAAACATTGTGCCCTCGAGCGTCCGTCTTCAATTACCCTAACATTCAACGGGGGAGAGTTTTCAGTTTTTCTTCGGTCTTTTTATGCATATATGAAATTTTCTCTTCGCAAATGGGATTGAAAAAGGAACCTTTATCGACTCTCAAGATGAATGCATGATATCGTTCTGAAATATCATGTCGCTGTTTCACACAAAGGGAAAAGAAATATAAGATCGTACTATTTTGACTATATTATATTCCCGTTGGATTATTAAATTACAGCAGAGAAATTCCTAAATTTGAACAATAGTATTATAATGTAGTACGTTTCAATGAAAACGAACCATTCTGAATAACTCGGATGGTTTGATTTTTTCTGTGGATTTGCTGAAACAGCTCGATTTTTGATTGGAGGAGTACATGTTTCGTTTTCCCCTATCAACTCTCTACCACTGGCAGCTTCAACTCCAAATGTTTGAATGGGAAAAGGGGTCTTCCGATAGCTCGGTAGGAAGCGATGCCTATTGAAAAAATCAAAAATAACGACATCAATAATAAGATGGGGACTTCAATGCAAAGATTGGTCGAGAAAGGAGAGACGACCTTGTCGGACAGTATGGATTAGGCGAGTCCAATGATCGCGGAGACAGACTCTACGAATTCTGCCAGGATCAAAACATGGTAATATGTAACACCTGGTTTAAATTGCCATATCGTCGACTTTACACATGGAGATCGCTGGCTGATGAACCAAAATGCCCAACACCAATTAGAAATCAAATAGATTACTTTCTGATTAATCAATTAATTAATTTCTGTATTAAAAAGGTCACAACGTATCCTGGTGCAGACAAAGGGTCAGACTACAACGATCTAGTTGCCAATATTAAAGTTAACCTGAAAACTATTAAACAAAGAATAGCACCTAAATAGACATCACAAGACTGCAAGATAGCGAAATTTAATGCACTGACGAGATCCTCATCTATCTAACAATGTTGATATGCACTGGAATCGACTTAAAAAGGCGATCAATAAGGTATGCCTTCAGAACCTGAACACAACTATGAATATTAAGAAGAAGAGACAACAATGGAAATCCTTGAATTGATGGCAAAAAATGAGCCAACAACATATAGACAACTGCAAAACTCAATAAAAGGAAAGATAAAACTGTCGAAAGAGAAATGGATCAAAGAATTATGTGAGGAGATGGAGAACCTATACTCTAAACACGACATTTTTAACATGCACAAGAAATTGAGAAAAGTAGCCGGAACATTTAAGAAACAATCACCACCTATGCTAACAGATGAAATAAATAACATAATTTTGAATGAAGCGGAGAAACATCGAATTTTAAAGCTACATCACTAATTTATTCGGAGACGACAGATCTGAAATAGATATGGCAGCAATGTCAGAAGGACCGGAAATAAATAAATCAGACGTAATCCATTGTCTAGAGCTGGGTGAAAATAGAAAAGCAATTGGACCAGACAACATTCCAATGGCATTCCAATACCATCTACGACAAAGGCATACTTCCCAATGATTGAAAGTCAACCTTTGTACCCATTTCTAAAAAACAATATCCTGAACAATGCAAAGACTACTGGCTGATAAGTATTACGAGTCACTTGCTGAAAACATTCCTGCAAATAATCCACTCCCGCATCAGGAACAAATGTGAACAAGACTTAGACGACAGCCAATTTGGCTTCAGGAGTGCATTCGACAGAGTACGACACCAAGACCTCATTGAAATGCTGCAGAGAACAGGAACTGACACCGAGGACATCAGAATAGTAAAATATTTATATTGGAACCAAAAAGCCAATATTAGAATAGGAGATTGAATTTCGAGGATATGAACATTAACAGAGGAGTTCGCCAGGGTGTGTACTATCACCCTTACTTTTCAATCTATATGCAGACCAGATTTTCAAGGAAGCCATAGAAAAACTGAAATAGGAGTGAAAGTAAACGGAACACCATAAAATATGCAGACGATACGGTTTTACTAGCTGAAAATATAGAGGACCTCCAAGAACTACTGAACAAGATCAACACCATCAGCCAGAAAATGGGTATAAATATAGATGTCAACAAGACCAAATTTATGGTATTCAGCAGACAAAGTCATAATGAAGCAGAATTACAAATGAAAGGCAAAAGGATTGAGCGCGTGAGACAATTTAAATATCTAGGAGCTTGTATAACAGAAGAGGTAGATCCAGACATAGAAATGGAGTGCGGAATTGAGGAGACAACTTTAAAATGAGAACTTTGTTCTGCAACGACAATTTGAATCTAAAACTAAGACAACGAATGCTTAGATGCTATCTCTGGTCGGTACTTGTTATATGGAGTAGAAGCTTGGACTCTAAAGAGTCACCTTGAATAAATTTGTGGCTTTCGAAATGTGGGCTCAAAGAAAATGCTCAGAATACCGTGGACAGCTGAAATAATCAACACCGAAGCCCTTAGAAGAGCAGGATGTGACCGTGAGCTGTTAACAAATATCAAATATAGGAAGATTAGCTATTTTGGACACATATTACGTGGATCTAAGTACAAACTACTTCAGCTGATAATGAAAGGAAAGATAGAGGGCGTAGAGAGTCGGCAGAAAACAGATATCCTAGCTTGAAAACATCCGAGATTGGACGGGAATACGACGGGTGCAACAACTCTTCAGAAAAGAGGAAGATCGGAATGCCTTTGCAGAAGTGATTGCTAACGCCAGGGAGACCAAACATAGCACATGAAAGAAGAAGAACCCGATACATGGGAACAGTAATCCAGAGTAGGTCGCACCAGAGCAGAGCTCTGAGAAGAAAACTAAGCTTAGCAGAAACAGCTTTGGCTATGGATGATTCCTACTAGATGATACGAACAATAACAAACAAATTAACGTTCCCACATCTGTTTGTTATTGTTCGTATCTTCTCGAAGTCCGGTAGCGGGTTCGCCGCGTCGGTCCATAGAGGGCGACTCTCATACGTATGTACGAGGTGCGTTTTTTCTGGAATTGATAGGGTACCCCGATGTAGCTTGATAGGATGCTGAGAAGCGATATGCGACACTGATGAGCTCCTAATAAGGCGAAACTGCAGTCTGCCGCTTCGTTTCTTGGCATCCTGCTTGGTTGCACTATTGTGGCTCTTGGGGGCTGTGTGCATGGCAGGCAGATTTGGGAACTAGCTCTTGTCAGGAGGGATTATTCATTGATCTACGGATTTTTGAATAATTCTTCTTGTCTCAAGTTTACATATGTCGACTCCAGTTTATCGCGAAAGATATTTGTCCGATCAAATATTTACCGACGGGAGGTTTTATCTCGGAAACAGAGGTCCAGAGCACTATTCCAGCGGGATTATTTCGCTCGTTTTATACCGTTGATGTAATTCACGAAACGGCGAAACATGTCACCCAAATGTTGGAATTTTTAACGTTCCCACATCTGTTTGTTATTGTTCGTATCTTTCTCGAAGTCCGGTAGCGGGTTCGCCGCGTCGGTCCATAGACCTTTCTGGAATCGATATTGGGTACCCGATGTAGCTTGATAGGATGCTGAGAAGCGATATGCGACACTGATGAGCTCTTAATAACGTTCCCACATCTGTTTATTTTATGGCGAAACTGCAGTTTGCCGCTTCGTTTATCGGCATCCTGCTTGTATGATGCTATTCATTGATCTACGTGTTTTTGAATAATTCTTCTTGTCTCAAGTTTACATACATAAACACCTCAAAAAAGTCTAGGGAACACTTACCAATATCTTCAAAATATGAATTTGATGATTCGAATTTATAGAAATCTTTCGGTTTTTGTTAGGATGTATTGTATATAATGTATTTTCAAGAAAACAAAATAATATTTGACTTCTCCAAAGCACCTATTATAAAAAAAAATTTGAAATTTGAAAAACGAAATTTGGTAACATACAAAAAAAAATCCTGAACTAATATCTTCGAAACGATATGGAAGCACTTATATTTTTCAGTACCCAGAAGGTCCACCTCTGTTATTAATGAAACTTTGGCATCATCGCGGCATGCTCAATATTAAATTGTCTATTACATTTTGGCCTAAGTCATCCCAAGCCCTCTGAACTGCTAATCGAAGCTCCTGTTCATGATGGAAAACGTTTTGACGCAGAAGATTTCTTTTTTGGGTGTCCCACACATGCTCGATGGGATTCAGATCTGGGGAGCAGGATGGCCTCTTCAAGAAAGTTCAAGACAACTCTTGCACGATGAGGAGGGGCATTATCTTGTTGGAAGAGTGGATTTTGACCGATTGTTTGGAGATACGGTATCACTACAGGCAAAACGATCTCATTTGCGTAAGAATTTCCCGTGAGGTTGTTCTGTATGAAAACGAGGTCAGTTCTTCCACCAAGGCGTATACCTCTCCAAAACATCACTGATCCGCCTCCCTGTCTAACAACTTCTCGAGCATGCTGGAGACGATTTTGCTTTCCAGGTTCCATCCATATTCGAATTCGTCCCGAATCGGGATAATAACTAAATCTAGATTCATCACTGAAGAGAACTGTGGCCCACCTCTCTTGATCCCAGTTTACGTGTTCTTGGCACCAAGCTAAACGAGCAGCTCGATTTCCATGGGTTAGTTGTGGAACTCTTGAAGGACGTCTAGTGTGGAGTTGACCTTCGTGCAGTCGATTTCTCACAGTTTGGCCGGAAATTTGTACATTATGAACTCGTGATAGCTCTTGAGCTAATTGAGATGCTGTGGTAGTACGATCTCTTCTGGTTTTAAAACCAAAAAGCGGTCTAGGGCGACTGTAGTAATCCTAAAACGACCTGTATAGCGTTCTTCTACGCTACCTGTTTCATTGAAACGCGACCATAAACGGCTTATGATACTTGGGCTACTTCCCAGAACCCTGAATACTACCCGTTGTGAGCTCCCAGCTTGGAGCATGCCAACGGCTCGTAACATCTCTTCTCTAGTCAAATGTCGCCTTTCCATGGTCGAATCAAAAAATTGAATCTTTTATTTGTGCTTACAACAGAAACAAAGTGTCAACTATTTGATTTCAAACACTGAATACATGAAATGATTATAAAGCAGCATCGCATCTGCTGCAGTTTTAGTTTTTTATAGAAAAAAACTGGAATCTGTTGCGGCACTCTACATAATTTGGTGAGAAATTGATGCAGGTGTTAATTTCAAAAAAATCATGCATATTGATCGTTCCGGATACGATATATCGATATTCAAAGTGTTCCCTAGACTTTTTGAGGTGTTTTATATATATATATATATATATATATATATATATATATATATATATATATATATATATATATATATATATATATATATATATATATATATATATATATGGAAAGCAATGGGACTCACATAGACACAACTCTTTGTGTTGACGTGGATACGGGTGGGGGAGGAAATTCAAACGCTCAACTAATTTAAAAAAAATTATTTCTGATTCATTCCATTTTCTTTTGATCGAATGTTCGCCTTAAATTAAGATCGATTGGAATATGAAAACGTGGAATTATTTCAAACAATTCTCGATTTTAATTCGTCATATGTCATTTTTGGAAGTGAATGATTAGGTGGTCATATGGAAAAGGAAATCACTTTTTAAAAGGCATCACACGACCCCCTTTCTCTATTCAAAAATTTAGGATGGAAGCAGCCAGGCGTAGGGGGTTGGTAGGGGGAGAACGAAACATGAAACATGCCCCCCCAATCAAAATAAATCGACTTCTTCCAGAAAATAAAACAAGCCAAGTTGTTCAGCGTGACCGGTTTTCATTGGAATGCACTGTATATTATTGAAATAATTTGTCCCAAAAATGTTACAATTAAATTCAAAAAGGAAAGATCCAGTCGTTGTTTTGTTAGTCATTATGTCCGTCTTTTTGGACTAATTAATAGTAATACCCGATTGTTAATTAGCTATATTGGCTATAAATAAGCTAAATGGGAGTTTTTTTCTGATTTCTCTATGTCTTAAGATGGCAAAAGCGGCCAGAGAACGGTAGGTGTCCGTTTTCGCGCCAGCTTGCTGCGCCCGCGAATAAATCAAGTTGGCAATGACTTTCATGGGGGACGCGCATTATTTACGTTCAATTCCTTTGAAAATTGGTTTAACGTAGACTTATTTATCTTTGTAAGGAGTTCTCTCGTGCGGCACCTCCATTCGCTTATTTTGTGATCGTTATGCGCCGAATGAATCGAATCGTTAAAAGATATATTGGATGGAGTTCACAATTAGCGTTCAGTTGGATGACCTTTTCATCGAATAAATATGAAACGGATATATCCTCAATTCTTATACATTCAGAAGTTATGGAAAATTATTATTTCTTTTTAAATGACTGCAATGCAACATGTTTCGATGCTTTAGTACGGTAGCTATGTGAAATACTGCAAATATAAAAAATTAATTCATTAGAGATTGCAACTATTTTCTTCCATTTTTCGAGTTATTCCGGATTCACGATTCGTCAGCTGTAGCTTCTTTCCAAATAAATAGTGTTTACTAGTACTAAGTCTTAAAATACAGTTAAAAGTTACCATAATCTGTGTACAAATTTTTGTATCAATAAATTCAAAAGTTTTCTCAGAAAAAATTCTGGAAAATTGGTGTTTTTCGGCCTTCTAACTGTAAATAACCCCTTGAAAACAGGGTGTTATAATATCGAAATTCATGAATAATATTGATGAGTATAGTATTGCGAAAAAGGTCTTCAGCACATGTTTGACCAATCCCAATTGTATTTTAATAATAAAAAACACACCAGTCAAGAAATATGTAAAAGTTTTCAAAGCTGTCCTTCTATGATAACTGGATGGCAACTAGGACTAATGAGATGACCACCTCGTTTACCAGATTTTACCTGAGACTTATTTATACCAGGTCTTCATAATTCATTGATTGCCAATTTTTAGTAAAAACGCTCGCACAGATCGAATTTTGATTCCAATTCCTTTTTATGATAAATTGAGGAATTCACCCCAACCCTCACTCACAGTCACCCTCAATTTTTATTTTCAAATGGCAATTCCCATCTTATGATTGCTCTTTTCAAAGCTGTATGAAGTTTCTAGATAACTGTGCAAAGAATTCTAGAAAAAAAACGATTGCTCTCTCAAATACAGGGTGTTAAAATACCCATTCTTCTCGCCAGACCGCATCATCAATTCCCTAAAAAATTAGTCTTGGGTTAGAGGCTTGTGAACTCAACTCGAATTTAAAATACAATTTTTGAATTTGGGAGGCTTTTACTTGGTAAAATTCCATTATCAATAATAAAAAACAAGTAATGTGTTTTAAGGAATTTTACTTAATAATTGCGATTCGTAACGCGTTTCACTACACCGTAGCTTCTTCAGACGAATGAATGTATAGAAAATAAGAATGAGAATATAAATACAAATGTTCTTAAGTAATTAAAAGCTTATTGGGATACTCCTTCTCAAGTGGTTATTGATAACAGGTATATCCAATAAAAGTAAGAAATAGATTGCTCCCCGAAGAGATTCAATACAGGTGAAGGGTTTAAATCGACTTGTTCATTGATGAGTCTACCCGAGTGTTTGTGTTTGTTGATTTCCAAAGTTTCCCAAAGATCTATCTACCAATTACATAGTGTTGATGACACATAACAACAGTGGACCAGCAAGAGAAAGATCAACGCATATGGATCAAAGAGGATATGAATATCCAGTACAACAGGAGAAACGTTGCCAACATACAGGGTGTTTCCGAATAAGATGTAATAAATGAAGGATGCGAATCCCTGAATGATTTGAGCAAGAAAGTTCGAAGAACCAATGGTCAAAAATGCTTCGTTGCTGAGATACAGGGTGTTAAATTTGAGAAAATTTTTCGATTTTCTCTCGATAAAACCTAGATTTCTCAAGATTTCGGGCTCAAATTTTCCACATAAGCTATTAAACACAATCTGAATCACCAGGTGAGGCCAAATTTTGAAACAGTATACAGGGTGATACTTTTCATGGGCCATGTTCCATTTTACCCTCGGAACTTTTTTCGGTACGCCGCTGGCACTAACAAAAAATAAAATCGAATAGATCATTCAATTTGAAATTTTTAGACTCTTGCATTTTGATCGCAACTGTCACCGTTTCTGAGATATTAATTATTGAAAATAATCCAATAGTTTTCCCATATCGAAGCCATGGAGATATTATCTTAATAACTGATGCAATTTTTCAGGAATTGAGCTAAAATTTACATCAGATATCTCCTTATTGTATGTTTATAACAAAATGAGGCAGAAATTCCTGACTTTTCTGTTCCTTGTATTTTTCGTATCTGCCACCATTTTCGAAAAATTAATCAACAACGCCCGAACAGGCTACCCCTTTGCCTCCGTATATTTTTTCGGTGCATAACTGACGTTTTCATAATCAGAAACGGATTTTTCATTCAATTCGGATAATTTTGTGCTCATCTTGATCCTCATGTCTTTCACCGTTTTGAATTGAAAATCATCAGAATTTATCGTGTCTTCCACATATCAGAACACGTTGGTGATTTCAAAAGGCTTAGTAGGCTCTGATACAATTTTGCAAATGAAATCATAGAAAAAAACTTGACACTTCAATGATTGTAAGTGAAGCATTATTGAAAACCATTTCAAAGATTATTGGTTACTACTTACAGCTGTTTCAAATGTATGCACAACAAACTGAATGACAAAACTTACAATCATTGAAGTGTCAAGTTTTTTTTCTAGGATTTCATTTGCAAAATTGTATCAGAGCCTACTAAGCCTCACCTGGTGATTCAGATTGTGTTTAATAGCTTATGTGGAAAATTTGAGCCCGAAATCTTGAGAAATCTAGGTTTTATCGAGAGAAAATCGAAAAATTTTCTCAACTTTAACACCCTGTATCTCGGCAACGAAGCATTTTTTGACCATTGGTTCTTCGAACTTTCTTGCTCAAATCATTCAGGGATTCGCATCCTTCATTTATGACATCTTATTCGGAAACACCCTGTATATTTGAAGGTAATCTATACAGAATTATTGTTTAGATTGCACCCTGTTGAGTTTGATATTTTAGACTCTGAATCCAGATACGATGTCAGAATTTTAATTGATAAAAAGTTCAGCAACAACAGAAAAAGTTAAATTCACTTAAATTCAAAATTTCTCCACCCAAACCTTCAACTGATAAATTTTCAGACCATAAATTTTTCGACAGATTCACTAATTTAACTGATACCGATCAGGCATAGTTAGGCATAGACTCCGAAATCATTCTCAAAAACTCCAAAGATAATATTTTAGCCAAACATCAATCAGCAAAAATCATCAAAGAAGACTTTTCGAAATTATCACCTCATTGCAATTCCGATTATAAAATAATAAAAAAGGCCCTTTTCGGGAATAATCCGAAGGTATAACGATAGTCTGAACGGGGCGGAGAAAGGACGCGGCGGAAATGAAGGTCCGACGGCCCCCGCAAGTATTTTTTTCCGTTAGCGCGATCGGACTTTTATGTCTGTACAAATTGTTTGATCGCGTTCGATCGTTTCAAAACCTGGACAGACAGCAAGCCTAAAATTTCGCATATTAAGCCGCAATAGTTTCATTACCGTAAAACCCCGTCTAGCTATCAAAATAAGAGTTTTTCTTTCACCATCCCACTTATACGGGGTTACCGGGAGAAAAGATTCGGGTGTCGAAAGATTCCTACATATCTCGAGATCAGGTCGGCGAAGAGAAATCGCTATAGTCTATGACTTTATTTTCGAATTTGGGACGGTTTTGAGAAAAAGACCGGAAACACGGCAGCGGAGCCAGTCACCTCCCCTACCGCCCCTACGTGGCTACTCAAGGTCGAAAGTCAGTTTTACCAACGTGTAAAATTTAATGCTCTCTCTTCTGAATTAAAATAGTGAGATGAAAATAGTAACTTTCAGTTTCATCAATATGTTTTCGGTAGTACCATCATCTAGAATATAGTACTCTCTCTCTTTGAATGACAATATGAGACGGAATAAAATATCCATGTGTATAGACTTTATTTCAATTAGTCTTATATTCGAAAAGTCAAAATAAATAATTCCGAATTATATTTGAATGAAAAGTTTGAAGAAATGACAAACTTTCAAAATTCATAAATTCAACATTTTGAGGTTATTCTAACATAAATAATGTGATTCAAATCGAATCTTATGAAAAGAAGAAGTTGAGGAAACTTGAATAATGTTTGAAAGGTAAGTGAATGTAATTTAGGTTGATTTATGTATTTTAGTATATATATTTTTCAGCATGTTCAAGAATTTACATATTACATTTTACTTACATGGTTATTCTAATCTCAATGATTTGAAGATTTCCTGAAATTACTAGGATTCTTCAACGAATCAATCAAGACTATCTGGAGAATGAAATTGAGAATAATATTTAACCTCAATCTCAATTTGGACAAAAGGTATTTATTGTTAGTTTCTTCTCTTCATGACACATTGTTACTCAGGAACTTTTATCAAAACTGTAATTCCGTATAGATTTGAAATTGAAGGTTTTTCTTTTATAGGTGTTATAAGTTACATGCGAATTTTCATTTTGTACAACCACAACTTTCTTTCCAAGAGTTATGAAAGTCACAAGTTTGATGCTACTTATGTGAAATCTAACCTATTTTTGGGAAAATTTAACAACTACTTGAAGAATCATCAGGAGATGATAATATACTCATGAGTATATTATCCTCACCTGATGATGTTAACTTAGTTAGCGAAACGCGCGTCGAGAGTTAAGGTTAAAGTTTTGGTGTAGTGCTGATATAGTGTCTTCATTGTTCATACGCCAAAGGTTCCAAAATCACAACATAGCTGGGACATGCCAATTCTCTTCGGAGCATGTAAAATCAACCCCCTAATAGAGGGTTGTTTTCAACAGATACTCATATTTAAATTTAGAATTAAGAGATCTTTCCAAAGATATGTCACTAGACCTACTTTTTTTTATAATGAATTTTGAATTAGGTAAGGGTTAATTTTACATGCTCCAAAGATACTCAGATCGGTCCCCCTCCAATCACAAGTTCACGTATCTCAGCGTTTCCCGCCAAAATCAGTCCAACTTGAGATAGAGGGGGTGCCAAATTTCCGTTTGAACACGCTGTAAATTTGTTCTATCATATCTCTCCTATAAATAATTTGAAAAGTTTTCTAAACAGGTAACTTAAATTATAATTATTTCCTTTCAAGTCATGATACCTCACAACGAACGAATCTGTAACTCCATTCAAGTCGTAAGAAAATTACTTTTAGAATTCGAGAAGCAATTAATCTTCTGATTCGCAAATTACTAAGATGAAGACGTTCTGCAGTTATTAGCTATAATTAAAACATTCTACAGAAGAGTTCTTAAGACATAATTTGCGACGTTGCGTTGAAGACGAAGACAAGAGAAAATCGTGAAATGAATGTGGTACGACAGCAGGCGAGGTCATGAAACCATTAAAACTTCGCGTATTCCCATAGGTGAGGGTCACTGAAAGAATATTTCAGGGGAATGATTCGCTGTGTCACAATATGGAAAGTGGCCGACAGTAAAAATGGACACAGCGAGTTTCATATTTATATATATATATATATATATATATATATATATATATATATATATATATATATATATATATATATATATATATATATATATATATATATACGATGTCTCGAGCGTAACTGATGACAAGGGACAACTTGTCGAAACGTCGCCAAAATCAGAATGGACCATGGAGAATAAAACCCGTAACATATCAAAACATATATATATATATATATATATATATATATATATATATATATAACTGTCTGCCATGCACATCTGTTTGTTATTGATCGTATCTTTCTCGCGAGTTCGCCGTGTCGGTCCATAGAGGGCGACGCTCATACGTATGTACGAGGTGCGTCCTTTCTGGAATCGATAGGGTACCCCGATGTAGGTTGATAGGATGCTGAGGAGCGATATGCGACACTGATGAGCTCATAATAAGGGCGAAACTGCAGTCTGCCGCTTCGTTTCTCTGCATCCTGTTTAGTTGCACTATTGTGGCTCTTGGGGGCAGCGTGCATGGAAGGCAGATTAGGGAACTAGCCCTTGTCAGGAAGGATTATTCATTGATCTACGGATTTTGAATAATTCTTCTTGTCTTGAGTTTATATATGTAGACTCCTCATGAAGTTTATTGCGGAATTATTTATATATATCATATATATATATATATATATATATATATATATATATATATATATATATATATATATACCTCTGATTATATAAAGATTTCCAATATCGAAATCGAGCCAATGCATCAAGGAGATAAATATCTTGGATTTGGTCAAGAGAAGACAATTAATCATAGCAGCACTAAAGAAAATATTAGAAGTTCATATTACAAAAAAAAAATTATCATCAAGAGTCATTTAACTAGTAAAACCTTTTCAGAGCTATC
The DNA here is from genome assembly GCA_013387265.2 of Cryptolaemus montrouzieri. NCBI lineage: Eukaryota > Metazoa > Arthropoda > Insecta > Coleoptera > Coccinellidae > Cryptolaemus > Cryptolaemus montrouzieri. Next base: position 1,758,574 of record JABFTP020000165.1, read on the forward strand.
AGCTCCTATGCAGTTCCTATTCTTACATCTTCCTTTGGAATTAAATGGTCCTGGAGCAGGGGTGACAACCCTTGAAAATTTCAGTAGCTCACTCTGTGTCTTCTACAGTTTTCAATCAAAAATGAAAATTCGTTCACGGGGATGGACACAAAGATAATACCTTTCTTTCGAGGTATCACTCGACCCATTTACCCTCTTCAAAATTTTCTAGGGTGGTCACCCCTGCTTTAAGGGATGAAATTGGAGATGAGGATGGTAGTAGATGATGATTCCCATTGATCAGCATGGAACTGTTCCATTTTACTTCACTGAAACTTGAATAGTCTCAGGGAAATAGTCTTCCCTATCTTTCAGTTGCTCACCCTTCATCTTTTACAGTTTCCAATTAAAAATGGAAATTCGTTCAAGGCGGTGTAGACAAAGATACCACCTTTCTTTTGAGTCATCACTCGAAATGTTCAAGGATTGCAACCCACACTCAGGGGGTTGATATTTTAGGCAAGTTTTGTACCCCAAAAGATGTCCCCCTTGAAACAAAAATTGACCTGTTTTTGCGTTTTGATCAGAAATGAAATCTTGGTAGATATAGCCTCTAGTTTTCGTTGAGGTAGATGATAATAAGAAATTAAACTATGTATTAAACTATCGCAAGAGATTTATTGAAAATCTTCAGCTGACAACGAGTATTGTTCAATACTTGATCTTCCATCACATCTCGGCCGCTGTTGAATGAACTGTACCACTGTTTTTGATAAAGCCGATTTACTGTAAGCCATGTATAACATTTTCAGCATTTTGGCACACGATATTCTATTTGCATTACAAAATTGGACAAATTCTTTGTTCGATATTTTTATCCTTTGTAAAAATCGCAAAACGCACTTGTGAGAACTGATAAAATTGAGCACTGTAAACAAACTAAATAACAAATCGCGTTCAAAGTCCGAGTCAGTATAAAAAAGAGATGTGCCAACTTAGCAACAACAAAAATTTTTACAATCGTTTTAAACAGATTTTTGAATAATCCCGGTACGTTTGAAAGTATTCATGCTCACAAGTAAAACTTGTGAGTGAAAAAGTGAATATTGAGGAAGGAAAACCGATCGAAAGCTAAAAACTCACCTTATTGACGAGCATTTTGTTGTAGTTAGTTTCGTTGTTGACTTTATCATACGTTAGATCAGGAAGGAAACTATCTGATAACTTTCTTACGAATATGTAAACAATTTCATCTTCCTCTTCAACTAAGGAATTCAATTAAATTACTCATTGGAAGAAATACATTCCTGAAATGAAATGCATCTTTACAGACAGAGAATATGAACTCTTTTATCGTATGCACGCTGAATTGATTTGCATACCTATTGCTTCACGAATTCCAGAAAATGTATAAAAAGAAAAGATTTGCGGTCTCTTACGACATTCAATCTCCGGAGTCAAGATTCCCAGATGAAATTTCTTAGGAATAAGAATTTCCTATTTCATTCATCCTCATCTAAATGGAAGAAAAAGATTAATGAAAGTCGCATAAGTTCAAAGAACGGCGGAGATGTCTTCCCACAATTTCTTACTTAATATCTTAGCCGATTTATATTATCTGATGTTAATTTATACTCCCTTAGAGGTATTTAATTTCTGTCTCTTAGGTATCTAGCACTTGCGTTTCAACAAGAATGATAGGGTAATTGTTCTTAAGATTTTATCATTTAAATCTCCCAAAAAAGAAATTGTGCGAATGTATCGAAATAGTTAACGATATTGCGTATAATTAAGGAATGAGAAAGATCAAAGATAACATTTCCCTCTTCCCATTGAGTCACAATTATATAAGGAGAAAAAAAATTGTAGTATTTCTTAATATGACACTTTTAGTGTACACTGGATAGCTTGCTTATTTTAAGTAGCGGTCAAGGTCATCAAAGCTGTGTTTTTCAATGGCAAAGCTCCTAGTAAACCTAATGGATGAATATGGTGTCACCAAAATGGGATTACTCCGCACTATGCTTTGCAAATAGCTTTCACGTTCCCCTGGTTTGAATCTCTGTGATTACTCTTTATAGAGATATTTGAAAAGTAAGGTCTACAAATCTCAAGTTAAAACTCGACGATTCGAAGATAAAAATATGGCACGATGATAATTTGATGACAAAAACAGACTAATAATAATTCATTCTGTTCTTTCTAATTCGAGGGGCTGAAATACTGCACAGACAGAATTTCTTGAGAAAAATTACTACATGAAAGAATCGAAATTCAAAAGAATTCCTTAATAAAAGGTTATATACGAAGCATATCCACAAAGTAAGTCTACTGCATTTCATTACATTTTAAATATTTTTGTTCAAAAAAAGTGATCGACACTACGGTTTCCATACACAACGATCAACTGGTGACCTCAATCAATAAATCAATCAATCAATCAAGAAGTTTATTAGTTCAAAAATTTGAACTTGTGCCTTTCGGCGTAGAACATGTCAAATATAAATATAAACAGAAATACCGGGTGGGGCAACTAAAACGAAAAAGACAATAACTGCTGCAATAATCGTTTCTGGAAAAAAAACAGAAACAGGTCAATGTTCGTCTGAAAGGGGACATCTTTTAACATACTGTGATTTTATTTTACATCAACTCCCTAAGCAGGGGTGCACAAAACTAATTTTTTCGAATAGGGAATATAGGTCGAGTGATACTTCATTGGAAAGCTCTTTCGATTCTCAACACAAATGTGTATTTATTTTTTGAGTTTTGACATATTCGGAAGAAGATACAGGCTGGTTCGTCAAGCGACGAGTTATTTTCAGTGATTGCAAAATCTGTCGATTTCAAATGAACATTCACCGAAATACTGTTGTATTTTAGGGAAAAATATCTTTAAGCAGTGATGCTTCCACTACACCCCCTCAGATGAGGGTGTCAACCCATGAAATCTTCGAATTGATCAGTTAGTTTGAGTAATAACTCATTAGAAAGGTTTTAGAAATTCTAGAATATTGTAGACAAAATTTTTGCTTCATCTGATTTGTGTTGCAGATACAGGGTGAATTAATAGAGAGATAGATATAGTGTTTGCTAGGTCTGCTGATTTTGGATGGAGATTCAGAACAGGTTTGTTTGGTTTTCAAATAATAGAGCATATTCATAGAATTACCAACAAGTTGTTGAGTAGGGAAAAATTGAAAAAAAAATTGAATTTATTATACCTGATACATTTCATAGGTCAACTCGTTCAAAGTTTTTGCCGCCAACTTCCAAACACAAATATTGATTTTGCTCGAAACGTTCACCGTATGTTAAAAAATGTCCCCCTTCAGACGAAAATTGACCTATTTCTGCATTTTGTCCAGAAACGAATAGTTTAGCAGTTATTGAGTCTTTTGCGTTTTAGTTGCCCCACCCGGTATTTGTGTTTATATTTATGATATTTGACATGTTCTACGCCGAAAGGCGTAGTTGAAATTTTTGAACAAATAAACTTCTTCAATTGATTCATTGAGGTCACCCGTTGATCGTTGTCTATGGAAACCGTAGTGTCTTTTTTCCCGAACAAAAATTCAAAAAATGTACAGAAATGCAATACATTTCATGTAGTAATCTTTCTCAGGAAATTCTGTCTGTGGGGTATTTCAGCCCCTCGAATTAGAAAGAATATAATGTCTTTGTGGTATGCTCTAACAGTGCATTATTATTAATCTGTTTTCGTCATCAAATTATCATCGTGCCATATTTTTATTTTCGAATCATCGAGAGTCTTATCTTAAGATTTGTAGACCTTACTTTCCAAATACTCCTATAAAGAATAATCACAGGGATTTAAACCAGGGGAGCGTGAAGGATATTCGCAAAGCATAGTGCGGAGTAACCTCATTTTGGTGACACCATATTCATCAACCCGATATAGATATAAAAGCAAAATATACACTCACAAAACTATACTTAGCAACAAATTAAAAAACAGTAAATCGAGGGGTTTATGATTAAAACAAACTAAATCTTCCAGGTTGTGGTAGGCTTTCCTGATTAGGAATTTGTTTAACTATTTTTGCAGGGCTGTTATATTACTACACTCGGAGGCAAAATTAGCGGAACACTCGAAAATTTAACCAAATTCGAAGTTCGATATTTTTCCTAATTCTCAACCGATTTAGATGATTTGTTCGGCAAGTTATAGATCAACTCTTCTGCTTTGTAGAAATTTTAAGAGAAAACAAAAAAAAATTAAAAAAAAATTTATACGGGGGCAAAACTAAAAGTGTTTTTTTTTGTCAGAAATTCGTAACACCCTGTGGAATTTCATGGTCCGAGTTGAAACGTACAATATCATGGTCTGTCAAGACACATCTTCCTACAGTAACGCCTTTCTTGTTACACAACCGACTTCTGGGACGATTGATAAAACTTTTCATTTACACATGTGCACACCTTTTTTTATCAAATATGAAATACAACACACGTTTTTTTGTATATGACCACATTTGCACTTGTTTAAAGAATGAGAGTTTTCCATTCTATGATTTGATACAAATTCGATCGGGTGCGGTGTTTTGTGATTCTTTTACTGTTTACGATTCGAAACGGTATTTTTCATTCAGAATGAGAGATTTACCACCAACCTCAGTAGCAAGGGCAGTTACATTGATCGAGGAAGGGCGCACCTACCGCTTAGTCGGTACCATGTTGGGTGTCTCGACGTCGGTTATCCATCGAATCTACCGACGTTACAGGGAAACTGGATTGTACGTGAGGAGGCGAGGACAAGGAAGAAATCGGGCAACCCGCGGTATACATGACCGTTTCATCGTCAATCAAACCATAAGAAATCCTCGTCTTACTGCTGTTCAGGCACGTAACCTTTGACAAGCAGTGGATAACATTACCGTCAGTGTGAGGACAGTCAGAAGACGATTAAATGAAGTTGGTCTGAGATCATAAGCGCAAGCAAGAGCACCAAGACTCGATAGAGCCCATCGGGTAGCAAGATTGGCGTTTGCTAGGGAGCATGTAGCATGGACAATCAATCAGTGGAGACGAGTTTTATTTAGTGATGAGAGCCGATATTGTGTGAATTTCGTGGATGGTAGAGATAGAATATGGAGGCATCGAGGGGAACGGTACAATCAAGCGAACTTCGCAGGAACTGAGCAATACGGTGGAGGGTCAGTTATGATATGGGGTGGCATATGCTTGGGAGTACGAACAGAACTGGAGATTATTGGCAATGGATCATTTAATGCCCATCGGTATATAACAGAAATCTTGGAGCCCCATGTTGTACCTTTTGCTCCTTACATAGGGGAAAATTTCCTTTTTATGCACGATAACGCGCGCCCTTATACTGCGCGCATAGTGATAGAATATCTCAATGCAGTTGGGATCACACGAATAGACTGGCCGTCGCGGTCACCGGATTTAAACCCGATCGAACACGTTTGGGACATTCTTGGAGGAAGGGTTCGACAACGGAATCCAGGCAATATTGAAGAGCTGACATTGGCTTTGGTGGAAGAGTGGGACAACATACCTCAACAGATGATAGACAACATCATTGGGAGTATGCGAAATGGTATACGCGCTGTAATAAGAGCTCGGGGGGGTCATACTCGCTACTAAAATCAAATGTTTTTTTTTGTGGGTCATCATGAACATTTTTCTCAACATGTTCATTTCATTTCACGAGTGTATCGCCAGGATACACACCTGCTCTCAATTTTGGACAGAAATGATAATTATTATAGAGTGTCACACAAAAAAATTCAAAAATAAATGTGCAAAATAAACGATTTTTCCAGTGTACTTCGAGTTCTCCCGGAGCGTGAAATTGGCCAGTGAATTTCAAAAATTTTCATTTCGTTAGATTTCCGCTTCTCTAATTTTGATTTTATTTTTTGGCTAACCTCCGATGTTATGCACCTACGCAAGATTAAAAATAAATTCTTGAAATTTGTGACTTTTCGCTTCAAATTGGATATCTCTTGTGAAAATAGAGATAAATGCATAAAACAAGAAGGGCGTTACTGTAGGAAGAAGTGTCTTGACAGACCATGATATTGTACGTTTCAACTCGGACCACGAAATTCCACAGGGTGTTACGAATTTTTGACAAAAAAAACACTTTTAGTTTTGCCCCGTATAAAATTTTTTTCAAATTTTTTTGTTTTCTCTTATAATTTCTACAAAGCAGAAGAGTTGATCTATAACTTTCCGGAAAAATCATCTAAATCGGTTGAGAATTAGGAAAAACATCGGACTTCGAATTTGGTTAAATTTTCGAGTGTTCCGCTAATTTTGCCTCCGAGTGTAGTTCGAATGATAATCTGTATTTCGTTAAAGATTTGAGTGACTGTGTATTCTGCATTTTTTTGTAGATAAGAGAAGTTTATCTGTATGACCGTAAGTTTTCTGTACGGTGTGTTGGGTAAGGATGGTTTCCTCGTGAGAAAAGGTCTATGTTTTTTCTTACAAATATTTCTGCTTCATAGATGGGGAGAGATGGTAGAGTTAAGATGTTTGCTCAGTGAAGTGGTTTCAGCAGCTATCTTTATTGCTTAAATTGAGTATGCTTCTCAGGTTTTTTTGGAGTTCCAAAATCCGTTCAGCTTCGCTGGCATTTCCCCAAAATATGATGCCATATCTTATCCTGGATTCATCGTATGCATGATATGCAGTGAATGCTGTATGGGTGTTCACCATTTGACGTATTGTGTGAAGTGTATTTGCATATTTCCCTATTTGTCCTACCAATGTTGAAATATGATTGTTCCAGTCTAGTCTTGCATCTATAGTCACTCGTAGAAATTTCATATAACAATGAGATCTCGTCTTGATTCCTCTGAAAAGCGAATTTGAGCAGCTGTGTTTTTTGTGAATCAACCTTCAAATTATTTTTTGTGAAGTAGTCTTCGAGAGTTTTCATGTTGTAGTATAGTTTTGTCTGGAGCTCGTCATTGTCTTTTGAGTAATATAAACAATAGCAAATAGAAATTAGAAACATCAATATCTCCTCAAACGAATACTCAAGTAAGAAAACAACAAACCTCAACCTCGAACAACAACAGATTGAATGCTCATGATTTATTGAGGATCAGAAGCAATTTTGTCCTCTCTAAGAAAACAGAGAAAAAACAATAATAACTAAATGTCGGTAAACGAGAAACACAGAAATCTTCCATATGAAGGTCAATAGCAAGGTAATAACGAAAATACTAGTACCCCAAGTTGACTGGTCCACGTGGAAGAACGTGACCACGACCCTCTCAAAGTTAAAATAGTACCAACACTCAAAGTAAAATAGAAAATGAATTCATCTATAAAGCAAAATTAAACGGTCGATCTCTCAGCAGAGGTAGACAGCCTAAAAAATGGGAGGATGACCTCAGGAAAATAGGGAGACCAGCATGTACTCGAATAGCAAAACACCTGATATAATGAAGATCACAGAAAGACTCTGTTGGAAGACAAGTTGAAGATTAACTATAGTTCGTCGTATTAAAAATGCTAATAGTTTATTAGTTAATAATAAGGATAGGTAAGTTCTAAGCACACAAAAGTTTGTGTAAGTTGAACTAAGATCAGTAATAAAGGCTTCATTTATTTATTAATAACTATTTAGTTACTTTATACATGGCGCGCTCCTTTAGATGGACTTAGATGGATGATAAGATCGTTAGAAATCAAATTGATTTCATTCTCGTTAATGAGAGATACAGGAATGCCATTCAGTCGGTAAAAGCATATCCTGGTGCCGACGTTTTTTCGGACCACAATCCGTTGGTTGCCACTCTGAAGCTGAAACTAAAAATTCTTGAAAAACCAAAAGCTACACCGAAGATCAACACAACAAAACTACAAGTGCCAAACATTAGAGAACAAGTCCAGAACAGAATCTATGAAAACTTAAATAGAATACAAATAGATCACGAAAATATTAACGAAGAAAGGGAGGAATTAAAAAGAAATATAATTAACCCTTGTACAGAGATTCTAACTGAAGATAAAGAGAAGAAACAGGAGTGGATGACTGAAGAAATATTAAAATGATGAACGAGAGAAGACTTTATAAAAGTCAGAACACTCAAAATTACAAACAACTACTGAAGGAAATTAGAGTAAAGATTCGTCAAGCAAAAGAAAAGTATTACGAGGACAGATGCAAAGGAATTGAGGACTTAGACAGAAAATATGACATGTTCAACCTACACAAAAAAGTGAAAGAGCTTGCAGGCACACAGAGGAAGAATCAAAGCACTATTCTTGTAAATAAAGAGGGTAAGATCTTAATGAATACAGCAGATAAACTACAAAGATGAAAGGAATACACAGAAGAATTATTTATGGATAACAGAACTGAACCAGAAGAAATTAACACATACTGTGAAGAGATAGGCCCAGATATTACTAAAGAAGAGGTGAAACATGCATTAAAGAACATGAAAAATGGGAAAAGCCCCGGACCAGATCAATTGGCAAGTGATATACTCAAATTAATTGACGACAATCATATCGGTCTCTTAGTCAATATATTCAATAAAGTATACAGAACTGGAAATATTCCAAGAGAATGTAGTATCTACTTTCATCTGCTTACCAAAAAAACCACATGCTAGAGAATGTAGTGATCATCGTACAATCAGTCTGATGTCACACACTCTCAAACTGCTCCTCAAGGTTATCCATGATCGAATATACCATAAACTTGACATGGATATAAGCGATACTCAATTTGGATTCAGAAGGGGATTGGGAACCCGCGAAGCCCTTTTCGCATTCAACGTGTTGACTCAAAGGTGTCTCGATGTCAACAAAGTGGTCTATGCGTGTTTCATAGACTATAATAAAGCCTCTGACAAGGTTCGTCATGATCCACTGATAGACATCCTTAAATCAAAACATCTAGATAGAGACGTACAGATCATCACTAATCTCTATTATAAGCAAAAAGCTATAATATGCATGGACAACCACACATCAGAAGAAATTGAAATACAACGAGGGGTAAGACAGGGATGCGTTCTATCGCCGACACTCTTCAATGCATATGCTGAAGAAATACTTAAGAAAGCTCTGGAAAACGAAGAATGTGGGATAACAGTTGGTGGAACACGGGTAAACAACATAAGATATGCGGACGACACAGTAATCTTAGCGGAGAGTATCGAAGCTCTGCAGAGACTAATGACCAGAGTATCTACTTATAGTGAGGAATATGGGTTATCACTAAACATAAAAAGACAAAATTCATGGTAATCTCAAAGAACAATCCAGTAAATGTTAGTCTAACTATAAACGGCAGAAATGTAGAAAGAGTGGAGCAATATACTTACCTTGGAGCAATGGTGAACAGCACAAATGAATACACCCAAGAAATAAGAATAAGAATAGAAAAAGCCCGAGCCAACTTCATAAAAATGGACAAAGGTTTTCGTAGTAAAGATCTAAGTATGGCATTAAAACATCGTTTAGCTAAATGTTATGTTTTCTCTACTCTCCTTTATGGAGCGGAAGCATGGACAGTGAATGCCGCAATTCTTAAAAAGATTGAAGCATTTGAAATGTGGGTGTATAGGAGGATTCTTAGAATATCATGGATGGATCGAGTAACAAATGAAGAAGTTCAAAGACGCATGGGCAGGGAAAAAGAGGTTGCTAACACACTCAAGAAACGTAAATTGGAATATCTGGGCCATATTATGAGAGGTGAAAAATATAAATTCCTACAGCTGATTATCCAAGGCAAAATACAGGGAAAACGAAGTATAGGAAGGAGAAGAATCTCATGGCTGAGGAACCTGAGAGAATGGTTTGGATGCACTTCGAACCAACTTTTTAAATCGGCCGCTTCTAAAGTAAAAATAGCGATGATGATTGCCAACCTTCGACTCGGAGATGGCACTTGAAGAAGAAGAAGATTTTAGTTAGGTCGACTAAAAAACTATAAACGAATAATTGTCAACAGACAACAGGGAATATTAACGACCGTCAGTATGGTTATCGCAGGTAAGATCGACAGGAGATCTGCTCGCCTACGTCATTCACGTTTGTACATCAACGATGGAAAAGCATGGGAAATCTAGAGCAATAGCCCTCAACATCTCTAAAGCCTTCGATAGCGTTTGGCATGCAGCCTTGTTGAATAAACTTGCTGCATATGGGATTCCCGAAAAATTAGATAAGTAGCTTTCTTTCAAACAGATCAATACAAATTATGGTCGACGGTATAACATCTGATTGTTTTCAGTTGCAAGCAGAGTACTTCAGGCAACCATTATTTCGCCAACCTTGTTTCTATTGCAGATAAACGATCTTCTGTCATCTACATCGAAGAAGATTTTCGGTTTTGCGGACGATTGTACCATGGTTTCGTCTTTCCGTATTCTGCGGCCGATTACAGCTGCGGTATCTTAGCGTCAGAGATGTCAACAAACTAATTACTAAAACTCTGACTTATAGAAGATATCAGAACGGGATCAGACTTAAGCAACTACGTTTTCTAGAAAGGTCTCCGCTGGAGAACCTCCTCTAACGATACAAGGCCTACATATTACATCCAAAGATTCGATGCACCTTCTCGAAATAACGGTCAACTCCGGGTTTTGCTGGCATGAACATGTATCAGCAATAGCTAAGTCTGCATCAGCTCAATTTAGTTTTCTTTTCAGAGCCAAGCGATACTTCACGTCATCTCAGATTCTATATAAGGTGCAGATTCGACTTGCTTTGTTCCCCTGTATGGGGATCTGCGTCTAACCATTCATTGCAGATGTTGGATAGTGTGCAAAAACGGGCTGTGCGCCTCATAGGTCACACGGATATTACCCGCGATCTCCAACCGCTGGCTCTAAGACACGTTGCTGATCTTTCTCTGTTTCACAGATAATTACACGAAAGATGCTTCAAGGAGCTGAAAGATCTTGTTCCGGAAAAACTCATGTTTTGCCGCAATACTAGGCTGGCAAGGAGTTCTCATCATATGGCGGTACATTTAACGACCCCTCGAACATCTCTCTATAAGAATTGCTTTGTTTATAGGGTCGGTGGGCTGTGGAACACCTCCCGTCCGACATCTTCCCAATATCCTACAATTTGGCCCTCTTCAAGAAGCGAGTAAACTGACACCTCAATTCCAAAAAACTAAATACCCTTAATGTCATCAAGGGAATTCTATATGGGTTTCATGATATCTTCTCGGCTTCTTTATTGTATCTAAGCAAATACATGTAGGTAGAAGACTCGATATTTGTATACACATAATAAAAATCGCGAATACCGTATAGCGTAAAGTTCCACAACGTGAATATGTTGGAATAGCAATAAACCGGCTAGTTTACAATCTGATTTTAATATAGAGCTTAGAGTAGTTCATTGAAGAAAGTACGACCCATCTTTTTCTCGTGGTCAGAAGTAACGTAATAATTTTCAGCGAATCTATGGGTATTGGGTGTAAGGTGAGACGTTATTCGTTTCTGTTCGAGTTAGCGAGCTGGGATATGAAGGCAAATAAATTTACTAAATGATGTGGCTATTTACTAAAGGGAAGTATCGTCGGTCTAGCAGTAAGTTCGCTTGGGTTATGCACATACTTTCAGGATTTCAAGGATACAATCTTCTTCTCCAATGTGTATCTGGTAATCTATTGAGTTTATAACATTTTAAAAAGACCAACGTTCCGGTTAGTTTACATTTTATTGCACCAGTTAATGAATTATAACCATCTGAATTGTTAACACAAGATTAAGCAGCCCTTGGTTATGATTTGTTTCGATAATTTTATAGGTTAGTATCCATTGTGGAATGAAAATATATCTTGTATCACTGCAACGTTGCCGGCGTTAAGAACGGTTTCTTATCTTCAACCTTATACCATCTACCGTAGATTATTCACGTTCCTGTGGTTCAGTCATCCTTTAAATTCTTAGTGTGTTGTTTCGATAGGACCTGTAGTTATAGTTGTTCCATTATAGTACATCTTAAGATTGTCGTTGGCTCTAGTAAGTTGTGTGAATATAAGAAACAAAGGTTGCAGATAGTAAGATTTGAAGTTTGATGTTCGACTCGACAACGCCAGGCCGAGATGATTCCGTTTCATCAATTTTGTAGGCTAAAGGTCTTTCTGAGTTTTTTGAATAGAAAAAGAGATTCAAGATATTGAAGAACAAGTAGGATTTTGTGCTGGTAGATCCTGCATGGACAATATTTTTGTTCTGCAACAAATCATAGAAAAACGCAAGGCGAGAGACTCACCTTTCTTCTTTTCGTCGACCTAAAAAAGGCATACGACACGGTACCCTGGAATAAGTTTTTTAAAACATTGACGATGATCGGCATGAATAGGGTGTATGTTCGCTCTGTCTGGAATGTGTACTTTAATTCGGAAAACGTCATCAAAATAGGAAATTTGATCTCCACAACGTTCGCTATTACAAAGGGGCTTAGGCAGGGTTGTTGTTTATCCCCAACACTATTTAATATCTATGTTGAAGAAGCCTTATATTCATGGAGAAGGCACGTCTCTAAAATGGGAATAAAAATCGGTAACTCTTGCCTGACAACTCTTTTTTGCGCAGATGATCAGGTGATTGTGAGCACTGATGAAGCATGACATCGACTTCATGTATAGAAAACTGAAGGATGAATATAAAAAGTGGGGACTAACAATGAATCTGAGGAAGACAGAGCATTTAGTTATCGGTGGAACGTCGAATCATCCTGAATTGCTAATAAACAAAGAAATTAAAGAATGTGAACAATATAAATATTTGGGAAGTATCGTAGCACAAGAAGGAACATCGAATAAAGACATTCAGAACAGAGCGTAGCAAGACAGAGCGAGCGTTCGCATTCTGATCTCCCTATTATGGTCACATCAGATTAGACTTACAACTAAAGTTAAACATTATAAAGCGATTGTGGAACCGATTTTGACATATGGTACGGAATGTTGGCAACTTTCAGGAAAAAACAATAGACTCATCGACACTGTAGAAATATATTTTATGAGAAGAGCATGTCGGATCGCCAGATTGCAGCACATTAGAAATGAAGCAATAAGGCGCAAGACACACCGAGTCTACAGCAGCACAGATAGAATTGAAGCCAGACAGTTAATATGGTACGGACACGCCAAGAGAATGGGAAATGAACCCAAAAGAGCCTTGGAATGTGCCAAACAGTAGAAGAAAATGAGAAAGACCAGCAACAACATTGTTACAAGGGATACAGAAAACAATGGAAGACCGAGCACTCGGTGAAAATGACTGGATATATATATATATATATATATATATATATATATATATATATATATATATATATATATATATATATATATATATATATATATATATATATATATATATATATATATATATATATATATATATATATATATATATATATATATATATATATATATATATATATATATATATAAAAAAAAAAAATCCGAAGTAATTCCAATCAAAAGAGGCATTTTTCAAGGTGATTCTTTAAGTGCTCTTTGGTTTTGTCTTTGCCTCAATCCATTATCTCATGAATTAAATGCTACTAGTTTCGGCTTCAAAATAAAGAGTTTATTAACTGAATTCAAATTAAGTCACTTAATTTATTTAGATGATATTAAATTATATGCCGGAACCAGATCTCATTTAAAAAGTCTACTTGAGATTACTTTCAACTATTCCAATGATATTCATATGAAATTTGGGCTTCCAAAATGTAAAAATCTTTCTATTGAAAAGGAAAGATCACCTCTGATTATATAAAGATTTCCAATATCGAAATCGAGCCAATGCATCAAGGAGATACATATAAATATCTTGGATTTTGTCAAGAGAAGACAATAAACCATAGCAGCACTAAAGAAAATATTAGAAGTTCATACTACAAAAGACTTAGAATTATCATCAAGAGTTATTTAACTAGTAAAAACCTTTTCAGAGCTATCAACTCCTATGCCGTTCCTATTCTTACATCTTCTTTTGGAATTATTAAATGGTCTAAAACTGATCTAAATGAGTTACAATGTCAAACGAGGAAAATGCTCTGTAAATATCATAAGCACCACCCAAAGTCAGCTGTTCAGAGAGTTACACTACCCAGACATCTTGGAGGTCGTGGATTAACTGATTTGAATAATCTTCATAGTAAACAGATTTTTCATCTACGTTCCCATTTTCATGATAAACAGAGAACGTCTAAATTACATGATATTGTTGTTGCTTCAGATTATAATCTTACACCTCTGAACTTGACAATGCAAAAGGTAGATTTTGATATATTTGATGATAATTCTAAAAGAAAGTTGGATGCAGAAGGAAGTACACGGAAAACACCCTAAAGAATTGAAAATGATTATATTGATGAAATTGCATCGAATAAATGGTTAGTATCTGGAGAATTGTTTGCTGAAACAGAAGGCTTGGCAATTGCGATCCAGGACCAGGTTGTTTTCACAAGGAATTATAGAAAACATATCATCAAACAAAATATAGATGATTCTTGCCGTAGATGTTTCTGTTCTTCAGAAACAGTTTTCATATATTATCATCTTGCTCAGTCCTTGCTTCAACAGATTATTTAGAAAGACATAATGCCGTCGCTAATATTATTCACTTCAATCTAGGAATTAAACATGACCTAATTCCAAAAAGAAAAAAATTTCAAAATATGAACCTGAGATTATTTGTGAAAATGACAAATATAAACTTTATTTTGATAAAACAATTCTGTGCAACAGAGCTGTAAAACACAATAGACCAGATATCGTTTTTAATGATAAACGGAATCAAATAACATATATAATTGATATTGCTATACCCGACACACATAATATACAAAATAAATACAATGAAAAATTTCTAAATATATGATGCTTGGCGACGCAATTAAAAATTGTGGAAAATGAAGAAAATATTCATTCTACCGATTATTATTTCTACAACAGGAGTTATTCCTAGAAATCTTCACAAAAGTATTGAGATTTTGGGTCTGAAGAAAAATTTGTTTGAACAGTTACAAAAGATAACAGTCATCAAATCTTGTAATATTCTTCGTAGGTTTCTTTCCGAAAATAATAATGAGGTAGAGTCATAGGTTTTCTCTTTAGTTTATACTGCTCAGAATCTCATTTCATATTTTATTTATTTGTTTATATAAATGTAATATAATTAACTGACAATTTTGTCATATTTATATTCAGAGCAGTATTCTATTCGATCGTTCACCACTTCACACAAAGAAAACTTTTAATGAGTAACATTCAGTGTTACTTGACTAAGGTCCGTACACTGGATTTTTCCGGGGAGAAAGCCTCTGACACTACTCGTTGGTACATTGATATCATTGTCTGATGATGCTATAGTATGTATATATTCTGGTAGATTGATATATTCTCATAACATTTAACGTTATCCTAATATATAATTACTCCAGGATATGTTTTGATTATAATCATTGCCTGGCAATGGTATTAATTACCGGGTGGTGGATTTATATTTTTCATGAAATCAGTTTGATTGCATGAACAGATATATGGACAACTCGTGAGAAATACTCTGGATTGGGTAACCGAGCTGAATATTCTTCTTTTGATATTTTGGAACTTGAAGAACACGTAGCGTAGCGAACGAACTATTTGGTCGCCAATTAGGGATTGGGATATTCTCCTTTCTTCTTAAGTTTTCTTAATTTCTGGAACTGGGGTTAGATAAAGAACCTTGGTTTGGCGAGATAATTCAGGATTGGATATAGAAAGTAGGCTCGGTTAAATAACTTGCGATTGGCTGTAAAACTTAGAATTTCGTTTACAAATTAGTATAAGTGTTATATCAAGGAACGAAGATAGATCAGAGATAGAAGAATATATGTGAATTACAGGATTTGAGCATGGAGTTGCTATTAAGTTTCACAAGTTGACCTGTACCCCTGTTAAGAGGATTATCCACCCCGTAAAACCATGAGCATATGAAACAGATAAGATACATTTTTAAAGAAATTTTCCCATTGACAGTGATTCAACTGAATTTAACCTTTTCATTGAATTTTATCTTGAATTTTAACAGATTTTAGCAAAAATATATTAATTGATTATAAATGTAAATTGTACGCATATCGTGGTCTCAATTCGACTAAGTGGTTGAGTCGTAGAGCTCAAATTTTGATTATTTTCTTAAAATCTCTTATTAGATATTAGTAATTAACCTATCAGTATTCTACACAGATCGATCTGTCTGTATTAACTGAGTCACCTGACCAACATAGTTCACTTGTGCTGTTGTACACCAATTCCTCTTGAGAAAACGGATTTTGGTGTTTCAATTGTAGCTTCATACGCTCCGTTACGATTTTTCCACGTGAGCGCCGTCTTTCAAACGTGACGCAAAAGCACTTTGAGCTGAGTTGGTTTGTCCACGCCTTCTCCACAGGAGCATAGCTAGAGACAAAACGTCATTCGCAAGAAATGCTGATTGAAAATTAGGACTATTGTTTCTTTTATATATCTTTTCGTTCTCGAATCACGTGCATATGAGTGCTTCATTGTATGCATCAGTGGTCAAGATATGGTGCAAGATTTGTCTCTCTCTGGTCGGCTTTCAACATCTTCATTTGAAGTTGGAGTCGATATAGTGAAAGAAATGCTAATTGATAATCTTCATTCAAATTTGATAGATATTGGCAATAAACTTTCTGTGTCTCACGAATCAATTCGAACAATTTTAAACGATTGTTTAGGCATGAAACGCGTTGCCGCTCGACTAGTTCTAGAAATTTTTTCCAAAAATTGAGTCGCTGAAGTTATACTAGAACGATCTAATTCCGACTCCACATTTATAAAACTCATTGTAACTGGTGATCAGACATGGGTTAATAAGTTTGATATGCAAACAAGTCAACAAGTTTCGAAATGACGCCTTTCAACTGAACCAAAATCGAAAAAACACATCAAAGTCGATCAAAAGTCAAGGTAATGTCGACTGTTTTATTTGATTATCGTGGTGTTGGGGACTTGGAAATCTTGCCAGAAGGTTAGACGGTAAATATTACCTGAGCGTTAGACGGAGTCCGAGAGAGCGAATTCGTCGAAAAAGACCTGATTTTAGGGAAGAAAACTCATCTCACAAGGCTATCATTCTGAATGAACTCCTGACTAAAAACTCAAGAAAACGAAAAAGGTGTAGTACACATCTACAATTCGTACTAAATACTTAGGGATTTTTATGATTCAATTGATTTAGGCTAACTTAGGTACTGAGTTTTCAGACTTTCCATCTGTAGAAGCGATACTAACTTTTAGTCACGAAAGCCGAAATGAAAGTGCAATTATAGTTCTGCCGATGTTCCCTTCACAGTTTCTCTTATCAGAGTTCCGAAAAAAAGATTTGGTACAGAACAGACCCGTCCTGAATCGCGAGAAATTCCGCCTAATGAGAATGAGAATAATACGAAAGCGTTATGAGATCTCGATCGATCAGTGTAGCGGCAATTTGGTGAATCCTTGTGATGAAATTTAAACAATAAAATATGAGGATAAACGATATGAGTCGAATCCGTGTTGTAGAAGTAATTTAGCCAAAAGAACTAAACAGAAACATGACAACCTATTCCTATTAGACTAGATTTGAAAAACAAATTAGTGTATATTTCTCTTTCATGGATTAAAAACTTCGCAAAATTGATTTCTGTTCGAGATCAACTAACATCAGCGTGACCCGAGAGAAGGTCATATATGACTTTATTGAACACGATTAATATCCAAATAAGCGTAAACGTCTTTCTTTAACAGGAAGGTGTTTTCTACAAGTGCAGCTGAGTTTATGTTATGATTATTTTGAAAATCTGCTTAAAACGATTGCTGTTGCTAAGTTGGTACAACTGTTTCGGTATGCTTCAGTATGGCGCCTTCCAACTGAACCGAAACCGAAGAAAACACGTCAAAGTCGCTTAAAAGTCAAGGTAATGTCGACTGTTTTATTTGATTGTCGTGGTGTTGGCGACTTGGAATTCTTGGCAGAAGGTCAGACGTTGAATTAAGAATATTACCTGAGCGTTATGCGGCGTTTCAGAAAGCAAATTCGTCGAAAAATGCCAGATTTGTGGAGAGAAAACTCAAGGATTTTGCACCACGATAATACAAGATCTCACAAGGCTATCGTTGTAAATGAATTTCTGATTAAAAGTTCAACTAATACCACCCAACAACCACCGTATACACCTGAAATAGCTTCGGTCGATTTTTTCTTTCTACAAAACTCAAATTACCACTTCGAGAGACATAAAAGAAAATTCGCGGCGAGAACGGTTGATTACGGAAGGAGCGTTTGAAAAATACTTAGATGATTGGATTATTTGTTGTTGAATGTATTATTTCGGAAGGGACAGAATGTCTAAGAAATACATGATAGCTAAGCGGATTGGTTAGAACAACTTCTATAAAGATAGTTGTGTTGGTCTGTGTTATCTTCCACAAAATTAATTGCAAACAACAAATTACATATTTAAATGCAAAATATTGAGTTTTTACTCAACAAACGTCCATCGTAATAAAATGTCCTTTATAATCTTTGAGAGTACAAGCTTTTGCTGCTTAACAATACTCGTGAAATGGAAGTTTCCAGTATGATAATAGTAATACCAATGTTATTATTGATGAAGCCATTTATTCCGGGTGATTACAGAGACTAATTATACCCTGTGGTAGATTGATTCGCTATGCTTTGGGCGATGAAGTTCAGAGAATACACGCTATTTCAATGCAAAATGTATGATTAGAAGCAGGCTACATGAATCAACTTCACTATTATTTGATACAACAAAAATGTAATACCCTTGTAACTGTCTGAAAGTTCGTACTTTTCGCGCGTACACAAGGTAAACTGAATATGAAGTACATATATTTTAGTTTGCACTCTTGAAACTGAAAACTAAATGTTTCTCGCATTAACCTCAATTTTACATGGCAGTATATTCGCATTTTTGCTATCTTCTCGTCCCACGTTCGTTTTTCATGACTTTCAACAGTCAGAATAAACTCCCATGAATCAGGAAAATGGAGTGCATCTCTCTTTTTAATTTACTTCATATTTTCAAGAGCTATTCTGTGGAAACATGATGAAAATACAACTGGAGAAACTATTGATATAGATATACATTTCCCTTGGGTAAGTTGATCTCAAGATTGGTAGTCAGTTTCGGAATTGACGGGAGAAACATTAACAGCAGCGAGATTGAGTAAATTTTGACGTTTCCTGGTTGTCATTGTTAAAATCTACTAGTTAGTTAGGAGAGGTAAGCGTACAGGTACATTCTGTCAAAAAGCACCGGGAATTGGTCAATGGACACAAATTGCCTATTTTTCATCCAAATTTATTGTATCGCCTTCAAAGAAGAACCGTTCCGGAATAATATTAGGGCGCGCCAGAGAAAACTGTTTTCTTTCCGTTATAACTTTCGCAATTTTAGAGCTAGATCATTCGTTCTTGCTTCAGTGAAAAGCTAAAGGACTCAGTTTTCCAGAATTTGTATCGAAATTTCACTTCCAGTGAAATCCAATATGGCTGACTCATTCGAAAATGAGCAATATTTCAAGATCGCTGGAACGTTTTTCTTTCACTAAAAAATCGAATGGGGCATTTATTCGATATTTCAGTCGTTTCTGAACAATTTGACATATTGATCTTAAAAATATTCCTAGAATTGGTAAAAAAGTTGCGTGAAAAATTTTTTTCATTCTGATTTTCAGCTGAAATCGAAATACTTTCTTCACCTCATGACGTTGGCTCTCCTAAAGTTGTTGTGTTTTTCATGGATGTTTTAAGATGACAAAAAACCATATTTTACTAAAACCAACCTAATATTTGATTTCCATTCGAATTCAAAATGGCCGACTTGATTTTTTCGCGATCGTAATGAATCAACTGCGTGATTCAATCAGTAGATGAACCTTTCCATTATTTTGAGGAGTTAAACTCCAATTGATTCAGAATTGTGCCAGTTCTTCTCACAGAGGTTTTTGAGATTTGGAATCTCTGAGACATTTGGGAAACAGTGAAGCTGGTTGCTGGAGTTCTGATAGGGCTGACTGCTAATGCAGAAATTCGCTGGATTTTATCCTGAAATTGTCAATTGCGTTTGTAATACAAGAAATGTAGAGTTGATGCTTGAAACAGATTATGAAAAAGGCGAGTACCTGTGTTCTAGCAGTTCTAGCTGCACAAGTACCTGGTCTTCTTCCTAATGACCTTGTTGTCCGAAATTTTTCCTCAAGATCATAGATTGTACTTCTTCTGTAATGAGAGACTGGAAACGCTTATCCACATTTGTTGAAACCATTCTTAACTATTTCAAACGTCGAAAACAAGCAAGACCAAGATAAAATTCGAGTTCAAACCAGATATCGTCTTAAACTCGATGTCATTTCATTATTTTTTGTTTATCATTGAGTTAATGCATGCAGTCTACGTTCAGAAGTTTCACAACGAAAGGTGCATATGATGGTGGAAAAGAGAAACATTATTGACGACAATTGGCACAATTCTGAATCAATATTCGAGTTCGACCCCTCAAAATGATGAGAATGGTTCAATCTGGTGATCGAATTACGCAGTTGATTCATTACGACGCATTGTTTAATGCTCGGGGAAAATTGTTAATATTTGAGAAAGTCGGCCATTTTGAATTCGAACGGAAGTCAAATTTTAGGTTGGTTATAGTAAAATATGGTTCTTTTTCTTCTTATCCATGAAAAACAACAACTTCAGAAGTGCCAACGTCATGAGGTGAAAAACAAATATCGATTTCAGCTGAAAATCAGATTGAAAAAAATTTTTCACGCTACTTTTTACCAATTATTATAATATTTTTAAGATCAATATGTCAAATTGTTCAGAAAAGACTGAATGCCCCATTCGAATTTTACAGTGAAGAAAAAACGTTCCAGCGATCATTTGCTCATTTTCGAATTAGTCAGCCATATTGGATTTCACCGGAAGTGAAATTTCGATACAATTTCTGAAAAACCTAGTCCTTTGATTTTTCAATGAAGCAAGAACAATCTAGCTCTAAAATTGCGAAAGTTATAGCGGAGAAAAAACGTCCGTTTTTCTCTGGCGCACCCTATATTTACGCCAACGAATTATCCAATCATCAAAACATTTTTCAAACGCTTTTTCCGCCACCACTTCGATCTTTCGGTTACCTCGGGTGGTAATTCAAGTTTTGGAAGAAGAAAAAAGTCAAGAATTCCGAGTGTGCAACACCGCGATGATCGAAGAAAACAGTCAATGTTACCTTGACTTTTGATCGACTTTGACGTGGTTTTTTGGATTCTGTTCAATTGGAAGACGCCTTATCGAAGCTTGTTCACTGGTTTACATGTCTCATCACTAGTTACAATGCGTTTTATGAACGTAAGGTCGAAATTTACTCGTTTTAGCATATCTTCTTTTTTTCTTTCTTGACAGAATGTATTATGATAGTTTTTTCAGCATTTGATAGTTTTTCAGCATTGTTTTTGATAATTTTCAAGATTAACACTATTTTTGCTACATTGAAAAGCCGCAATCCGGTGACTGAATTTCAAACCATTTTCTTCAGTAAATGTCGCGTTGTTACAAGATGGCCGATGACAACGTGAAACAACTGCAATTGTTGGAAAGAGTCTGTGTGTAGATCAGAAAATGAACAAAAAGTATCAGAAAAAAGAATTGATAACCAGAAGGACAGTTTCTGGTCGAAGAAAAATCACCACCCAAAGAGTTGACAGTTTTTCTGGTATCTGCGAGTTTGCGGAACAAAACATTATCTGCGGTTTTGCTACGTTAAACAGTACATTAAATTTAGTGAACAATTCTGCGACTTTGTTGATTATTATTATGGGGCACTTTGTATAAGGGTTTAAGGCCCACGAGTCAAAGTTGTATGGACTTTTGAATTACTAAGAAGGAAAAATCAATGATTGCTTCAATGATCAAAGGAGTGTGACTGCAACGATTCTAAAAGACTGAATAGAATATTAGCTACTGAAGGCATCAATCAAAGTGTAACAAAGACAACAAGAACAACAAATATGTCATCCATTCTGATAGATCATATAATAACTATCAACTACACAATCGGAAAAATCCCAAGAGACTTCCCAGCAAATATCGATCATGAGATTGTAGGCTTAACAGACTAATTTAGAGATGAGATAGGAAGTGATCATGCTTGTTACAGAAAAAATTTCGATGTGAAATCAGTTGTGAGCTTGAACGGGGAAAGACCGCGAGAAGGAGTCTTCGAGAAGTACGATTCAGTTGTCGAAAAGCTACAGGTCCACCAACTTAGCGCAGACATAGGGTTGGAAGATTGATTGTAGCCAAAGTCACTTGGTGTGGAATAATGAAAACTGGAGGAAGGTAATGTTTCTTGATGAATCCCGTTTTTGCCTTGATGGTTCGGATGGGCCTCGAAACTTTCTTTTGGTAGAGGTCAGTTATTTTTTACAGCCTCCATCAATTATTACACGTACTAGATTTTAACTGATATTCACAAGGTGTTTTCTTTTCCAAGGCCATGTCTTATTTTGCCCCTTCAAACTTTTTTACAGTACCCCACTGATCAGCGTACAATCAATTTTCGATATATTCGTTCAATTTAGAAACTTTTTTGACACTTGTAATCTTTTCGTATCTCCAACCGTTTTCGAGTGAAAAATTTTTGAATTTGAATTTTGTGTTATTCGCTATATAAAAAAAATAATAGAAATACTCGATAGGTATGCCAAAAATTTGCTCGTCTTCTGGAACTCAACTTATACTTATTCAATATCAAACTGAAAAGAAGAACAATTAAAAACTAAGTAAAGTGTCCTCAACCTACAAGAATACAGGTCTCTGTCCTCCTTCGCATATTATCACGCACTCTTTTGAAATATTCCTGGGGTATTTCTTATCGTGTCACTAGAGGTTATTATTCGATTTTTCAATTCTTCTACAGTGTTCACTGGAGTGGTATAACCTAAACTTTTGGGATATTACCATAAGGAAAAGTCTGAATTATTTAAGTCTGGGGACCTAGGAGGCTATGGTTCCGGTCCACTCCGACCTATCCACCCGTTATTGAATGTATTATTCGAGAATTCCCTAGCTTATCCAGTGAAATGTGGTGATGCATGAACCACATTATGTTTCTCACCAAAAGTGACACATCTACAAGCAATAAAGATAACTCCTCCTCAAGAAATTGCCGATAAGCGGGACCGTTTAGACTGTAAGGCAAGAAAAAATCAAATAATGTCCAATTATTTCATCCCAGTTTAGTGAGGATTGTTCTTGATGATGAGATTCTTCAATCAAGTGGGGGTTTTCCTCAGCCCAATAATGATTATTGTGAATATTTGTGATAGCAGTTCTCGAAAAGTTAGTTTCGTTTGTGAACATTATTTCACCAGCTAAATGAGTATTTTCTCCTATTTCATCTAAGAACCATCGGCAGAAATTCAGTCTTGAAGGAAAATCTCGAAGAAGTAGAGTTTGGACGCGTTGAATATGAAACGGGTACAACAAAAAGTCGTGGAGAGACCTCCAAACTAGAACATGTGAAATATTCAACTGATTTCCAATTTTTCTTGTACTCACATGAGGATTCAAATCAATACAATTCAAATCTGCTTCCTCAATATCTGGAGTTCTCATAGCGCCTTTTAAATGATCATTTGCAGTAAAAGTATCAGTTTCGCTTAACCTTCTGTGGATATTTCAACATGTTCGCCTGTCTGGCGTTACTCGATTTGGAAAGGGCACCTGATAAAATCGCCTACCTTCTGTTGTGTTTCCGTCAGCCAGACCGTACATGTAATGGATATCAATTCGGCGTTAGTAAAATTAGCCATGTCTTAAAGCAATAACTTAAAGTGAATGAAAAAAAGTGCTATCAATTCAGCGAATGCATACAATCGTTTCATGATTTTTTGCTCGAGAACGGTCGTAGATACGAAAAAATTACAAGTGTTAAAAAAGTTTCTAAATTGAACGAAATTGACGAAGATAGATTTTACGCTGATCAGTGGCGTACTGCAAAAAATTAGAAAGGGCAAAAGGAGACATGGCCTCGGAAAAGAAAACTCCTTGTGAATTTCAGTTAAAATCTAGTACGTGTAATGATGGAGGCTGTAATTAATAGCTTTCATTCCAAATTTAGTCTGAATATCTCAAAAACTGCAGGAGTTTTGAAAAAAAAACAAATTTTTTCCTGAAATTTCAATACCCTGTAGCTCCGTAACGAAGCTTTTGCGGACCTATGTTGATATGAACTTTTTTCTTGAAATTGCATGTTTTACCCCTCTTGACATAATTGTATACAAAATATTAACGTTTTTGTTTGTGCATGAATAAAAGGTATTGATATTAACATTCGCATTGCAAAATAAAAGTGCATTGAAGAGTGGTTTGAATGATTCCATTCGAAAAAGGCTGAAATTTTGATCAAATATTACAGAAAATACTAAATCTCCCTAATTACCGCAATTTCTTGCTTGCCAGTGTAGATCAATTCCTGATTAATGTTATTGAAAAATTAACCATCAGGTTTATCGACGCATCATACTTGATTCTTTACTATATACGTATGACATTCAAAGGGTTCAGGTGATCTTCAAGGATTGATTTCTGGTGGTATCTTAATAGGCTAGCAGCAACCTTCAATTTTAAACGCTTAATCTTTTTTACAGAAGAGACCAAATAACATAACTACCATTTATTCGCAAATGAGAATCCTTATGGTATTGTCGAAATAAATTTTCAGGCTACTTTCAATAAATGTATGGCGTGATACATTTAGGGTTCACTTGATAAGTAGTATTTGCAACACAAATTGCCTTCATTACTTGATCAGATTTACGTCTTGAGCTGAGGTTAGATTTAGGTTAAAATCAAAAAATAACCTCATTCTATTGATACATGATACTAAGGAACACCCTGTATTTAGATTATAGAAAATAATATAAATTAAAAAAATAACAAATTATATCATGAAACTGTTATATATTTGGCGAAATGTCTTAAAAAAAATTAGATGAACTGAAAATTTGAAGACCTTAAAACATTCTTCAACAAAAGCCAGTAAATTATTATATCCTTTGGCGAAAACCTTATTAAAGCAACCGAATTGCGCAGGAAGTTGCGAAGTCAAATATAAATGATATAAAACTTTTATTAGTACTCACGTTTACACGCTTTGCGGTGGGTGATTTGCTTCGTAGGATCCCTGTAGTAGCCTTCTCGACAATAATGGCAATGTCTTCCGGCAGTAAAATGTCGGCATTTCAGGCAGACTCCACCGGACACCCTTCCTGATAATTTGTAAAGTTCCATGTTAAAGCGACATCTACGAGCGTGTTGGTTGCACTCGCAAGCTGAAAAAAAGAAGAGTATGAAACGAGAGATCCAGGGTAGCAAAAATTCAAGGAAATGTTTCATTTGTATTCTGACCATTTTTACAGTTGTAAGCATCGCAGAAATAAAAATTTCATCTATAGTCGATTCGGTAAAGCCGTAGAGTAATAAATCTTAGGTGATAGATGGGCGTCCCATTAATTATACAGGGTGCTTTAACGAAAACAAAATAGAGGCTATATCTACAAGGATATTCATTTCTGATCAAAACGCAAAAACAGGTCGATTTTTGTTTTAAGGGGACATCTTTTGGGGTACAAAACTTTCCTGAAATATCAACCCCCTAAGCGGGGGTTGCAATCCTTGAAAATTTTGAATAAGGAATATGGGTCGAGTGATGACTCAAAAGAAAGGTGGTATCTTTGTCTACATCGCCTTGAACGAATTTCTATTTTTAATTGAAAACTGTAAAAGATACAGGATGAGCAACTGAAAGATAGGTTAGATTAGATTAGTATTAGAGCAAAAAAATGGAACAGATTCATTCCAGATCAAAGGCTGTCATCTTTGAGCTAAATGAATCTATTCTATTTTTTCGCACTAATACTCCAATAGTCTTGGGGCGATAGTCTTCTCTATTTTTCAGTGGCTCACTCTGTATCTTCTACAGTTTTCAATCAAAAATGAAAATTCGTTCACGGGGATGCAGACAAAGATAATAAATTTCTTTCGAGGTATCACTCGACCCATCTACCCTCTTCCAAATTTTCAAGGGTTGTCACCCCTGCTCCAGGGGTTGAAATTCGAAATGAGGATGGTACTTGATGATGACTGCCATTGATCAGCATGGATCTGTTCTATTTTACCTCCCTTAAACTTGAATAGTCTCAGGGAAATAATCTTCCCTATCTTTCATGTTACTCACTCTGTATCTTTTACAGTTTTCAATTAAAAATGGAAATTCGTTCAAGGCAATGTAGACAAAGATACCACCTTTCTTTTGAGTCATCACTCGACCCATCTTCCATATTCAAAATGTTCAAGAATTGCAAACCCCGCTTAGGGGGTTGATATTTCAGGCAAGTTTTGTACCCCAAAAGATGTCACCCTTGAAACCAAAATTGACTTGTTCTTTCGTTTTGATCAGAAATTAATATCTTGGTAGATATAGCCTCTGTTTAGTTTTCGTTGAAGCACCCTGTATGTATTCTTATTCTTACATATTATAATCCTGGGTATAATATTGCCAATTCATGTGGGATTCATCTCTTTTCCTCAGAAACTCATAAACACTCAGTTTTCATATGGAGTAAGTATTTTCATATATAAAAAAAACTGAAAAAGAAATCTTGCAGGTTATATAGTATGACCTCTCCTCCACAACACACCAAGAAGGTGTTCACCCGAAAACTGACATACAAGAATCGCAAAGTGCCGAAAATTTACACTCGCTGCTTGTTTAGCATTTGTTGAAATAGGATAAATGTCTGTCAAATTTCTTGGTATAAAATATGGTAAAATAATAGTCCCCAAAAATGCAAGCCCACACATTTCTCAGGAAATTGTGTAAGCACTTTTATTTGAATTTTCGAATCTAATCCATCTAAAAAAGAGAATAATTAAAAAAGTTCAACTGGTCTGGACTGAGGATACAATTGACCTTAGTATGAATGAAATGCATGGTTTGAATATTGAATATTATTTGATCACCATCAAAAGAAATTACATGGTACATCAGAAAAATATCACAGATAAACAATATAATATAAACAATCAACATTCATTGTAAAAAGCTCATGTACTCTTTTATACTGTAGAAGGCATTTTCTAATAAGAAATCTTTACTTTTTTATTGAAAGTATTTGCCTTAAGGACCTTGAAGTGGCCTGGTAACGTATTATACATTTTAATTCCCCAGTACTCATATAAGAATTCTGAGTTAACTTTTTCTTGTGCAATGGAATAACCATATGTTACTTATGTCTTGTTATACGTATGGTGATCACTTCCACTTAAATATTGGTCTACAAGAATCTCGATGATTAATTCTGAACATTGTTCTCATCCCACTTTTCTGTAGAATGGAGAGTCTAAATACTAGTAAACGATGATTTCTACTAAAATATATTATTAAATGCTCGACGCGTTTCGATACACAGTATCTTTATCAAGAGCGAATGAATACTACAAATATATCTTACTAAAAAATTTTTTTATATATACTAAAGAGGCAATCCACGCAGAGCTATCCGTACTTGAACTAATGTTTAGGAAATAAATTTAATAAAGGTGAGTTACTTATGTCTACCTGATCATTAAGAATTTCCGATGAATTCCTAAATCTGTTAATTGCAGGTGCTTCCAGAAGGTTGAGTTTTATACCTCTCTTCTCAGAATGTAGGATTTTAAATTCTGAATTGAAAGAATAACCATTTTTCTTAAGATGATTTGAATAATTTGAATCGGTTTTTCCACTGATGAAACTGCGTTTATGTTCAGAGATTCTAACATTAAAATTTCTTTCTGTTCTACCTATATAAAAACAATTGCAATCTGCACAATCCAATCTATAAACACCTGATTTATTTTCTTTATTAATTGGAGATTTATAATTCCCGATAAATGAACCTAAATTTGTTGATGTATTTAACGCTATATTTAAATTTGAATTTTTAAGAAGGATTTCACATTATTGCTAATATTGCGTATATATGTTAAAGTATTGAGTTTCTTGTCTTGGTGTTCACCGATTGGATATATATGTTGTAAAGATAATTTTGGTTTTTCTTATGTATGCTGCTAACTAAATTTGCAGCATAACCATTATTTATTGCGATCTGTTTAATCAAATTCAATTCTTTGAAATAATTATCATTAGACATCGGTGTGTTCAAGAGTCTATGTATATTTTGAATTTGGGAAGCTTTTACTTGGTAAAATTCCATTATCAATAATAAAAAACAGGTGCTGTGTTTTAAGGAATTTTACTCAATAAATGCGATTCGTAACGCGTTTCACTACACCGTAGCTTCTTCAGACGAATGATTATGCAGAAAAATGTAAATGAGAATATAACTATAAATGTTCTTGAGTAATTAAAAGCTTATTGGTCGCCTCCTCCGAAATTATTCTCAAAAACTCCAAAGATAATATTTTAGCCAAACATCAAACAGCAAAAATCATCAAAGAAGACTTTTCGAAATTATCACCTCATTGCAATTCCGATTATAAGATAATAAAACAATTCGTGAAAATAGTACCAAGAACGATTTAGTATTCACTAAAGCAGATAAAGGTAACACCGTCATTGCGATTAGTAAAACCGATTATATTTCTAAAACTGAAGAATTCTTAACAGCCGGAAACTATATAACATCAACTAAGGATCCTACCGCAAAATTTCAGAAAGTTGTTAAAAACATAATTTCGACAGCAAAATCATTAATTACAGACCAAGAAAAATATAAATTCATTAACTCCAATTCACAATCCCCCGAATTATATTCGTTGATAAAACTTCATAAACCTAATTACCCTATTAGACCTGTTGTTTCTTATGTAACGGCACCTTCGTTCGAACTTTCAAAATTCCTCAACGACTTGCTAATAAAACATTGCAATTTTAAATCTGAATTTTGGGTCAAAAATTCATACATATTGCCAATATCAAAGATACCACTATACCACCTAATTCCAAACTTATTTCTTTCGATGTTAAGAATCTATTTCCCAACATTCCTACAAAAGATACGTATTACTTAGTTGAAGAATTATTAGAAAGGAATCATGTCAATACTATCATTAAATCAGATATTCTTTCATTATTAAAATTTGTTCAGATCAAAACTATTTCCATTTCAATTACAAATATTATACTATTGAAGACGGCTTGATTATGGGCAATCCGTTGAGTCCTTTGTTAGCAGAAATTTTCATGAATAACTTAGAGAAATTAATTCATAATCATCCACTCAGTAAATATTGTTTATACTGGTATCGCTACGTAGATGATATCATTATTTGCTTCACAGGAACAGATAGACAGTTGAAAATTTTCGAAAATCATATAAATTCATCACATCCAAAATTGCATTCACAACCGAAATAGAAAGCAATAATTCGATAAATTTCTTAGACATAACAATTTCGAATGAAAATGGAAAACATGTTTTCGCAATTTACCATAAGCCGTCACATACAGATATTATAATACATAACTCGTCGTGTCATCCATATCAACATAAAATGTCAGCATTCAATAGTTTTATTCATAGATTGATTAACATCCCGCTATCACCAGAAAATTTCAACAAAGAACTAAATTTGATTAAACAAATAGCCAAAAATAATGGTTACAATCCCAAACTAATAAATAATATTTTAAATAAAAACAAAGTAGAATCGCATTGAATGAAGTTTACCCTGTCGATAAATTGAAACAAAAATTCAACACCTTAACCTACGTTGGCATTACAAGTGAGAAACTGAAATCATTCTTAAGTAGCAATAATTTCAACATAGCTTTCCAAACTAATAATAATTTAGGCAAATATATAAAAATAATAAAACCAAACCAGGTAAAAACAATAAATCAGGTGTTTATAGATTGAATTGCAATGACTGTGATAATTTCTACATTGGTAGAACACATAGAAATTTTAATATTAGAATATCGGAACATAAACGCAGTTTTCAAATAAAAATCAGATTCAAATTACGCGAATCATCTCTTAGAAAATAATCATTCTTTCGACCCACAGTTTGAAATTTTGCATACAGATAATAAATATTGGAAGGTAGATCTTTGGGAAACTTTAGAAATAAATAAATACAAACACTCAGGTAGACTCATCAATGAACAAGTCGATTTAAGCCCTTCACCTCTATTGAATCTTTTCGGGAGCAATCTATTCCTTAATTTTATTGAATATACCTGTCATAAATAACCACTTAGGAGGAGGCGACCAATAAGCTTTTAATTACTCAAGAACATTTATAGTTATATTCTCATTTACATTTTCTGCATAATCATTCGTCTGAAGAAGCTACGGTGTAGTGAAACGCGTTACGAATCGCAATTATTAAGTAAAATTCCTTAAAACACAGTACTTGTTTTTTATTATAGTCTATGTATATAGCTGTTAAATATATGTAGCTTCTGGCGAGCGATCTTTTCAAAGTTGAAAATCATTAAAAGTTATTGAAGATCGACAATGATTCAGGAAAGATTGTCTGGGCTAACAATATTAGCAACTGTTCCTAAAAAAATAAGATTTTTAGTTATAGGTTATTTTCTAGTATTTATAAACAACGAGTCAACGTGTCTGTATCCCATTACTTAAGTAATTGTTTTAAAATGGGTGTGAACATGAATTTATTTTGTTATGATTTTGTTCTGTTTGTTTCATTTTAGTCTACAAATAAATCTGACTTCTAAAGTTCAGTATCTCCTATCTACCAAAATCCTTTTTTGCACATAAACGCCAGTAGCCCTCACGTGGACCCAGGCAGCAGACTTTCTGGTTCTACACCCAAGGGTACTATTAAGAAAAAGTCATTTTCCAGTGAAAATTGAGAAACAATAACGGACGTTTGCCATTTCAAAGCACGTTGTGTTAATGTAATGTCACTTTAGCTTAGAACGAAACTATTTTTGAAATATAGCACACGTCCTGTTAGCAAGACTTGTTTCATTGACTGAACTTCAATAAACTTTTTTCAAACAAGAATTTTTCGTTAGACCTCTAAATGTCCAAATCCAAATGAGTTCATGTTTATGTTTCTATTTTACTCCTTAGATATTAAAAATACGATTCAGTTAGGAAAAATTCAATTCTACAAATCTTAGAAGAATTAAGAAGCAGCTGGACCTAGAGATGCTAATAAGAGATTATCTGAAACGTGAATCTCACATCAATTAGATCGAAGGAAGGCTCTTATCCTTATATAATAACAGTGTAGTCAATATTCATGCATTAGATGTTAACGTCCAAAACAATCAATAGAGTGGAAAAATACTCAAATCCAGTAGACTTAAGATTCAGATTGAATTTGTTACTGGTTGAATCGTTCGTCTCATGTCGGCATCAAAGGAATCTCTAAGCTTCTAGTTGGAATTATGAATAATTATATTATTTCACGACTGAATGCACTTCCTTCCGGTCCCTTTTCTAAATCCAATTCGTCGCTACACAAAGTTAAATTCACCGGTTGATGTGCTCGAATAAAAATGAACCCTGATATTATAACATTTGATCAGGTCGTTGGAGGCGGATGCCATGTGAATCTGACGTGACCTGAGGCCGAATTCAAGATTGTGCGTACTTAGGACCGGCTTAAGGAGTAAACATGTCTTCTTCAATAGAAGCGGATATTTATTTATATCTCGTAAACAGAAAAACAATGAGTTTATGAATTTTATAAATTTTCTGATTCTTCCCAAGATCTTCTGATTCAGAAGTAATTTCTCATATGATTCCTGCTTTTCCCTATAATTGTTTTACCTGAAAAATTTTCTGCGACCATTATGCGTATATAGTACAACTTCACTAGTCCAGACACACGCTATATCGGGCACTCCAGTAACTCTGGCACGCGACTCATTCGGGCGCTTTGAGAGTTTTACCTCTACAGTGTGTTCCAACGAAAATTTGACCCCCCTATAACTCCGAAATGAGTAACATTAGCGAAAACACCAAGACACGTCGATTTTTGTTTCGAGGGGAGCATTTTTCGAAATAATTCGAAACTTGTCAGATCAACCCCTACCCCCAGCAACCCTAACTTTGAAATTCATCATAGGAATAAGGGTCGAGTGGCACCTTACTGAAAAGGTCTGTCAATTCTCCACCTTGATTTGTCATTTTAGAATTTTAAATTAACATACAGGGTGTCCCAACCAAGGGTGAAGTTGAATTCTGGAAATCCCAAATACTAAATGAAATAGATTTATTTTGGCATAATGCAAGCGCAGGTTTATGCTCGGTCTAGAAAACGACCTACACTTGTGAATTTGGAGTTGGTGCAATCAACCCCTATTTCCAGCATCCCCAACTCAAAAATCATTCGATCGATAATAGGTCAAGTGGCACCTCGTTGGAAAGGTACTGCAATTTTCTCTTCGAATTTGGTATTTTCGAAATTCAGAATCATCATACAGGGTGTCCCGAAGCAGGAACATTGAAAATCCAAATAACTTTTTGAAACTGGTTCATTTCGGTATACGAGAACATGTTTGATCCGAGAATAGGACTTTCTTGTGTGGTTATAGAATTTTGCAATCAACCCTTCCATTCAGCATCCCCAACTTGAAAATCATACAAATAATTCAAGTGGCATATCTTCAGAAAGGTTTTTGAATTCCAGAATGATTAAAGCATTTCATTCAGTTCGGCTCTCCATACAGGATGTGGCTTTCGAAAATTCAATATCGTCATTTGAAATTATCAACTAAAATTAATTCGAAACTGTTAAAAGTATTGGGGTACGATGTGTTGAGCATCAATTACGAAGAAATAAAGCTGATTTCTGCATTGAAAATGTTCACATTTTTTCATTTCCATCTGGCGTGCAGTCATCTGTTATTTCTCATTTTGCAATGAAATATTATTATTATTCAGATCAGTTCCTCATTATTGTTGTTGTTCGTCAGTTGAAATTAATCTGAAAATGGTTTATTCCACTGAGGAAAGGGTCGAAATTGTATCGACGTATTTTCGAAATAACAGTTGTGCCAAAGAAACGGCAAGGATATTCGATAGGAACCATCCTGAAAGAGAAAGGGGAGTCAGTCACCAGTACGTTAAATATTTGGTTGACAAATTCCTAGCTACGGGTTCGGTGGCAAACAAAAAACATGAAGTGGCATGTCCTGTCAGAAATGAGGCAACGGAAGTGGCAGTAGTGGGTCATCTACAAATGGAGAATACTACTTCGATCAGAAAACTATCTCGTCTGACTGGTGTATCAGCTACAACTGTCCATAGAATCGTGAAACATCACAAATTTCACCCCTACAAGGTAAAATTAGTGCATGAAATAAACGAAGATGATCCAGATCGTCGTTTACAGTTTTGTGAAAATCTAAGTGAAAACCTAAACGCTAATCCAAATTTTCTGAATAACATCTGTTTTTCTGATGAAAGCACCTTTATGCTCAGTGGTGAAGTGAATAGACATAATTGTCGATATTGGGACACACAGAATCCTCATTGGTTTAGAGAGGCCCACACGCAAAGGCCTCAGAAGTTAAACGTTTGGGCAGGAATTTTTGGCAATCATCTAGTTGGGCCTTTCTGTATTGAGGGTAATCTGAATGGAAATGGCTACCTACAGTTGTTAGAGGAACACATACATCCTAGATTGACAGAAATTTTACAGAACGATCCAACTCTTTCTGAGGACGAAATGCGTTTTCAACAAGACGGTGCTCCTCCGCATTATGATGCTCGGGTGCGCCAATATTTAGACGAAAATTTCCCAGGAAGGTGGATTGGTAGAAGAGGACCTGTTGAGTGGCCAGCCAGGTCACCAGATTTAAATCCCTAGATTTTTTTTTGTGGGGCCATCTAAAATCTAAAGTTTATGCCACAAGACCAGAAAACCTGGAGGAGCTGCGGATGAGGATTATCACAGAATGCCGACTTTTGACTCCTGAAGTTTTCGCTAATGTGAGAAGAGAGTTCGAAAATCGTCTGTATAACTGTATGGAGGTGGGCGGAGGTCATTTTGAACAATTGTTGTAATAATCAAGTTAGTTTTTGTTTTCAATTGAATACAAGTTCAATAAATCTCGTTTTCCTGTTTAGATGAGCATCCAATCAGTTTCTCCATCATCCCTCATCCTGATCCTCATGCCAGAAAACCTCGATTGCCAAACTGAAACCAATGCCTCAGTGATTCAGAAAATAGAAAAATCTTTCTGGAACTTTGCCACTCAACCTGTAATCACTTGTATGATTTTTTGAGTTGGGGATGCTGAATGGAAGAGATTGATTGCAAAAATTCCATATTCACGCAAGAGAGTCTTATTCTCGAATCAAACATAAACATGTTCTCGTATTATACCGAAATGAACCAGTTTCAAAAAGTTATTTGGGTTTTCAGTGTTCCTGCTTCAGGACACCCTGTATGCTGATTTTGAATTTCGAAAATACCAAATTCGAAGAGAAAATTGAAATACCTTTCCAACGAGGTGCCACTTGACCTATTTTCGATCGAATGATTTTTGAGTTGGGGATGCTGGAAATAGGGGGTTGATTGCACCAACTCCAAATTCACAAGTGTAGGTCGTTTTTCTAGACCGAGCATAAACCTGCGCTTGCATTATGCCAAAATAAATCGATTTCATTTAGTATTTGGGATTTGCAGGAATTCAACTTTACCCTCGGTTGGGACACCCTGTATGTTAATTTAAAATTCTAAAATGACAAATCAGAATGGAGAATTGACAGACCTTTACAATAAGGTGCCACTCGACCCTTATTCCCTATGATGAATTTCGAAATTAGGGTTGCTGGGGGTAGGGGGTTGATCTGACAAGTTTCGAATTATTTCGAAAAATGCTCCCCCTCGAAACAAAAATCGACGTGACTTGGTGTTTTTCGCTAATGTTACTCATTTCGGAGTTATAGGGGGGGTCAAATTTTCGTTGGAACACACTGTATATTTCGGCCACGTCGACGCCGGCTGACATACAAACAATGATAATTTTCCTGTCTGTACATACATGTATGTACTTGTACTATCTGAGAGTGGCAAGTATCGTTCTACAGTTGCATTTTGCATCTTAATCTCGCCGATGGTGTGCATAATGGCTCCAACTAAGGGAAATCATAAAACGCTCACACTGGCAGAGAAATCAAAAATAATAGATTTTATTGAAGATGGAATGAGTACTCGTTGAATAGCAGCAAAGTTCACTATTCCAAAATCAATAGTGTTTGACATAAAAAAAGAACAAGGACATAAGGAGATTTATATCCAAATCGTATCAAGGAACAGGTAGGAATTAGGGATCCACCGAGCAAGGGTTTTCACAAAAAGCCGAGTACCGAGCTCTAGGCCAAACAAAATTACTGCAGGATGAGTATCACGGCCGAGAGCTCGGCTGACCCTACCGGGCCCTCGGTGCATCCCTAGTATATGAATATTATTTTAAACTTTTCTCGAACTTATTCTTTCCAAGGTATTTTTGTAGGAAAAAGAAAAATTATTAGAGAAGCTCAGAATTCTAATGTTAAAATCGCATTGTATAACTGGTTTCTTCAACAAAGCAACGCACAAGTACCAATTTCGTCAGACATATTGAGAGCAAAAGCCAAACAGTTTTATGAACAAATTACAGGAAAAAAGGTTTTCTAGCAAGTTCGGGATGGTTAGATAAATTCAAGCTTAGACATGGAATTCGTTTCTTGAAGGTTTGTGATGAAAAAATTTAAAGTGATGTTTCCGCTGTGATACCATTCGAGGAAAAATTTCTATCGGTTGTTGAACAGATGGAATTAAGCAAAGAACAGGTGTATAATGCTGATGAATCGGCCATTTTTGGAGATTTTTACCAGACACAACTTGAGTTCAACAAGGGGAAAATCAGCACCAGGTCGGAAAGTGTCAAAAGACCGTTTAACATTCATGCCATGCTACAACGCGGCTGGAACTCACCAATTACCTTTACTAGTCTTGGGAAAAGCGGAAAATCCACGAGCATTCAAAAACGAAAGTTCACTACCAGTTGTCTACAAAGCATTTACCAAAGGGTGGATGACCAGACCATTATTTAATGAATGGTTTGAAAAATGTTTCATCCCCGAGGTGAAGAATTTTTTAACTAAGATTAACAAGCTCTCTAAAGCTCTGTTGTTGGTAGACAATGCACCATCGCACCCACCTTAAGAAGAGGCTAATACTGATCTAAACTTCAGAGTTATATTTTTGCCACCCAACTGTACTGCCGTTCTCCAACCTATGGATCATAATTTAATTCAGAATATTAAAGTGTCGTATAGGAAATACCTTCTTAATCGTTTAATCGTTAATCATTTCGCATGAAGGTGAAGAGATAACTTCCATTTTGAAGCAATATAATTTGAAAGATGCCGTGTCTTGCCCAATCATGGAAAGCCATTACTTCAAAAAATATTAGAAAAAGTTGGACAGCATTGTGGCATGACACTACAGAAGTAGAAGAATCATATGATGAAAATATTCCACTCTCAGAGCTTCAGAAGAAACTTCGTCCAATCAGTGGAAATCATTTGATAAAAATTGCCGAATCATTAAGAGTCATCGATCCAGGAAATGGCTTAACCATTGAGAACATTACCAACTGTTATGGGAGACAAAGAGTTTGTTATCGATTTGACTGAAGAAGAGCTTATACAGGAATCTTCTGACTCAGAGGATGGTTTAAATAGTATGGTAAAAGTGAAACATGCAGATACTGTCAATGCGTTCTCCCTGATTATCAGTTCGGCCGAACAGAATAATCTTCCTATAGAAGACGTATTGCTCCTGGAAAACGCTCAAGGAAAAATGAGTTCAGATGGCAGCATCGAGAAAGATCCAGATTAA
Source organism: Cryptolaemus montrouzieri (assembly GCA_013387265.2). NCBI lineage: Eukaryota > Metazoa > Arthropoda > Insecta > Coleoptera > Coccinellidae > Cryptolaemus > Cryptolaemus montrouzieri. Next base: position 1,795,509 of record JABFTP020000165.1, read on the forward strand.
AATCGATGGATATTTTAAACGTCATAAGGAATAGCATGTTGTTTATGTACACTAGCTTATATTTAAATTCTATATTTTCTATGAGGAAAGATTATAATGAATAGAAATTCTATAATTTGATTCTGTTTTATAATAAAAACTATTTTTGTTCAACTTTTTGATATTTTTGGGTTTCTATTTTGAAAATGAAACAAATTCAAGTCACTTCAGAAATTCGGGCATTTCGATAGTCAGGGCATGCGCCGGAACGATATCTGCCAGGAGTAGTGAAGTTATACTGTATTACGTGTTTCAGCAGGAGAGAGATATTTTAACTGGTGATGAACATTTATGGCTTGTCAAAACTTCGTCCTGGAACATATAGACTGTTTTGTGCAGATTTTCTGTAGCTCATAAATTTAAAACGGATAAATCGATCACCTATGATCGTCGACGAAATGTCATTCTTTTATCAGAGCAGGGTAGGACTTGAAAAATTCTTTCTATGGTTGGATGCAGATATATTTTGGTCACACTCCATACATTTTGTGAAAAAAGTTTATATTCCATATTTTTAGAACGACTGTTTTTCGCAAATTTTTTCTTTAAATTCAACAAGATCCACGAAGAAATAATATATGGGCTATGTCAACCCAAATTATTGGGTCCATAATGATTCTAAAACATCGATAGTTCATAATCGGCATCACTTGGAAGACTGAACTTGGCCATCGGGGCTCTCTCGGTCAAACAGAGAGGGAATTGTTTTGTTGAGTTTGAATATTGAAGGGTTTTTTGCGATTATACTTCAAAATTGGCAAGCAAGAACAAGGAAGTGATTATGTTTCAGGAGACTCACACTGCGACGGAAGAACATCTCCGCGAAAGAGGAAAAAAATCGCAGGTTATGTACTTTTTGATTATCTCCTTAGTCCTTTTATTGACCTTGCTTGCTATGTAAAATCTTTTCCTAGATTTGTTTAGACATATAGGAGGTATGATTGTTGAAATATTTTTCTGCTGGTTTTCTTTTTTCATTCTTACAGATTCCTGTCCCAAACCCCTTCCTTTCACCCTTGTCGCCGTCTGAAAATCATGGAGTGCAAGAGAGAATGAAGTGGCTAACCAGAACAATTTTTGGTACTCTTTATGTAAAGACGACACTTACACAACATTAACAGACAAGCTATTGCTAGTGCAATAGCGACATGAAAACGAGTTTTTCCTCAGGTTTTTTTCATTCGTTTATTGAATCATATGCAAGATAGTATGTTTCCCCTGTTACATTTCCTGAGCTCACCTTGTGTTTTTTTCCTGGCACACACCAAAATTGAATTTTGTAAATCCTCTCTTTTAAAAGAATATATATATACATATTATATATATATATATATATATATATATATATATATATATATATATATATATATATATATATATATATATATATATATATATATATATCGTAGTTTTCACGGACGTATTCCAATGTGGTTTCTTCATTCTTCCGGTTTCTCGTCCATTGATCCTGGTAATGACCATTCGTTGGTTGTTGTTGACGACGTTTCGGCTGGATCGCACCTGCCATCTTCATGTCGGAGTATATTGGTTTACTGCTCTATGTGCCACTGTATGCTGAATTTATATTCCTTCGCGGTCTTAGGTTGTGGTGCGGTGGCGGTGGCGCGTTCCTATTGGTCGGTGGCTTGACTCGTTTGCGTTGCATGATTGGTTCTGTCCTCGGTGTCTCCCTACTTGTGTCTGCGTTGGGTTCTCTTGTTCTTGCTTTTACAGGTTTCTACATAGATTTTCATATAGTTGGTATGTTTAGGGCGTCATCTCTCCTGTTCATTGTCGTGTATTTTTCTATTTCAATGGCCTCTCGTAATTTTCTTTTTCGGTGTTGTTCTATGTTGCCTACCTGTGTAGTGTTATCGTAATCGAGTTTGTGGCCTGTTTCGTGCGAGTGTTGAAACACAGCAGATGTACTGGTTTGTTGGTCTTCTGAGTTCTTATGTTCTTGTATCCGAACCTCCATTCTTCTATTTGTTTCCCCAATGTAGACGAGCTCACAGCCTGTACACGGAATTTTGTAGACTCCTTGGTTTTCAAGTGGTATCCGATCCTTTGGTGTTCTTAGAATTTTGCGTATCGTATTGTGTGGTTTGTAGATCGTTTTTATGTTGTGTTTTTGTAAGATCTTACCAATCTTGTCGGTTTCACCTCTTAAAAATGGCAGGAAGGCTAAACTTCTTGGCTTTGTATCGTCTTCTGAATCTTTTCTGAGAGGTTTCTTGTACTCCATAGCTTTGTGTATTGTTCTTCTGTTATGTCCATTTTGTTGAAAAATATCTTTGAGCTTGGTCAATTCTTTGGTTGTATTGTTTGGAGAGCAAATACTTTTTGATCGGTGAACGAGTGTCTTGATTACTGAGTTCAGTTGGGCGGGATGGTGATGTGAGTTTCCATTCAAGTATCAGTTGGTATGTATTGGTTTTCTGTACACATCAAAGTTCAATCTGCCATTAGTTGTTTTCTGTATCAGGACGTCCAGGAATGGTAGTTGACCGTTGGATTCCAGTTCGAGGGTGAATTTGATTTTCTTGTGGCGTTTGTTCATTTGTTGTACGAAACTCTCTAGTTTCTCTTCTCCGTGTTGCCAGATTATGAAAATGTCGTCTACATATCCCAGCCAAATCTTCGGTTTATGTTCTGCTTGTTCCAGTGCTTCCGTTTCAAACTTTGTCATGAATAAGTTGGCTACTGCAGGCGAAATCGTAGATCCCATTATGGCTCCATCAGTTTGTTTGTAGTATTCTTCCTCATATCTGAAATATGTATTCTTCAAGCAGTGTTCTGTGTCCACAATATGTGCTGGAAAGTCCAAATCGGTGCTGAGGATGTCCAATGATTCTTCTCTTGGGATATTCGGAAACAGTGATACTACGTCTAGCTGGCTAGAATGTCATCTTCTACGATCGGTATATTTCGCATTTTTTCGACGAAGTGTGCTGAGTTTCTTATGTAGGATTCAGCTTCTGGGACCTTGGTTTGTGAAATATCAGCTAGGAAGAACGAAGAAACCATATTTATATATATATATATATATATATATATATATATATATATATATATATATATATATATATATATATATATATTTCAGAATTGTGAAGTAATGGTCAATTCATCCTATACTTTTAAAGCCTATTGGAAACAATCATAAAATATATTTGGGAGTCGAAAGGACTTTTCCAAACTATCCCGAAACATTTCGATAATTGTTTGAAGGTGAATTATACGATAAATGCTTATAAATTAATTGAAGAGACTTAATTACTAAAGATTGAAATTACATTAGGAAAGATCCGACAAGAAAATTGTGAAAGCGAATTAAAATCAAATTATCTACATATCTACTAGCTTTCTTCGAAATATCTATTGTACATTTTGTCAAAAACATACCGACGATTGGTCAATACATTTATGCCAACGAATAATCAAACCATCAAAACATTTTTCAAACGCTTTTTCCGGAATCGACTTTAGTTCTTGTTGCGAATTCTTTTTATGTCTTCTATCAATTCAAAACGGGTAACTCTAAGGGCTCATTTGAGTTTTGGAAAAAGAAAAAGTCGACCGGAGCCATATCAGATGGATACGGTGGTTGTTCGATGGTGTTTCTTGAGTTTTTGGTTAAAAATTCATTCACAATGATAGCCTTGTGAGATGGTGCAAATCCATGAGTTTCTCTCGAAAAATCTGGCGATTTTCGACGAATTTGCTGTCTCAAACGCCACATAACTCTGAGGTACTACAACACCAGGAAACACAGTAGAAATTTCATTTCCAGTATACTGCATACTTCTTCTTATTTCTCTTTTTTCAGTTTTTCTTCTCAATTATTATCTCCGATTTCTTCCATTGGTTTTATCTGAATCTTTTTATATTACCCAATGTTTTTTCTTCTTCTAGAACCGCTCTGGTATGCATAGACGAGCGACATACTGAAACGCTTTTATTCGAAATGCCTCCAAACGCTGTCAGAAGTTATGAACAGAAATCGATTTGATATTTGTCACTCAAAAGAGATAACGTTTAAGGAATTGAATGTACCAAAATGATCTACACCAGAAACACAATGGATTTCGCTTTAAATTTAGTTTTTATTTGTAAATTCACACTATTCAATGGGTAATTGGTTGTCACGAAAAAATGTAACAGCCGGGCTATAACTTAGTCACATTGTTATGCTATCTGTTAATATCGCAGCTCTAAGATTTTCAGATAAAAGTGCCTTCCAAATTATTGTATCTTTCAGTGGATTACTGTAGAATTTTCGTCCAGTCATTTATGAAGACAACAAAAAGAATCAGTCAATTTGCCGTCAAATGTGGCAACTGATTCTTATTAATATTAAAGCATGATTATGTTTTCTCAGGTTGTTTCCATTATTGCAACACAAGGGGTATTTCGATTGAACTTACTTCTGTTAGAATAGGTAGAATCAGGT